>JAKEKT010000034.1:0-343598 GCA_021495925.1 Diplodia intermedia | reverse complement strand
CTACGTAATGGTATGTGAGCCAGCAAAATCGCCACTCTATTGGTTGTCCGTTATTCACCGAAAAAACACCCATTCGTTGTCTCATAACCCCGTGTCATCTCATAACCCCATGCGCGACGTTACTGGAGAAAAGGATGTAAACCCGGAGCTGGGTGCGTCGAAACTGCTATAGGCTGCAGTCCGACCGCTTGAAACGACCGATCTGATCTGAGACATAGAGCTCAGGTCGGGTTGTCGTATCCAATCGGATTGAGCCTATCTTGGATAATGTTAACCTCGAACCTGTATAAAAACCTCAAATTCGACCTATCCATTCTATCGGATCTTCATTTTTTGCCAAACCAGTCTATAAGAAATACATGTTTACATCGGTTTACATCCACCAAAGAAATAACCTCCCAGGCACCCCAAAGGAAGCAGCTCAACACGCCGCTCCTTTCTGCCTTCCTGAAGGCTGATAGAAAAGAGGACATAACAAAGCCCTCACTGGCTTCTCTCATCGTACTCCACATTAGTTTCCGCTCTCAGATCATGGTAACCAATCTTACTCCCCCAACTCCTCTTTTCCCTCCTCTTCTAAAACACTTCCGCGGAAACGTCACAACCACCATTCCATTTCCTTCTCTTTCTGGCATTTACCGGGAACCAAGAGGCGACTTGACAACCTCCCAGAACTTCTCGGGGCCGAGCTTGTAGTACATCAAGCCAGCAAGCGCGATGCCGTAACCGAAGACCTGCGTCATGGTGACGGGGTCCCAGAAGATGAGGACGGAGGCAACGACGAGCAGGATGTCCTTCAGGACACCGCACAGGGTCAGGGTGACGGCGCTGGTGCGCTTGATGAACAGCACGACGGCGAAGTTGAGCAGGAAGGCGACGCTGGCGTTGCAGATGAGGGTGAAGATGCCGACGCTGGCGATGTCGGCGCCGGTGAGCTTGGGGTACTCGAAGATGAGGGTGGGCAGGAAGTTGGTGACGACGGTGGCGGGGGCGTAGTAGTACAGCGACACGAGCGGGTCCATCTTGAACTCGGGCGCCGACAGCACGCGCTGCACGAGCACGAGGCGCGTGGCCTCGAAGCAGACGCCGCCCATCTGGATGAGGAAGCCGAGCATGTCGAACTTGATCTCGCCGACCGAGGCGATGAAGACGCCGATGACGATGAAGACGACCTGGTACAGCTTGGTGATGTTGGGCTGGGCCTGGCCCAGGGCCCAGGTCACGAGCAGGGTGATGACGGCGTTGGTGGCCTAAGGCAGTGTTAACACGTTTGTGTTTGGCGAAAATTAGGTTTGAGGGGGGTGCAGGGGTGGGGCCGTGGGGGCCGGGTTCGCTTGAAACGTACCTTGAGCATCTGGATGAAGGACACGCTGAGGTACAGGTACGCGACGTTGCCGCAGATGAGCGACAGCGAGTTGAAGACGGCGATGGGCATGATGGCGCGCATGTACACCTCGCGCGTCATGGGCACCTTGTGCCGCGAGTCCAGCAGGTTGGTGTAGCGGGCCAGGCATTGGGTCACGATGGTGGCAAACGTCAAGTGCCAGGTCGTGAGGAAGATGGCTTGCGGCGCTATCAGTCTGGAGCGCATTGGGGGCTGCGCGGCGCTGCAACTTACGGAAAGAGAACTTCAACGTGTGCAGGATCCATTTGTTGAAGAGAATGACACCGCCACTCGCGGCGATCCAGAAGCTGCGCACGCAATCAGCCGGGCCACTTGGGCGCGCAGAGGGCACTCACACTGCGAAAATCCAGACGGGGATGGCGGCCAGCTTGTCCTCGGGCTCCTGGGCGGTGGCGGGCGCGGGCAGGAACTGGCTCGACTCGGCGCGCTCGTCGTCGGAGCCGTCGTCGGGCCCGCGGAGGTTGACATCGTCCTTGGCGGCGGCCATGGTGGGCACAGTCAATGGCAAGGGGAGGGCTGGGGGTGGGTGGGCGGGGGATGGAGTTGTGTCGAGCTGGATTAGGCTGGCCCGCGGGAAAAGTAAGGACAGGTGTTGCGCACGTGAGAATTTGCGCTACGCAGGTATAGGGGGTACCAGACTTCTAGAAATTGAGATGGCGGGGATGAAACGGCGGAAGGGGGCTAAGCCGGATCCTCTGCGTGCGCTGGCCCAATCAGCGCCTGTCGCCGCGGCCAGTACGCGCGTTCTGCCGTCGCACCTGCTGCAACCGAACAGATCTTCCAGAATGCAAAGCTTTTCACCCACAACCCCCAGACATTACGAGCTTTTAATTTTGCTAGCCTATCTCAAGCTTAATTGAACCCCGTCTAGCGCGCCGAGATCGACCGCATCTCGCGACACCACGCCAAGCATCGCAATCAAGGGGCACTGACTTCACCAATTCCTGCCTGTCTCGCACCTCCCGTCGCCATCTCCCCGTCCTCACTGACTCCAGCATGGCCGAAATCCGCCCCGTCGCAATAGCAGGAGCACTCCCCTTTAGCGGGCCCATCCCACCTACCTGACTCTCGGTTTAATGAAGCTGAATCGCTTCCTCCCTCACTCAGTCTGGCCGAGCTCATTTCCACCTCCGCCACAGTCGCATCTTACTCAACACCAGACAACGCAGGCGTTACCACTTGCATGAGCATCAGATACTCCTTTTTCTGCATGTTCAGTTCCACGAGACACTCACCATTTCCGCCAGCTCCATGGCATCGACGGCGTGAGACCACATCCCGATGCTTGTCGTCATGCGCTAGCCGCTGCAGCTGCAGTGCTTCATTCATGCACAGTCAGCTCCTGCGAAAGTATGTACCGTGCCGGATCGGGATCGTTGTACCTGAGCCTTGCACGTCTTCTCTTCCTCGGTGTTGTCCATGACCCAGTCTTGCAGCCTGCGGCCGGACGGATCGAAGCAGCGTCAATGAAGCCTAATTGCAGAAGCACCAACGATGTCGCGAGCCAATGCCGGACACCATACTGCCACTGATCGTCGGCATGCGGGCCCTGCACACCCTGCGTCACACCCTTGTCGACCTCATGCATGGCAGGAAGGAAAGTGCAGGAAAAGAGATGGATTGTGCATCACGAGGCTTTCTCGATCGGTTGTGTGTTCAAACCCTGGTAAAGAGCATCGTCTCAGAGGCAGGGTTCATTCAGCTGGGTGGATCTGCGTGTGATACCCTTCAGCTCGGCAGGCGCGTCGACCCTCGGCTTTCCTAAAAAAGTTCTCGACTTCGAACACGACTGGGAACAAAACAGAACAAGGGTCCACTTCTCAGCCGCAGCTGCAACCTCCAGTGGTCCGACCCGGATTTGGGTCCTTCGCAGTGCGAGATGCATGCAGTCTAACCCCAAAAGTAAAAGATTCGTCCCACAAGGTGGAGAAGCCTCTCTTTGCGACAATTTCTGTGGTTGAACATGTACATGTCGCATGAGCATCCGATCAATTTGATCCGCCAGCCACGAGCACCAGACAAAAGTCTGTTGCATTAAGACACCATAGAGTAAAACTCAAGCAGTAGACTTCTCATCTCCACATGATGTACAATGCGTAACGGAAACCGCGCAACGCAAAACGCACAACAGGAAAAAGCAAAAGGCAGTTTCACCCTGATCTCCATATCGTCCTGCGAGGATGATTTCATTGGCGTTGGAATGCAGATTCACTGGGGAAAGCGTCAAAGCCCGATATTGCAAGATCGGTGTGCTATTGCTGTAGATGGAAAGAGATTCAAGCCTCGATTTAGCTGCTGTTGCTTTTGCGGAACGCCGGAAGTCGTCTTCCTCAGCCCGCACATCTGAGAAGTCCATAAATTCTGCTCTAACACCGCACTCTACTCTCCATTCTGTCACGTTGTGGTCCTTTGGCCTTTCTTTCAACTCTGTTTCCTTATCTTAATCGTCTTGTCCCGTCAACCGTCCTTACGAGGTTCTCATTCTCCCACTTTGAAGACTGGCCCGCACGCGTGTGTCAACTTTGGAGGGGGGTACTCCGGCCGATTCCAATGCAGGTATGGGGCGAGACGACATCCAAGATGATGGCGATGGAACTTCTCAAAAGCATTTTATCTGGTGAGTACAAAGTGAAAAAGCGTCGAGAAACAATTTTTCTAATGAGGACCTTTCAAGGTGACCCGAAGACTGAGACCGAGCCCGTATCGAAGGATCATCGGAGTAAGATCCCGAACGAGGCTTCGGAGAAGGCACGAAACAGAGAGACCTACGCATCCTTCGGTGACCGTGGCACCACAGCAAGCGTCAGCGCGTATGGACATATCATACAGATATCCCGCTTCTTGGGTCATGGACGGTCTGGGCTCTTCTGCGTGGACCTTCCTGATACTCCCAGGCCATGGCTCGTCCAATACCGCATGGAAAGACTTACGGAAATGTCTGGAGAGCCTCACACAGGACTTCGCCTTGAATTTGAAGGAAAATCTGAGATTTGGTCAAACTCTCGCACGGCCTGTCCGCCCCTGGAATTTGTTCATGATCGTTGGCCACTCTACACGTCGACAACGTCGGTCAGCAGTACTGCAGAGAATGCCAAGGCTGATAGCCTCTCGGTGCAATACTTTTGCAAAAATGGTACCGTTTTTCAGAAATACACCTGGAAGCCTGGTGACCAATCTCTTCCAACTCTTCCCCGAATCAAATTTAGCTCGGACCTTCTCATTCGAGACCTGGATTTCGTGGAGCAAGAGGATCACTTCGGCCGGTACGGGGACCAGCTTCGAGTAATACCCTCCTGTGAAACCTTCGTGGTTCTCACTCGCCAATTAGCGCCAAACACTCGCCACGACGAGCGACAGGGTACAAACCGGGAAAATACACAGCCAGTCGCTCGGCTGATCATGGCCCCTTTCTCATACGGCATGCCTCAACCCATACGCACAGAGGAAAGTATGCACGAGATTATTCTCTCTGACAAAGCAAAAAATATATTCAAACAGCATGGGATTCTGGAGATTACCATGGCTTACAAATTGGAGCTCAAGTCAGAGGAAGTCAGCTGGGAACATTCAAGAATTCATCCGGATGAATTGCACTACGAGGGAACAACGGACATATCCTTCCAGCAAATCAAATTCTCGGTCAATCCTCACCTTGACTTTATCATTCGTCGCAACTTGGAACACATACTCTCCGTCTGTAGTGTTCCTGTGTCGCCCGACGGCTTGTCCGACCGATCCTCAAAAACGGCCATCGCTTTGACGTGTGGAGATTTCTCTGGCCATCGCCTTTCATCACCAGCTAGCTTGTATGTTGTCCTATTTCTCTTCTGCGATACGTAGTGCTAATGATGCTCAGTTATGCTTTCCAATTCTTACTTTCGATCTTTGACTATGTCAATGACGAACGCAAGACTCCGAATCAATATTTGCCAGATCATTCAATGCCTTGCCAATGCAAGAAGAAGGGACAAGAACGATGTCAGACTTGCATGGCGCTACAACTTTACCTTAAACACCTCCGCGCTCGAATCCAGGAAACATGCCGAGGCCATCTTCGGTGGATTTGTGAGTACGCCCAGCCATCAATGGACGATGGACAGTTCGCGCCCCATTACTGGGCTACTGGAGAGGTTATCTCAGATTTGGAATACTTGCCACCTGCTTCGTTGGCCGACACTCCTTTCCAACTTCTCAAAATTTCCGACTACTGTTCGCACTTCTGCGACCAGGATTCTGAAACGTTCCCCTTGGATGGTGAAGTATCTTCTGAGGACCTTAAAGGAAAGATCAGATGCTGGATAGAGGCTTTGGATAGTGCCAATGTTCGCGGGAAATATGCATTCCCGCGAAAGTCCGAAGACGGAGTCCCAGAGAAGTTCTATCTGAGAGACCATGTCCTGATCTGCAGAGGCATCAAATGTGCAAAAGACCTTCGGCTCCAAGAGGTGATTGAACGATCGTACGGGAACGCGCTCCAAGAAAATGAGGAAGGACACCGCTTGCTGAACGAGTACTCTCCTAAAATTCTACAAAAGAGCACGATCAAGAGATTCATAACCGAGAATCCATTTTCTAGGCAGCGAATGCTGGCAGCTCGCCGCACTTCCTCGGAAAGCAGGTTTCTGTTCCATTCGAAGGATACTGCCTTATTCCATGCGATGGAGTTGGGATTCTTCGAAAAAGAGGGTGGAAAACAAAAGCTAAAGGAGCACGGAAAAGAGAAAACCATGAGACCAGAGAAAGCGTTGAGATATACACGTGACGTTTGGAAGAACGCGGTCGACGGGCAATCTTTCCACGACGATTACCAAGATTTGGACTGGACCAAACCGTTGTGGTACGCCTTGGTTCTCATCATGACTTCCAGGAAGCAACGAGTCAATACGAACTCCGCGGATAGTGTCTTCCATGACGTGTCTAGGATTCTCATGGGGAGTTCATCTTCGAATGGCTTATTTCCCGGTCTGCTCGACGAAACCCAAGAGCCAGCATTATACGAGGACGAAATGAAACTGGATATCTACTGGCACACAGCATTTGAACTCCCCTACATTCTTTGGGTGTATGGAAGAGATCATCTTGGCAAAAACCATGAGTCACCCAAAGGCACCCAGACCAACAAAGATTCAGGTAACACTGGTTCGGCCAAAGACAGCGGAAGGATCGGGAAGTTGACGACCAAAGCATTTCCATTCGTCAACTTTAGCAACCTCATTGACCAGAAAGGTCTTGTAGAGGTATCTGACGATTGGCTTCAAGATGGGCCGGCGGCGGTGGGCTTCACATTCAAACCAGACTTCAAGGGGCTCAGGGAGAAGTCCAAGGAATATTTCGCCAAGATCCCCGGAACCGCCGGTACAACCACGAGAGCCGACAAGGTCATTAGGTTCGCTTCAAGCTCCTGCCTATGGGCCATCAACGTTTTCTCTGATCCAGTGGGGGAAAAAGGCATCGTCATCGACATACCTAAAAAGAGCGAGGGGAAAGAGATCGAGAAGGGACTCAAAACCAACGTAGAAATAATGTCTACCTTGGAGAAACAGAGGACAGTCCAAGACGCCAAAAAGAGGTTGATTTGGTTGGCCAATGCAGATAAAGAGACCGCATTGGTCTGCTACCTTGCCTCTCCTGATCCCGATAGAGAAAGTTTTTCATCTTTTCTCGACAAACATGAGGATCACGAGAAGTACTTCTTCGATGGGACGACAGCGGCTTCGAATGTGTGGGAAACGGAACTCCACCTCTCTTTCTTCAAACTGCTCGAAGATCAATTGGGAGAAACACTCGAAGGTCCCGAGAAAAGCACAAAGACACTTTCCAATTCAAGTTACGTGAAGATTATAGAAGAGACGGGAGAACGAAACCCAAAGAGAGAGAGAATACTCGTACGCGAAACCATGAGCTTCCGTTTCGTTGGCGACTTCTTTGATCGGTATTGGACATGCCACTTCTTGGACCACAACCTCCCAAAATCCAGCAAAACTCTAGAAAATCGACTCGAGAAAATGGGCCTCATCCAGCTGACAGTTCCTTCTGTAAACGGCAAACAAGAATACCACCCTTGGCAACAACGAAAAGTCCTTGAGCTTCTCTTCTTCAATCAAATGATTGAGGATATTGACGACAGCACATGTGCAATTCTGGACTGGGTACAAAAAAATACGCTCCAGGCTTCAGAAGCGAGTTCACCTCAAATATTCTCAGTATCCCAGCTCGAAGCACGCGTTTTCGAGAGAGGTTGCTTCAGCGCTGACGCTTCGGTCCCGTTCAACCCTCTCACCAAAGCTCTTCAAGATGGATTCAAGCTAGCTGAAAGAGGAAGTGGTGAAGATTATTTCTCCATCATTGAACGTTGGCGGCTCTTTGAACGGATCTTGCAAGCTTTAGAGGATGATTTGAGCGAAAACTTAGAGAGGATCGAGCAATGGACCCGGCGTGAGGCGGACCGAGAGCCAGAACGCCCCAGATGGACCAGGAACGATGAGAAGGCCTACCGCCCAGTAATTACCAAGCTGAAGGTTTTGAATCAAAGGAAGATCCGCGATTTGGAATGTTTGAAGACAAAAATAAAGACATTCCGGGACTCCCTCACCAGCAGGTTGGCATCGATTCGAGAAGAAATCAGCTTTCGCGGATCAGAAAACATCAACCTCTTCACTTATGTTTCGGTAGTCTTCCTTCCATTGGGTTTCGCCACAGGATTCTTCAGCATGAGCAACGCTCCAAGCCATTCAACCCTAATCAGCATGGTGGAATTGGCTTTCATCGCCATGGCTCTCACGATATTTGCTTTGGCAAATGCAAAGACAACCGGCTGGGAGGTCGTACGGCCAGTGATTTGGCTATCTCACCGCATCAACGATTGGATCTTATACCCGGTTATCCTGGCTTCGTATTCGATGTTGAACTTGCTTTCAAGCCGAGTAATTTTCCTTTTCTGTCGGTATATCAGTAATCCATTGGCTTACCATCTCAACTTGCAAGGGCGTTGGGATTTGGAGAAAAGGAAGAAACGGGCCCATGAGATCGAGCGGTACCCAGCTAAAGCGGCAGCAGAAGCCTACAGCAGTTCCCGAGCTTACAACGAGACAAACCGGATTTCTCGACTTGCTCGACTATGGAATGGTATCAGGGAATCGAGGCCAGCACAAGAAAGTGACACATATGGGGGGGTTATCCGCTTGCTCAGCAAGGGACGGCCTCCAAATCCCAAGAACAACAACATTGTCTGAGATTATTGTTGCTCTCTGGTCGATACCGTCTTCACTTCCTCTCATATTTTCCAAGCTACCGTCTTCCCAACACCTTTCAATACGTAGAATTTCCTGTATTTAAATTACTTAGTACGGACTACATCTTTTCTTTTCAATTCCCTTCAGCCTCTCAAGCTCTTTTTAGTGCTGTGGCCTTTTAGTTCAAACCAAAAATACTTTCTAATTAGCATCGCAGAGTTTCTGGTATATTCTACGGCTGCACCACGAACCATTGCTCAGCAGGGTATTTGAAGCACGATGGAACACAAATCTTCGCGGCAAATCCAACAGAGACGCGTAGACTTTCTACAAGTTCCTCATTTACCAACTGAGTCATTCCACTCCCCCATCCAAAACCGCAAAAACCTCCCCACAAGCTCCTCATCCACCACCGTCCCACCTCTCAAACTCGGCGCAAACCTCTTCGCCTGCGTCATATCGAACACCGGATGCGCCTTCTCCCCACCACCACCACCATACCTCTTCCTAAAAAACTCCAACAACTTCACCGCCGGATTCCTCTCCCCATCCTGCTCGCCCCTCTCCAACCGCCCCACCCACTCACGCTGCGGCACCTCCTCAAACACCAACCCGGCCCCGCGCAACGCCGGCAGGAACTCGGCGTTCCACCTCACCCTCCGCTCGTTCTCCACATGCCACACCTTGCACGACTCCTCATCCCCAGCCTCCGCAAACGCCAACTCCACAACCGCCCTCGCCGCAACGTCCACGGGCAACCACGACAACTCCTCGTCGCCTTCGCCATCGTCGCCGTCACAGCCGTCGACGAACGGCAAGGCGCCGATGCTCAGCGCCGCCCGCACCGTCGCCGGCACCGCTTCGGACGGGTTCCACACGCCGTGCCGCGTGTCGCCGCAGAGCTGGCCGACGCGGAGGATGCGCGTGCGCAGGCCGAGACCAGCACCACCGCCGCCGTTGCGTGTACTACCTGTGGACGAGGGAGAGGATGGGCATGCGGCAGCGGCGGCTGCGCACATTTGCTCGGCGACCCACTTGCTCTGGCCGTAGCCCATGCCGTCGGCGACGGCGGTCCAGGGGTGGAGGGATTCGGGGATGGCGCCGCTGCGGGGTTTTTCGTCGCTGGGTGGTGGGGACGAGGATGGGGGAGGCGACGACGGTGCAGCCCGCAGCGCCGCCGCGATGCTCGACACGAACGCAAACACTGGGGGTTTGCGTCCCGTCGGACCACTCGGCCCCGCCGCCGTTGCCGCCGCCGTCGTCGCCGTCAATTGCAACAGCGCGTGCAGCGGCGCCAGGCACGCGGCGTCGAAGCTGCGCAGCGAGCGGTTGAAGTCGACGCTCCACGCGGCGTGGATGACGCGGGTCGTCGTCGCTGTTATCGCGGCGAGCGTGGCCGGGGGGAGGGAAGCTGGGCCGTGGGAGGGCGAGGAGAGGTCGCAGGGGATGGCGGAGATTTTGGAGAGCTGGGGCGGGGTGGGGTGCAGGTGGGAGCGCGAGAGCGCGGCGGTGATGCGGGAGAGGGCCGTGGCGGCGTCGGAAGCGCGGACGAGGCAGTGGACGGTGCTGATGGCGGGGTTGGGGAGGAGGGTGGAGAGGATGTGGATGCCGAGGGCGCCGGTGGCGCCGGTGAGGAGCTGTGTGGTGTGGTTAGCGTGGGGTTCGGAGGTGGTTGGGTGGCGGGGAGGGAGGGAGACTTACGACGGACTCCTGTTCTGGAGGCGTGGCCGTGCTGGGAGCGGGCGGCGGCTTGTCGAAGGTGGTGTACTTCTCCAACAGGCGCATGGCGAGGTCGTGGGCCGACTGCTGCTCGTTCGCCTGGCCGGCGCGCACCTCCAACAGGTGAGTGGTCAAGAGCTCGACGGAAGGGTGGTCGAAGACGACGTTGGTGGCGAGGCCGCGGCCGCCGAGGCTGACTCCCTTCAGTAGTCGAGACCGCACGTTGGTGGCCTGCAGGGAGTCCATTCCTAGAGCAAAGAAGTCGGAGTCATCAGCCAGCGCCACCCCCCTCTCCGCCAGCCTCAACTCTCCACGGACAGTTCGACGGACCAAATCACGTACGCCCGCATCATCGAGCGGACCAACCTCCTCTCCTTCCTCCTCCGCACCGTCCCTCGCCCTCTCCCTCCTTGCATAAAACGCCTCAATCTCGCCCTCAAACTGCCGCAAAAACGCCTTCCGCACCACCGTCCCCTTATCCGTAGACGGCCACTTGGTCCCCGCGGCCATCACCACCACCGCCTCCTCGGCCACCCTCGCATACGCCGGCACGCCTTCATTGCCCCTCTGCAAATCCGGCAGTATCCCCCTCACGACGTCCTCGTCGCTCCACCCCGCCGCCCTCTCCGAGGCCACGACGACCATGCCCAAGGCGTCGCGGCCCGCGCCGAAGACGACGGCGGCGGCAACGAGCGGGCTCTTGGTGACGGCAACCTCGAGCGGGACCGGGTCGGCCTTCTCGCCGTTGACGAGGACGACGATGTCGTCGAGGCGGGCGGCGAACTTCCAGTGATTTGGTAAACTGGGGTGGCGGCGGAAGAGGTCCTTTGTGGCGTACCGGCCCGAGGCGTCGTCGGACAGCACCTTGGCGGCGAGGCCGGGGAGGACGGTGAGATGGTACAGCGGTTCCTCTCCCTCCCCGTCCCCGTCCCCCTCCTCCCCGACGCGCTCGAACTCGAGAAACGGCGCCGCGTCCGGCAACGGCGTGACCCAGTTCCACAGCGCGGGGGAATCCCGCGACGGCTCCATCAGCGCGCCGCACTCGGTCAGGCCGTACAGGTGGAACAGGCGCACGCCGGCGCCGACGACCAGCGCGTCGCCGAGGGCGTCGGGCACCGCGCTGCCGGCCGCGACGACCTGCCGCAGGCGGGCGAGCCTCTCGAAAACCTTTCCCCCTCCTCCTCCTCCTCCTCCTCCTTCGTCGTTCGCCTCCGCCAGGAACTTCAGCACGTACGGCACCGTGACCAGCGCGCCCGCGCCCGTCGCGGCCAGCGCGTCCAGCACGGCGCCGGCGGTGACGGGGCGCGCGGCCGACAGCAGGGCGAGCGGCGAGCCGGCGGCGAGGCAGCGGAGGAGGGTGGCGAGGCCGAAGCTGTGGAAGAGCGGGAGCGTGGAGAGCGTCGGGGCGCGCGGCATGCGCGCGGCGATGGCGGCGGCTTGCGCGAGCCAGGAGCGCGCGACGAGGGGGACCGGCTTGGGCAGCCCGGTCGTGCCGCCCGAGTGGATGATGAAGCGTTGGGGGTGCGCCGATGCCGGGTCGGGGACGAATGGCGGGAGGGGCTTGGGGGCGGAGGGGGAGGGGGAAGTGGTGGTGGGGTGGAGCGGGATCAGGGCGAAGGTGAGGGAGGAGGAGGCCCGGATGCGCGACATGTCCGCTTGGGACGGCCCCGAGGCGATGACGGCGGTGCAGTGGGTCGAGGTGAGCAGGTGGGTGAAGCCTTGGTCGGCCAGGCGGGGCGAGATGAACATGGTGCTGAGGCCCAGCCGCTGGAGGGCGAGGAAGGTGATGTAGTAGTCCAGGCTGGAGACGCCCACCAGCGCGACGGTGCTGGAGGGGCCATTGGGGCGCTTCTCTTCGTCCAGCTGCGCGAATGCTTCGGCATAGTGGTGGGCGGCGAGTCTGGTCAACCGGTCGAGGTCGGCTCCGGTGTAGTCGACAAAGTCGGAGTCGGTCGCCGGGTAGGAGAGGAGCGTCTGGCCGGCATGGGTCTCGGCGCGGCGCCGGATCACCTCGTCCAGCGTGAGGCACGGCTGCTCGGCTTGGGGAAGGCTTCCCATGGTGTTGTTCGAACGATGGTGGCTATCCAGGCGTCAATGCTTGGACAACAGCTGGTCGGACCGAGACCGGTGCAGTGATCGGACTTATAACGGTCGCTCATATCGATCGGCTCCGCAGTCGCAAAGGTTAGATCCGATTAATACCTCAACACCACGGGCGCCGTGTACCTGCGTCGGGCGGGCATGCGGGATGCGGCAATGATGCTGCAGTCACACGTCGCGGCGGCCGGCCTGATAGCCGCGAGTCAGAGGCCGGATTGACGCTGACGTTCAAGTAGCAGTAACGATGTACAGGGGCCCACACTTTAGCTGGAGCCCGCCGGGATTGGCCGGAGCTGTTTCCGTCACGAGCGTAGAGCGGTCCCGGAATAGTGGGAAACATTCGATACGATGACTACTAGCTGCCTACTACAGAGATCCGACGCGAGCGAATCGCTACCGCCTGTTGCTCACTCGGACTCGGGCTCGAACGAGTCCTTCCTGACCCGCACCTCGTTGACCGGCGCCAGCGGCCGCCCACGGTCGAAATAGCTTCGGATGTTGGCGAAGCACTCTGCTTCCGCCCGGGCAAACGAGCCTTCGGTCAAGCCGCCCATGTGCGGCTGCACCACTACCTTGTCGCTTTGCATGAAGTAGGGATCGATGCCTGTCGGCTCGCCTCCAAACACGTCCAGCCCGGCTCGAGCAACTTTGCCACTCTCCAGCGCGTCGATAAGCGCTCCGTCCTCGACGATTGGCCCGCGCGACGTGTTGACGAGATACGAGTTGTCTTTCATCATCGCGAACTCGGCTCCGCCCAGCAGGTGCGTCGTCCCCGGCGTTAGCGGGCAGTGGAGGGAGACGACGTCGGACGTTCGCAGGAGCTCCTCCAGCGTGGCGCAATACGACGCTCCCGGCGGCACGCTATCTGCCGGGATGCGGTTCCGGCTGTGGTACTTTATGCGCATGTTGAAGGCAGATGCCCTGCGCGCGAGACACCTTCCGATATTGCCCATGCCAACAATGCCCAGCGTCAGTCCTGCCGGGTCTCGGGTGAGTTGGAGTCCCTGTCGCCAGCGGCCCTCGCGGAAGTTCTTCTCGGCGCGGCTGGTGTCGCGGAGGACGGCCAGGATGAGGAAGAGGGCCATGTCGGCCGTAGCCTCGCCCGTGGCGTGGCGGGTGTTGCAGAACCAGATGCCCTGCGACGTCATCCAGTCCACGTCGAAGTCGTTGTGGCCCATCTGCGCCGAGACAACAACCTTGAGCTGCGGCAGAAACGGCGAAAGCAGCTCGGCGTCGAAGGGCTCAAACGGCTGCGTGCCCAGCCGGCAGACGACTGCTTGATATGGTCCGTGGGTCGCGATGGCATGTGGTATCTTGGCGAGCAATTCCTCCCGCGTCGAAGCATCGAGGATCTAGTGGGACGAAGCTTAGCAACGAGACTCGGGAATGGTGGCTTGTCTCTTACCTCGATGTTGAAATACTTCTGGTTTTCCTCTATCCCGCCTCCGGAGAATTTAGGCTTGCCCAGGAACAGGACGCGGGGCCTCGGCGCGTGAGAGTCGTATGAGGGCATCGTCAGAACAGGACTTGCAAGTAAGCTGTCAGCGTGAAACTACAAATTCGCCGGGTACTAATACTGGGGCGGGTCGGAGCAAACTCCCACGGACATGCTCCGCAGCAAGCACTACTCGCGCGATAGCAGCCATGACAAGCATTCGGATTGGGGTGTCAGAGAAATTGGGATGGCAGTCTGGACTACTGCACCAGGGATCCGATGTGGACCGTGCGAGGCGACCGGACCGATACTCCCTCGCGATCATCTTATCTTGATTGAAGATCTTGTCCTTATAGGGCCCCTGGCTATAGACACGGCTCCATCCGTGCTAGGGTTGCCGCTCCCCGAGCTGCCTGACCGAGCACGCCGCTCCACCTTGAAATTGCTCAGATGGCCGAACTGCCTCCCTCTCCACCCCCGACCCCAGTCATCCCATCGGTAGGCCCATGACGTCGCTTTTTGCTTTTTCCTCTGCTGCCGTCCGCGGCCGTCGCCGCCATGACCCATGTCAACGGCCAGGAACAAGAGCTGGACATGAATCAGACGACCGAAGTTCGGAGGCGAATGTCGGATTGCTCATGGCCGTTCCGAATAAGAAGCTCTCGGTTCACTTGACAATTGCTTCCCAGCAGCAGTCCCTCACACGTTCACTGTTTCATTCTTTGTCCGATGCATTCGTTCGCTCTCCTCGGCACCCTTCTGCTGGGCCTGCTGCCCGCGGCCAACGCTGAGACCGCCTGGCAGAAACGCAACCTGACCTACGAGATCCCCGAGACGCCAGTGGCGGCCTTCGCGTCCACCAACTTCACCACCAAGAGCGACGCTCTTTCGGCGCTCCAAGCCGCCCTCGGCAACGTCACAATCGCCCAGACTGGAGACATCAAGTATGGCTCGACCATCGCCCGCGTCTGGACGAAGCAGCGCAAGACATACCCGGACGCCATCGTCTACCCCGAGACGCCCGAGCACGTCAGCATCCTGATGCAGTTCTACTCCAACGCCCACCCGCTCTGGGTCGACGGCTTCGCCATCATGGGCGGCGGCCACGCCGACTTTGGCGGCGCCCAATCCCCCAGCGTCATCATCGACCTGCAGAAGATCGGCAGCACCTCCATTGTCACCACCCCTGCGGCCAACTCGTCCGAGTACGCCATCCTCAAAATCGGCGGCGGCTCCGAGGCCGGCGACGTGTACGACTACCTCGACGGCACGGGCTGGGCGTTCCTGGGGCCGCGCGCGGCCTCCATCGGCGTCGGCGGCTTCCTGCTCGGCGGCGGCATCGCCTTCCAGACGAACCGCTACGGCGTGGGCGCCGACAGCCTCGTCGGGATCGAGGTGGTGCTGATCAACGGCACCATCATCTACGCCAACCCGTACAACGCGCACGCCGACCTCTTCTGGGCGGCCACCGGCGGCGGCTGGCTCGGCTTCGGCGTCGTCACCAACTTCTACATCCAGGCGTACCCGGACCCGGGCGCCGTGTACGTCGGCACCATCGCGTGGGGCGAGGACAAGGCGGACGCCGTGTTCGAGCGGGCGGCGGCGTGGTGGGAGAGCAACGCGGACCCGGACGCGTTCCCCGCGCTGCTGTACTACCTCAAGGACCCGGTCGAGATCAACGCGCTGGCGCCCGTCAAGGACCGCACGTACACGCTGCAGCTCAACGCCCTGCGCTTCGGCGGCTCCGAGGCCGACTTCAACGCCACCTTTGCCGACTTCTTCCCCGACGCCGACGGCTTCATCCTCGAGACGTACTCGCTCAAGTCGCTGCAGCAGTACCTCCTGACAAACTACCCCTACGGCTACAACCGCCTCTTCTACGGCAAGAGCCACACCAACTCCACCCCCGCCTTCTACCGTAACACCTTCGACGTCTACAAGGAGACCGTCAACGGCATGCTCGAGCGCGGCGAGGACCCGGGCCACACGCTCTGGGTTGACGAATGTAAGTTTCTCCCCTCCCCCTTTTTCGATTGCGGTGGTGGTCCAAGTGCTGATGTACCCAAACAGACGTCTTCCCCGCCTGGAACGGCGCCGGCCCCGACTCGGACAGCGCCACGTCGTGGCCGCACTCGACCAGCGCCCACATCACCCTGACGTCGGGCGAGTGGAGCAACGACAGCACCACCCAGTGGCTGTATTCCCAGGACGAGAACAAGATGATGTCGTACCTGCGCGACTTCCAGAACGGCTTGGACACGGAGCCGGCCATCTACGACTACCCCAACTACATGTAAGTTGCCGGCCCCGTCGCCTTGGAATTGTGTTGTTCGGGAAACTGATGGATTTGCTTTGATAGTGCGCCGTATAGCAAGACGGAAGAGGTTTGGGGCAAGGAGAACTTTGAGAGGCTGGTCGCCATCAAGGAGAAGTATGATCCCGAGTGCTTGTTCAACAGGGGCAGGGTGCCCGCGACGGAGGCGTGCGTTGCGAAGGGGTTGTCGAACACTTCGATTGAGTAATATGTGGCCTGGTCTAATTTCTTGGGGGGACAAAAGCGAGGGAAATAATACGTCAGTGTTTGAAGAATTTGGAGGGCTGTTCGAGTCGATGTAAGATAATCATGTTCTGATAGTGTACATACATACACAAGTCACATTTCGTAAGCGGGGCGGAATATGCCCATCGAGCCACTAAAAGGAAACCCTTGTGTTGCTCTGATACGGTTGACATGTTTAACGACGCGGATTATTGCTGCTTGGATAGTCTCTTTGTTCCGATGATGCTGCAAATGCAGATGTGCTGGCCCATTGTCAGTTCATGCTGAAGTAAGCCCGCACGAAACCCGGACGGAATCTCAAGATCACGACATTCAATGCCTCCAACGCGGGGTATACATCACCTTTCGGCAACTGGATCTCCAGTGATGTGTTTTACGTGGTTCAAGAAGTGAATCAAGCTGTGATCGACGATTTCAGGACGTTCCGCAGAGAATTGGCAGCTATTGATTTGTAATTCAAGTGTGATTTCAATTGCTGCCGCGATGATGCGACAAATACTGAAGTCTATATAATTCGGCTTGAGGTCTCTGCTACCAGTTTGTATTCGTAACAGTATCTCCCAATTCTTTGTCTTTCTAAATCTCCACAAACATGGCTACCCCAGCAACCTACCGGCGCACGACCGGGCCCCTCCCACGAACCATCGAAAAAGTCACAGAGACGGTCCCATCCACGCTAGCCGCCGACGAAGTCCTCATCCGCATCCACGCCGTCTCCCTCAACTTCCGCGACATCGGCATGCTGGACGGCCGCTACCCCTTACCCAGCCTCGACCACGGCATCCCGGCGTCCGACTGCGCCGCCGAGGTGATCGAGACCGGGTCCGAGGTGAAGCAGTTCGGCGCCGGCGACCGGGTGACGAACACCATCGACCTCAACAACATCGTCGACGAGGACGAGAGCCCGTTCCTGGCGCTGGGCGGCGAGATCGACGGCGTGCTGCGCCGGTACGCCGTGTTCAAGGAGAAGCATCTGCTGCCCATCCCCGACCATCTTTCTTGGGAGGAAGTACGTACGCTGGACATGCCCCCTCCGACGTGCATGCGTTTGAGATAGATCTGACGCCGTTTGCCACCTCGCTCCCCAACAGGCCTCCATCATCCCCTGCGCCGTCATCACCGCCTGGCTGGCCCTGACCATGTCGCCCTCCCCCACCACCTCGCCCACGAAGCGCCCCAAAACCGCCCTCCTCGAAGGCCGGCACCACTCCCCCCTCCCCCCACCCATCCACGCGCTAACCCCCCACCCCACCCCCAGGCACCGGCGGCCTCTCCCTCACCGCCCTCCTCCTCAGCCTCGCCACCAGCACCACCACCCCCATCACCACCTCCTCCTCACCCGCCAATCTCTCCGCGCTCCTCGCCAAACTCCCCGACACCGACACCGACACCACCGCCATCGGCGCCATCAACTACGCCACGCACCCCCGCGTGGGACACGCAAGCGAAACGCCTCACCGCGGGGCGCGGGGTCGAACGTCGTCGTCGACAACGCGGGGCCGGCGTCGCTGCGGCGGTGCGTCGACGCGTTGGCGAGCGAGGGGCGGGAGTGTGAGTTTGGTTGGGGTTTCTGGCGGGGGCGCGCGGGGGAGGGCGGGGGGGTGGCGGTGTTGGTTAAGAGTGTGGTTGTGCGGTGCGTACGTTTTGTTTCCCCCCTGTTTTCATGCTTGTTTGTGGGGTTGGGGGAGGGATCAGGCGGGGTTGGCTGATGGGCTGACCGCTGACTGGTGGTAGGGGCGTTGCGGGGGCGCCGAGGAGTGAGATGGTGAGGTTGAATGCGTTTTTGGCGGAGAAGAGGGTCGGGTTGGGGGTGCCGATTGATCGGGTGTTTGGGTTTGAGGAGGCGGTGGAGGCGTTTGGGTATTTGAGGGAGGGGAGGCATGTTGGGAAGGTTGTGATTAGGCTTTAGTCGCAGGGCGCGTGGTATGACTGGTTTTTCCTGCTATCGGGGGTCGGGTAAGAGTGACTTCGATTGCTGGGGTCCTGGACATATTTTAGTACGTTAGCGTTTAACTGATGGCTTGACTTTTAGCCAAGATGCTCATTTGAAACTACCAGTGTCAAATGGTACGGTTGATAAAAGCTTAAAAGCGGCAATGTTATTGTGAGCTACGTGAGAAATCGATAGGTCGAGCCTACCATAAGCCACACTCATGCAGGACGAATCACCGCGTCTTCCACCCTCAAGACAGAATCTTGTCTCCACGAGCGCTCTCGTCACTCAAAGAATCGAGGATAAAGCTGACTGAATCGATACTTACTACCCTTACAATATCAGCATCTTACGAATTACCTGTAATAGGGGTGAACAAGACCGTTTTTCCTAAACCCTTTCTTGGAACCGGATGGAAGTGATGCAAACGCCGCCGATATGGCATTCCTGGAGCCGTTCAATGTAGGGACTGGGAATTGATCACGCTGGGCCTGTTTGATAATGAACCACTAATCAGAAAAGATACTACTGGCGAAATCACTTAAATCGCAGAGCAAAGTGTGTGAAAGACGACCATAATTGGAAAAGGCGGGGAAGGGGCCGGGGCTGCAGGCTGCGATCGTCAGAATGAGCCTGGTGAGCCCAACAACATATTTACGCTCAGTATGCATCGGCCTAATCTTTGCCCAGCTTTGTTTCACCGGCGTAAGCGCTATTTCTGCCAGAAACGTGGCCGCATTTGACCACAAGGCTACGGGTGGCGCAGGCTGTGACCTTGTCGATTGGGCTCACCGCAAGGCTGTACGGATGAACGAAATACCAATGCAAAACGTTTCAGGCACTTGGTATGGGTATCTTATTGCTAAAGCGTCCGGTCAGAGTGAAAAGAAAGAAACAAAGGAGAATAAAAAGATAAAAATAAAAAACCTCGCTGTAAGGACTCGTGGAGAACCTGCAGGCACTCTCATGGCTTTCTCTTCGAGTCTGCCTCACACGGCCTCGGCCACTCGGCTTCTGCGTGACACGCAATCGTGCGCTGCAAAATAAGGCGAATTGGGCTATGTTTTCCGAAGTTGCATGAGACGTAGAGAGTTGTTGCCAATCAACGCCCCTCTTGCTGTAGCCCTAGGCTGGCTGACATGCATGAATGCAACGTCCGCACACAAGGCTGGAAATGGCCAGCTGAAACCTTTTTGAAAGAACCAATGAGCACTTCCTCGTATTCATAAGCCACGAAAGCCCCATTTCCACCAAAGGTCTATCAGGCTATCAGCTAGCGAGCGTGCAGAACACTCCGTGGCGGAGCAGGTGGGGTCGAAGAGCTGTTCTCCTCGCCCACCTTCCCACCTTTCCGCACATACTTTACTCTTTCGTTGCATCATACGGTACCCCGAGGTTCCAAACGCCTTTGGCTGCCCAGAATTTTTACATTCTTCCTCAGTTTTTTTTGTTTCCTTTTCTCGCTCCTGCGGCCTTACAGTCATCCCCGCTTCTTGGCGGGGCTCCGCCTCGTATGGGGCATCCAGTTTCGCAATGGCAGACCCTCTCTCCATCGCCGCAAGCGTCGCGGGGCTGGCTTTACTTGCAAGAGATGTTGCGAAAGGAATCAAGCAAGTCAGGAGTACTCTCAAAGGATCCGGAGACGAGTTGAACGGTCTCTACAACGGCGTCATCTCCCTCTACTCGGTTCTTCAAGGTGCCAGCCTGGTGATGGAACAGATGGACGACCAACTCCAGAGGGACTCGAAGCCTGGAGACATCGTTTTCGCCTGCAATGACACTTTTGAGGCCATTCACAATCTGCTCAAGAAGCACAGACTGGATCTGCATGACGGGTTTGCTCGCTCAGAAAGAAACATGGCCTACTCTGTGTCTGCGAAGCCGGTCAGAAGATGGAGCGGGCTGAAGCAAGCCACTCGCTGGTATTTTGACAAGGAAGAGGTGGCAAAGCTTTGTGAGGATCTCGAGCACCACAAATCGCAACTCGCACTTGCGATGTCAACAGACTCTATGACGGCACTCGTAGAAGTGTTGAGAAGGCAGACCACATTTTCCCGTCACCTTGACGAGCTGAGGAAGACGCAGGCCGAGATCAGAGCTGGGCAGATCCAAGAGAGCAAACGTCAATTGAGCGAGAAGCAGACAAAAATGATGAAGGACTTCAGTGAAATCGAACCGCAGGATGCACTTGGAAGACATCTTCAACTTCGTCAGCAAGGCACGGGGACATGGTTTCTGAAGGGTCAACACTTTCAAAACTTCCTATCAGAAGACCATGCGAGTCTTTGGTTGTATGGCATACCTGGTGCTGGAAAGTCAGTTCTCAGTGCTGCCGTCATCGAACTCATCAACGCCCTTCGAACGCAGAATGTTGCAAGCGCATTCTTTTTCTGTGAGCATGACAATTCGGACACTCAAGGTGCCCGTAACATCCTCGGATCCCTTGCGAGGCAACTTGCACTTCAAAATGACAATTCTTTTGCCGAATTGGAAGAATTTTACGAAAAGCACACATCTTTCGACAAGTTCACTGCAAACAATGAGTCTCTCCTCCATTTGATTTGGAGCATCTCACGGAAATTCGATACCACGTTCATTGTGGTAGACGGTCTTGATGAGTGTCTCGAAAGTCGATCCGGGACGGCTCAGATACTGTCCGAGTTGGCAAACGCAGAAAACAGTTCCATCAGAGTCTTGCTCACCAGCCGAGATGAGAGAGAAATTCGAAGTCAGCTTACTGAATTTGAAGTTGCCGAGGTCAATGCGCCCATTTCAGATGTCAGGTTACATGTAGCGGCCCAGTTGGAGGCACCACGGTTCAATATGGTTGGCGCAAACAACTCTAGTCTAAAAGATGAGATCCTTGAATATCTGGTCGAGCACTCAGGCGGAATGTAAGTAAAAAAAAAAAACTCAGGTTCCTGATCCAAGCTGAAACAAGGCTAACAAGCGGCTGAAAAGGTTCCAATGGGTCAAGTAAGCGGCTGACTCCAATGTATCTCTGAAATACACTAATGGAATACATAGATGCCAACTGGATTACCTGTCATCTTTGCCGTCGAATGGAAAGATCCGAAAAGCCCTGAAACAGCTTCCACCCGATCTCCACCAGACCTACGAGAGGATCCTTCTCCGAGCGATCGAGACTGCTCGTGGTGACATGTCACTCTACCTAGAACGAACACTGCGCTGCATTGCTTTTGCCGCTCGCCCACTATCCGTTACGGAGGTCTCTCATGCCATTGCTATCGAGCAAGATGACACCGTTTTTGACGAACCTATGGACATGGGAAAGATATTGTGTCATTACGACAGCTTGATCAAGGAAGACAATGGAGTCCTCACATTCAGCCATTTAAGTATCAAGGAGTTTCTGGGAACCATCGCCTTGGATGCCGGCCCTCTCGCAAAATTCAGACTCGACGAAAATTGCAGTCATGCCTACTTGGCCGAAACTTGCTTGACCTATCTCCTTATGGAGAATTTCAATCAAGAGTACACTCAATCCGAGGAGACGATTCACAGCACGATCCAGAGTAGCCATTTATACTCCTACGCATCACTTAACTGGACCTATCATGCTCGAAATTCCGTTGAAGAGCCGAGCCGAGTGCCTTACTTGGTGGAACGCTTATTTGAGCCCCAGAAGAGCAACAACTTCGTGCTTTGGGCCTACTCCTGGATTCGGCATTATGTCAATGTAGAAACTCCTAGTCAAGTTCACCCGCACATAGCCACCGTCAATCCGCTACACCTTGCTTGCATTTGCGGGCTATACGATGTCATTGACACACTTGTTGGGAAAGGTCAGGACGTAAACCAAGATAGTGCACTCCTCGGACCACCTATTGTGTGCATCACCTGGCCGATTCTCCCACCAAGACAGGAGAAAGGACTTCCAAGGTCAGAAGACCGACAAAGGGCAGCGGAGAGACTGGTTCGGAACGGTGTTGTGTATGATCTGCATGCGAGTTTCGCTGTGCAAGGTGCAATCTTTCATGACGATGCACGTTTGCTAGTAATTCTTGTGGAAGCCGGCTGCCCACTTACTGCAACAATCATTCGTTTCGCGGTAGACACGGGATCAGAGACTGTCCTACTTGCTCTGCGACAGTTTCTGGAGAAACAAGACCTTGATCCAACATCCGATCTTCTGGAAGCTATGGGGCCTGCAAAAGACGAAGCCTATGCCCTTCATCGCGCCAGCGCATCAGGATCCAATGCCATCTACCTGGAACATGACTACCAGGAGATGATAAAATCAGCTGCTCTGAAAGGCCAACTGTCAAGGATGATCCAGATGCTGTCCGGACTGCAGAATCTTACCGGAGCTAAACGAAAGACTTTTCTTTCTGAACTTGTGCTCGAAGCAACACCACACGCCCACAGCAAGGTTATCGAGTACCTCATTCAGGAAGGAGCCGACTTGTCTCACAAAGGACATGACCTCGGGGAAACGGCGATGCATTTGGCTGCCGAATACAGGCATCTAACACTGATCCAAAAAATGCTTGAGCTTTCACCTGATCCCATAAAGAGCATTGAAAAAGAAGACAACGAAGGTTACACGCCATGGATGATTGCCATCGATGTCGGTTCAGTTGAGATATTACAAATGTTTCTGGACCTTCACCCTTCGCTCAATCTCCACAAGACAGCAAGTAATGGGTTCACAGCCGTTCATATGGCTATTTGTTCAAGGAATAGACAGATGTTTTGGTTCCTGCGCAAAAGAGGCTTGGAAATCACCCGACCGTCAAACGAAGGGGCCACTCCTCTGCAATATCTATTGGAGATTGGTTATGGAAAACTTGAGCTCCCTGGACAATTTGCCCGCTTCGTAGTTGAGACATTCCTGCAGGAAGAGGATGGCGTCAGTAGGCAGGATCTGGATGGTGACAATGTCCTACATACGTTATTCAACGACGCACCTCAAGAGACAACTCCGGTCATTTGGCAGGCCATCGCAAACAATCCCCGGTTCACGACAAGCATGACAGCGGCGTTGCAGGCATGTAATCGGCTGAAGCTTACTCCACTCCACGTTCTCCTGTCAAGATATGCCAACAGTGTTACTTCCCCAGATGCTAGCAATTCAGTCGAAGTGCTCAAGTCCATCTGTAGCACAGAAAGGGTCAAAACATTGCTTGGAATAAGAGGCGAAAAAGACTGCACGCCACTCCTTTATCTGACAATGGAACTGGCAAACCAGACCTTCCCATCGGCGTTTTCTCCCTCTCAGTCATCTCTACTCGAAGATGTTTTTCGAACGCTCATTGAAGCAGATGAGCAGGATCATTGCTTGTACAGAAAAGACCACGTAAGCCGGACCGTATTGCACTGGATTGCAGAATGTAAAACGGGGTTTCCGTTCCAGAAAATCGCGGAACTTTTCTTCCATTACCCCGTGGATCTTTCGGCGAGGGACCTCTACGGCTTCACTCCGCTTGAGACTGCGGTATACAACGAAAAAAGCCACAACGTTGAATTTCTTCGTTGCTTGATGGACAGCACACCCAAATTGGATCTGGAATCTCCTGCCAAAGATAGCAAGTCTATCCTACATCACATCTGCAATTCCAAAAAGCATGATATTGAGAGTCTTCTGTCCCGATATCTCTCTGAAATCGCCACCTCAACTTCACGGGATCAACACGGACGTATCCCACTGATGCACACACCTCATGTTGTCTCAACGCCATCTCTCGCGTACGACTTGATTGGAATGGCCGAAGTGAATGTCGAAGCTTATGACGACGAAGGTCATGATATGCTATGGCATTCATGTTCAGTCGGTTCGACTGTCATGACAGACGCTTTGATCCATCACGGTGCAAAAATGGACCAGAAAAGAGGTTTGAAAGGTCACGAGGAGCCACCTCTGTTGACAGCCGCAAGAAATGGACACAGAGACGTTTTGAAGCTGCTTCTTGATTCCGGCGCTGATCGATTCGTTCGAGAATTTTCGGGCGCTCAACTCCACCATTTTGCCGTATCCCAGGGTCGTGGACATTTACTGGATATCTTGGAGTCTTTGACAGGATTCGACTACAACGAAAAAATGATCGGGAGCTATATTTTTTCCACGGGCGCGAATGGGGACAAAGACAAGAACCAAACTACCTACATTAGATTCCCCCAGGCTGGTACGCTTCACATCGCAGCATTGAACATTGACCCGCAGTGTTTGAGGTGGCTTCTTCGACCGGAGCGAAGGCCTCAGAATATCGACCAGGAAACGGGCTCTGGAGAAACTGCACTCTTTGCTGCGGCGTACCGTGGGTTTTTGAACCATTGCAAGATTCTGGTGTCAGAAGGTGCAACTGTTTCGAAAACCCGCAACGATGGCTGCACAGCCTTTGATGTTGCCTGCAAGTATGGCCATACTCAGGTTTGCAAATTTTTGTTATCGACGGACGAGAATTTGGCATTCAGCACGTCTGATTCGGGAACCCCCCTTGAGGCTGCAGTTCGGGGTGGGCATATGGAGGTCGTCCGGCTGCTTCTCGCCAGAGATGTCGAAATATCCGCTAATCTGGGACTGGATGCACTTAGAGACGGAAGAGGCGATATTGCAGATCTTGTACGATCGAAGCTGGTCGGTATGCGATGTCAGGAGATCGAACCCGATACGCGGACCAACAAGGAGATCAACACCTTGCAATTGGCCCGTGTGTGCGACAAAGGCAACGAAGCGGATCTGGTCCGCCTTGTAAGAGCAGGGATATACCCAAATCGACGTCTGGATGAGAATTGCCGGACGGTTCTACATGTCGCGAGTGAAGATGTTGGAATATAAGCGTTCGCAGTAGTAGATAGCTTAGTCAGCGAGGAGTAGGATATATAAGCGACCTCTAAGGTAGCCCTCTATCGCTTCTTATACCTTACCTCTAATAGATATATAAATATATTCTTATTTATTTAAATTCTAATAGTTATAAGTCTAGCCGCGTAGTAGATACTTTCTATCGTCTAGCGTACTCTTCTAAGATACTATTTATACTATTATCGTTATTCTAAAGATATCTAGACGATATATAGTCGCGAAGTAAAGTTACTACGTTTTAGATCTTAATATCTCTCGTAATACTAATTTATTAACTATAGCGCTTAAAACATCTACTTATAGATTTATATATTTAAAGAAGTCGCTTCTAGCTAGTATAATACTATTTATACGCTATAGTAGCGTTATACTATCTACTAGTACGCTCTAGTTTATCTACGATCTATCGATTCTTTAACTTAACGAGACGATTCGTCGTAATACTAACTTTAGTAGAACTAATTATCGTCTAGTACTATCTATTATATTATCTAGTAGTACGTCGTCTAAGCTCGTTATAATACTTAAGACGAGAGAAGACTAGAATAGCTAGTAGTATATTATTTACTTATAAGTAAAGAAGACGACGATCTTCTAGTATATTAATCTATTTAAAGAGAGTCGCTTTAAATAATCTTAGATATCTAAATAGTCTTATCTAAAAGAAGATAAGAACGAGAAGAATCTAAAATAATATTACGAGAAGTATAAGTATAATAAAAAGAAGTATAAATAACTAGAAAAGAAAATAAATAATCTCTTATTACTTATTAAAAATTTAGTATTAAGATATTTATTACTTCTATTAAAACGTCTTAGTAACTCTTATTTATATACGCTTCTACGCGCGCTTTAAACGCGTATAAAATCTAATAATATAATATAATAGAAGATTCTTTTAAATAATTTTAAAAATCTTTTTAAGTCTTCTTATAACTATAATATTTTTAAATAGATAGAGAGCTAAAAGTTCTTTATTATAAAGACTAAAGCGATTAATTTATCTAATATTTAAGAAGTAAAAGATATTTAGATATTTTTATATTCTCTTAAAGAGTATAATTTAGCGTATAGTATTATAATTCTTAAGAAGATTTATCGCGATAATAATAAGATAATAATTAATAATATTATAAGTAACTTTCGTAGTTACTACTTCGCTATTAATTCTATAGCTTTATAAGATACTCTAAAAGATAAGAGACGTAATATCTTCTCTATATTACTTTATAATTAATATTAGAAGAAGTTACTCTCGTATATTTATAATAGAAACTATAGAAATCTAGCGATCTATTAGTATCTAAATTCTAAGATATTAAATAAGCCTTCTAACTAGACTTCTAATAAGAAGATTTAGAAGCGCGTTAATAAGTAGTTAAAAAAAAATCTCTTACTAAAGAAAATACTTAAAGATACTATTAATAAGTATAATAAGAAGTATAATAATAATAATAAGAATAAGAATAAAAAAAAGAATAATAAGTAGTATAATAATAATAATTATACGTTTATTACTTTATTCGCCGCTATAATAGTAAACGCTACTAAAGAACTTCTAATTTTATTTATTACTAGATATAAAAGTTCTACTATCTTAGAACGCTTCTAGCTTATCGATACTAGATCTATATATTATATATATAATTACTTTATAAAGAAGTAATATACGAAGAAGAGAGACGTTAGTTTAGATAACTTTATAATCTATAATAATAATAGACTTTTAATTAAGTTATTTAGTAACGTTATTATTAATATAAAAAAAGATAAGAAGCTAAAGATTATTACTTTTAGAGACGCCGCCTATATTCTAATATTTATAGCGAATCTTCTATCTATTACTAAGATAGAAGAGAAGAACGTTTATATTAATATAAATAAATGCTACTTATATAATAAAAAGAATAATAGCTCTATATATAATTTTACTTATATAGAAGGTTAATTCTTCGTTAAATATATAAAAGTATAATTAATAGTAATTATAATTAGTATTACTACTTATAATCTATCTTCTTTATAATAGTATAATATCTTTATTTATATAAATAATAACGTTATTTAGACCTTATTAAATATAGTTAAAGAAGTAGTACTTACTAAAAATCTAATATCTATATACTACGACGTTTACGCTCGTAGTAAGACTTACTAGCTAATTACGTAATTCTCTAGATATAAGAAGAAGTCGATTAAATTATTCTTTAAAGTATTAATAGATCTTATTTAGATAAACTCTATATATAACTAGTACTAGTAGGTTATTTATCTAAAGTACGTAGCTACTAACTATATATTTATAGAGACTTATCTAAATAAGTATAAGTATAATTATATTATATTAAATATACTATTACTTATTCGTAACCGCTTAAATTAAAGAATTATCTTTCTACGATCTAATAATAAGAGAATATTTAATAATCTATTTAAAGAGAATCTTTAATAATAAGATATTATTTAAAAGATTATCTTATTATATACGTCTATCTAAAACGACTATATAGAGCGATTAGAGTATTTACTTATTATAAAAGTACGCGCGCTTCGCGTTATAACGAATCTATCTAATTCGCTTTAGTCTAAAGTATTTAAAGCGGCGGCGTATATCTTAAATAAAATCTTTATAAAGCGATATAATTAGATTATCTCTTTTAAACTAGTTTATACGAAGAAGTCTAACGTCGCTTATTTATATATTTATAGCTATAAGGCCTACGCGCTTAATAAGCTTATTTCTTATAGTAATAAGCTATAAGAGCGTGCCTTTATAGACTATTTTATAGACTATAATTTTACTAATATCTATTATATTTAGTATCTTTTAAATTTAAAGGTTATTTATATAAGAGACGTTACTTTTAATAAATCTATTAGATACTTCTAAAATAATTCTAATATCTTTTAGTATCTTATAAATACTAATAAGAAACTAGATAAGATTATACTACGTATTTATTTAAACTCTAAGAATCTTATAAGTAGTAATAAAAAATCTATTTATTAATCTTATATAAATAAGAATCTTAATACTAACTAGATCTCTAATTTTTATACGCTTTATTAAGTATTTAAAGAAGAACCCTCTACGTCTTTTAATAAGAAAGTAGATATAAAGTAAAATCTATTTACGCTAATATTTTTAATAAGAACTTCTAAACTTAATTACTAAAAGAACTTTACTTTAGTACTATAGTTATTCGTCTAATAATAATACTAGTAGTAGTAGTAGAATCTCGTAGTCTTACTAAATTACTAAGACCGTCTACTATCTATCTAATATAATACTAAATCTATACTAGAAGCTATACGCGATAATAAAGCTTCGCGCGTAGACGTTATAAACGCGAACGTTAATAAAGTAAATATTATTAAAGATAAAAGAATAAGAAGACGTCGCTAAACGTATATTATAATAGTAAATAATAGCGCTAAATATAATATTAACTACTACTTCTTATTTATAACGACTATTAATCTAATTAGATATATTCTATAGTAGCTTCGCGTAGCTACGTTATAGCTATTAAGAGAGTATAAGAATATCTAGAAATAAAAGAATATAGTACTAAGTACTAACGCTAGATCTAATTTTATTAAATTTAACGTAGTCTATATTAAAATTAAACTAAATTTAAAAGAAACGATATCTCTCTTAATATAAGTAAAAGACTTCGCGAAGCTTTACTATAGTAGCTATAGCCTCTAATAGAATTTACTAATAGATAGTATAAGATACTTATTAGTAGCTCTTATTACTAACTACTATATAATAATACTAGATCTTTAGCTAGAGAGTCTTATAAAAGAAGAGCTTTATCTAAAGTACTACTTAAAGTAGTAGTTATCGTATATTTATTACGATAATCTTTTACTAGAATCTCGCTAATATAATAATATTTATAAGTACTCTTTCGTTCTATTTCTTTACTAGACGATTAAGTAAGAATTAAATAAGCTAAAAGATAAGAGAGTATAAAATATTATATCTATAATTAAGATATAAAGACTTAATAAAAAGATTATATCTCTATAATAGATCTTTAAATATAAGTTTAACGAGTATAAATATTTAATAAAGATAAAGACGCGTATTTACGTACGAGATAATCTTTAATTTTTATATTACGATATCTTCGCGATAACGCTAGTCTTTAGAATCTTTAGAATACTTATTACGATAATCTATATATTTAATCTTAAAATAAGATAATATAACGTTATTAATATTTTTTCTTATATACTACTATCTAATACTATCTTTATTAAATTCTCTAAAGAAATAAAATTATCTTTAGACCTTATTCTTAAGCTTAATTAAATATTATACGATCTAAAGAAGTTATTCGTCTTATAGTAGAAGTACTTCTACTAGACTTTAGAGAATCTTAAACTAAAGATAATACTAGATATTTTATATCTTTATATAAATAGTTATCTATTTATATTCTTCTTTATAGATAACGTTATTCTCGCGTTTTATATACGCGATAAGGTCTTTATAAACGTATTCTAAGAAGATCTATTTAAGCGCTATAAAATATAAGTAATAGATAAAATCTAATAGTTTCTCGCTCTACGCGTTATTTATAATAGATAGTTTAAACTACTATAGCTCTCTTAGAAGTTATATATTAATAATCTTATTACGCGATATAATCTTACTTTTATAAAGCGTACTACGACCTCTCTAGTAGAATATATATATATATATTTAGTTTAACGTTTCTCTAGAGTCTAAGACTATTAGAGACGAGATTTCTCTAAAGAATTTACTTCTAGCTATATATCTAAATATATATATATTAGAGAAAAAGTTTAGAAGAGTACTAGAAATAGTATACTTAAAAGTAAAAAATAGTATCTAAAGTTAAAATAAAAACTTCGAAGAGAAAACCTATTAACTAAAGACTTAATAGTAGAAAATAAAGAGAAAAGTAAAAGAAATATAAGTAAAGATAAGAAGATTTATAATAAAAGAGATAAGATTTAGAGATAAAGACCTTCTACTCGTAAACGAAAACTAATAATATAAAAACTATTTTTTATAGTCTTATTTATCTTAAATTTAATAGAAAAGCTTAAATAAATTAAGTCTATAGACTAATTTATTTACTTCTCTTCTCGCGTTAGCTAGTATAAAGTATTAACTACTTCTAAGTTATTATTAAAGATAGCTACGTTCTCTCTAATAGAGAAAAGTATCTTCGAAGAGATATATTTCTTTATAAAGAGATTATAAATAGCTATCTTAAACTACGTCTTAGATTATTCTATCGCTCTAAATAAAATAAGATTATTCTATAAAGAATAATTCTCTAGTAGAAAACTACTAGAGAAGAAGATAATAGTTATAAGTACTAAGTTTCTTTTAAGAGAAATAGTACTTATAATAAGAATAAGTTCTTTCTTAATACTAAAGAAGTAAGCGTTAAAAATATCTTAAAATTCTCTAGCGTTAAAAAGAGACGAAAGAATAAAATCGCGTAGAACTAGTTATCTAGTAGTAGAAACTTAAGGCTTAGCTATTAAGATAGCTTTTATAATAAGTTTACTAGAAGATCTAATTATTTTTAGAATTAATAATAAAAGATTTATTATCGTAGCTATAACGTAGATTTAAAAGAATTTACTAGACGTTTAAGACGTATAAGTAGATAGATTTAAAATACTAGTAGACTAGTAAGACTTTAAACTACTAGAAAGAAGATAATTCTTCTTAATATAATTATAAAAGACTTTTAGAAGATTTAGAAGCCGCGATTCTTTAAGATAAAAATTTAAAAGATCTACGGTCTTTTAAATATAGTCTTAGACTAAAAATATAGTATTTAAGGCCGTAGTTAGTTTCGTAGATAGCGCGATAGAGATTAGAATTAAGAATTAAGAGACGAATTTTAAAGAGATAGAAATTTTAGAGTAAAAAGCTATCTCTAAGATAGAAAGAGAGTTCTCGCTTTTAATATTAAATATAAAAGATATAAGTCTCTTTCTAGTCTTAGAATATAGCTTAAGAGCTAATAGAGAGAAATCTATCTTTATTTTTATAGAAGTAGAGGCGTAAAAAGAAGTTTTCGAAAAGATAATAAATAAAAATCTACTTTTTAAGAATAACGTTATAGATTTAAAAGAAATTAAAATAGATATCGTATTCTTTATATAAAGAAATATAAAAAGATCGACTCTTTTCTTATAGTAATTAGTCTAGTAATCGAATATTTAATCTATATAGAGTAGATTATATATAATTTTATAGCGTATCTACTATTAGACGATATAGTAAAGACTACTAAAAATAGTATATATTATTAGATCGTTTAAGTTCTTTAGTTAGCGAATCGAAGTTAGTTTTTTCTTTAATATTTAGTCGTTTTTAGCTCTCGCTAATAAACGAGTAATACGAGAATTATATAAGATATATAATTAAGTCGAGCTAGTTATTACGAAGATTTTAGTATACGAATACGTAAATTCTACGTAGCGATTATAAAGAAAAGAAGAAGTAATTCTAATAAAAATAATAAAGAGTTACTTAATATTAGCTAAACTAATATTAATATAACTTTATTTTTAAGCTCTTTCGTATATCTTCTTTTTATATATAAAGTTTCGAAGCGATTTAATTAGAGATAGTAGTATAAGATAGATATAAAAATCTAATATCTATTAGATTTAACTTCTTTCTCTTACTACGTAATAGCGCGGCTAGCTACGTAGCTAAGAATTAAGATTCTAGCTATATAAACTATAAGAAATTAATTAGTACTAGTCTTAACGTAATTTTTAAAGATTAATTTTAATAAACGAGTCGGCTTATCTCTAATAAAGTAGAAGTAGCTAAAGTCTAATTTAAATAAATACGCGACTTCTAAATAGATATATATATACTAGAGTTAAATAGATTTAGTCTAATTTATAGTCGTTAATACGCGCGCTAATATTACTTATATCTATTTAATACTATTTATCTATCTTACTAATCTCTCTATATAATATTTATAGCTAGTAAATCGTCTTCTTATCTATTTTAGTAAGACTAGTAAGCTCTTATTATACTATAGAGAATATAATAATAATAATTATAAAGTATTTACGATTAGTAGTAACGTCTTATACGCTAGCGACGTTACTATTAGATATAGTTATTAGAGCTTAATAATAACTCTATTTAATACTTCTATAAATTAGAAAGCGTCTAAATAATCTATTATTATTATCTCTTCTATAAAAGTAGAGCTACTAGTTCTCTCTAAAATAATAAAGTAATACTACTAGTAGAAATAATTCTTTAGAGATATCTTCTTTAACTCTAAATATCGTATTAACGTTTAATATAATAATAAGTAGACGCTTCTTTTAATAGAGTAGAACGCTAGAAAACTTAATACTAGACTTCGCTATATTAATATCTATTACTACTAGCTTCGCTAGAAAGTATAGACCGATAATATTTACTTTAAATAGACGTCTACTATAAATATAGTAGTAAACGAATTAATAAAGATATTATTTAAATAGAAGTATTAGACGTTTATTCGCTACTTAGAGCTCGTTTCTCTTAAAAAATAATAAGTATATTAATATCTAGATTATATTATCTTTTATATTTAGTTTTATACTTTTATTTCTATTATTACGTAATAATTATATATATATTTATTTACTTATTTCTTTCTTAATACTAGCTTCTTAATTAGATAACTAGTCGTATAGGCCCGCTTATTAATACTTTATTAGTTAACTTTATAACTTCTCTTTTATCTAATTACGAGAATTACTAGTATAGTAGTATTTATCTTATACTAACTACGTATATACTACTATCGCTAAATAGTAAGACGCTTTACTACTATATCTAGTAATTAAAAAGTAGATTTAATTTCTACTCTCGTAAAAGTCTTTAATACTATCGTTAGTTCTTATAAAAGACTTTAATACTATCTTTTCTTTCTTTTTATTATTTATAAGTTTAACTCTTAGTTATTTCGTATATCTTCTATTTTACTACTTAATACTATAGCTAGTATCGCGTACTTTTCTATTAGATAAGACGCGAAGAAGATATATTAAAATATAAGCGTTCGTAGTAGTAGATAGCTTAGTTAGCGAGAAGTAGAATATATAAGTAACTTTTAAGATAGTCTTTTATCGCTTCTTATATCTTATCTCTAATAGATATATAAATACATTCTTATTTATTTAAATTTTAATAGAAGAAGGCTAGCTTAACGCGATTTAAGCTCTCGTATAAGAAGGTGCCGAGGTCGACTTATTTAATGGCTACGAAGAAACTCCCCTAATGGATGCGGTTAGATCCGACTATAAGGAGGCCGTAAAAGCCCTGCACAAACTGGGTGCGAATCTAAATTCCCGTGATCAATGGGGCGAAACAGTGCTCTACCTAGCAAATGGGAATTTTGATCTGATGGAGTATCTCCTCGAGAACGGCGCAGATGCTACCATAAGCTCATACTTCGGTCGGACACCTCTGATGAATAGTACTCAGAAAGATATTACGGAGTTGCTTCTGCGCAGCGGCTGTGATCCTTTCGCAATCACGACTTTACACTCGTCTGCCATTGCTGAAATGAGTTGCATTCTAGAAGCCGAAGAAGCACTGCGAACTACACTTTCGGAAAGGCCAGTGGACCGCATGTTCAGTGTCATCGACCTACGAGTGCTGCATATAGATTCCACCCCACTCTACCGCGCAGCTTTCCGTGGGGCGGTGGGAATTGTCCTCGCTCTGATCGAGTACGGCGCCGACGTCAACTTACCCGGCGGGCGTTTCGGAACACCATACCAAGCGGCTTTCAAACAAAGGAACGTCGAAGTGCTCACACTTCTCACTCGGTACGACGCAAAACCCTGCATGGTCATCAGAGATGGACGAGAACACGCCGCCTGGTTCTGGGAACATGGTGGCCAATCCTCCTTACAGGCTCCGAACGGGACGTGGGCTCCTACATCACTGCCACTGGAATCCAGGAAGCTTCCCAGAAGAATCCGAGCGAATGACGCACGCAAAGGGCGGTATTGGGAGCATGGCTATCGATTCTCTTGTCAGGCCTGGAATGGTGCTTGGATCAGGGCCTGAATGGATGGAGGTGGGAGGTCTCGTGTTCATGACTTTCTGTTGATGTTTTCTGTCTCCGCTGGCGTTGGTGCTATGATTTTTTTTCTCGTTTCGAGTGACGGGGATCTTTTTCTTTTTATTTTGTACTGGGCGACCGAGTTACAATGTACGGCCTCTGTCCTGTGTTCCTAGGTTATGTCTTTTTCCTTGCCTTAGTTACGGCTATCTATTCTTCATACGAGATGCTGATCAACCAAACGGTGTTTGCGAATGTCCGTGAACTTAGTCTTAGCCATGGCGATGGAGGAGAAACGGCGGGTAATCTTGTGGCGTCGGCGTTGCGCACGGACGCGCCGCAACGCGTGAAGCTCTCTCGGCGATCAGCGGGCGCCAGAGCTGCAACAACATTTCCAACCATGCTACCCGAGGAAGTGCTGCTTACCACGCTGAGCGAGCAATTTCCATGTCGTGAGCTGCAGGTCCGCCAGCTTGCAGCTCTCTACAACGTCCGTCTCCACCCCCAATGCCCCACGCGCCGAAAACTAACACCTCCAACAGCCACCACTTCCCAGCCCTTCCACCCTTGTCGTCCACGGCCTCGATGCCACCGGCAAGACCTCGATAGTCCGCGGCGTCCTCGACACCCGCAAAATACCCCACGCCATCATCAACTCCCGCGAGTGCATCACCGGCCGGCACCTCCTCGAGCGCACCCTCGCCGCCTGCCTCGACGCCGTCGACGAGGCCGACCCGGACACAACCCTCGACCGCGCGCCCTACGCACGATGCGAGAACCTGAGCGCGCTCTCCGTCCAGCTGCAGCGGCTGCTCGAAGGCCTCGACCGCTTCGTCCTCGTCTTCGACGGCGTCGACAAGCAGCGCGAGGCGCCGCCGACGCTCCTCCCCGCGCTCGCGCGGCTGGGCGAGCACATCCCCACGCTCAGCACCGTCCTGATCCTCTCCGCGCCGCCGCGGCCGCGCCTGCTGCACGCCGCCAGCACGCCGAGCGTGCACTTCCCGTCGTACACGCGCGACGAGGCCGTGCTCATCCTCGCGCGGCGCGGGCCGCCGTCGACCATCTTCCTCGTGCCGCCGAGCCCGTCCAAGGGCTACACGGACGACCTGGCGGCCGAGGACGACGCGTGGGTGTGGACGCGCTTCCTCGGGGTGGTGTGGGACGCGCTGGCGAGGAGCGCGGCGCGCGACGTGGTCGGGTTCGGCGCGCTGGCGGACAAGCTGTGGGACGCGTTCGTCGGGCCCGTCCGCGACGGCGCGTTCGGGACGCGGGATTTCTCGCGGCTGCTGGTGCACCGGCGGGCGATTTTCCAGAGCGAGGCCGCGCTGGTGGACAGGGTGGTGGTGGTGGAACAGCAGCAGGAGGCGGACGAGAGCGTGTCGAAGACGAAGGGTAAGAAACGGCACAGCACAACACCACACCACACACAGCCATAACCCGCAAGCAACCTCCCCTTTCGCTGAATACCGAGCTAACGCCGGCATACCAACAGTCACCCACGACCTCCCGTACTTCTCCAAATACCTCCTCTGCGCCGCCTACCTCGCCTCGTACAACCCCGCGCGGCAGGACGGCGTCTACTTCATGAAAACCAGCGCTGCCAAGCGGCGCAAAAAGGGCGGCGGCACCGCCGCCACGCCCAACCGCCGCAATGCGGGCGGCAGCCAGCACCGCAAGATCTCGCGCCACCTGCTCACGCCCTCGGCCTTCCCGCTCGACCGCCTGCTCGCCATCTTCCGCGCCGTGCTGCCGCCGCAGGATGCGCCGCCCGCCTCGGCGGATGTGTACACGGCGGTGGCGACGCTGAATTCGCTGCGGCTGCTGCTGCGGAGCGGCGCCGCCGGCGCGGATGCGTTGGATGGGAGTGCCAAGTGGCGGGTCAATTACGGGTGGGAGTATGTGCGGGATTTGGGGAGGAGTGTGGGGCTGGAGATGGGGGAGTATTTGGCGGGCGTGGTGGATGCGTAGTGGGAGAGGTGTGAGTGCCTGTTTGTTTCGTGAGGGGAAGAAAAAAAAGATACCCAGAAGTAAAAGCGAGATGGAGGTTTCGTCTGTCGTACAATTTATTGTGTTGTTCTAATTTCTCTATGATGCAACTGAAGCGTCCCACCGCGAAGTTTGCAGGTTGATAGAAAGCAGCTTGAATCAGAAGTTGCACCAACAGCTTTCGAACGAGGAGGCGGCTCGCACGTGTGCTCGCCGCATATACGCAGCTGCAACAGCCACTTCCCCCGATTCTGCCTCAGGCACTGCCGTATTCTACTTCCGCCCGCCCTACTGCTTACCCCGGAGAAAAAAGCCGGAAAAAAGTTTTCAGTCTGCCGCTTGGGGAAGAACCAAGGTCTGCAAAATATTGCCCTTGTAAAGACTGGTCCGGATAGATGGTCCCTGAACGGATATGGGAGACCCATTACCTGGACGACCCAGTACCCGGGAGACCCACTACCCAGGCACCCAGCTGCAGGACGTGCGTAGTCAAAAGTGAAAGCGCGAAGACGGGTCTCATATCCGTAGTGGACGGGTACCAGAGGTAGCGTTGCAAGCTACGGGGATAATTAATTTTGGGAGCGTGTGTTGCTGGATGGTTCTGCCGGCAGCGCGGCGGTGTGCACGGCGTCATCAGTGTGTATTGTGCGTGGAAACTCGCAGACGTGAGAGTGGAAATGCAGGGAAAGCTTGAGGCTTGCCTGAGGGAGTAATTTTGATTTTGTGGAAAGCATAGTTGGAGGCTCTGCTGCTGTACAACAGAATCTGCTCACAAATACTACCTAGAAGGATGGAGCTTCATTTCCCACGCTATGACCAAAATACGAATAAAGAGCTCATCCACAGCGTTTGGATAGGTGGCCTTGGAATACTGAGCACTCGTTGTTCGGGGGACCCAGGTCACGCAGCCTTGAGGGTCCAGAGCGAATCGGGAAAGGTGAACGATGTGGCTGTTGTCATGCATCGAGGACAAGCCGCTGGAAGGTCTCAGCGGCGTTGGAAGACACTCAAGCTGCGGTATGATTAGACAATCAAAGCGACCGACACTTCAACTTCGAACGCAGTGCCGTGCATTAGTGCGGTTTCTACGACGACGTTCGCCGTGGTGTTGAAGCTGAGTAACCCGCGGAACAGCCGCATGCGCGCCTCGGGGGAGGAGCCACCAAGCCAGCCAGCTGAACTGGCCTGCCTGCTCGTCGTATACATAAATAACAGCGCGCACAGCCGCAGCGGGAGTGTCGAAATAAAGTTGGGCAGGGATGGTGGTTGTGTGCCAGGATTCCGCGCGGCGGCAGGAAGAGTCGCGCGTTTCATCGCTTAGTCACGCTCCAACGTGTCCAGATTGAAGCTCCCATCGCTCGCCCGCGGAGCAGCTCGTACACCTCCGCCGAAACCGCGAATCGACTCCATACCCCCATATCTCTCCTGTTCCAGCGAAGCTGCTGGTGTTGCCCAAGATGAACATCTTCCGGTTGCTGGGTACGTGCAAACACCGCCGCCGCGCCCCCCGCCCTCCCAAGCTCAACAACCTCCGTCCGAGCGGCGCAGGAGAGTAGCAAAGGGAAAAACGCAAATGCTGACGGCCATGGTGTCGCGCAGGGGACTTGTCCCACCTGATATCCATCCTGATCCTGCTTCACAAGATGAAGACGACCAACGTGCGTACCCACCTCACCCATGCGCCGCGCCCGCCCCGTCCACCCGAAGCTCGAGTCCTCCAGGCCGAATGCGCGCGCGCGCGACACTCGGGAGAGAGAGAGCGCGGAGAATAGAGCGAAGGAGAACAGAACCAAAGAGCTGACCGAGGCATTGAACACGTCCAGAGCGCAAACGGCATCTCGTTCAAGTCGCAATTCCTGTACCTGATGGTGTACGTGACGCGCTACATGGACCTGCTGTGGACCTTCTACGACCCGTCGGCGCTGTACAACACCATCTTCAAGATCATCTTCATCTCGTCGTCGGCCTACACCGTCTACCTCATGCTCAACGACTTCCGCCCCACGCACGACCCCAACCTCGACACGTTCAAGGTCCAGTACCTGCTCGGCGCCAGCGCCGCCCTGGCCATCCTGTTCCCCTACAAGTACACTCCGACTGAGGTGCGCATTACACTCCCTCCCACCGCCAGCGGATATTAGGAGACAAAAGACTGGGGGGAAGAGGAAACGAGTGCTGATAGTGATTTGCGCCGCCAAACAAACAGATCCTGTGGGCCTTCTCCATCTGGCTCGAGTCGGTCGCCATCCTGCCGCAGCTCTTCATGCTGCAGCGCACGGGCGAGGCCGAGACCATCACGACGCACTACCTCTTCGCGCTCGGCGCCTACCGCGCCCTGTACATCCCCAACTGGCTGTACCGCTGGTTCGCCGAGGGCTACTACGACCCCATCGCCCAGCTCGCCGGCATCATCCAGACCATCCTGTACTCGGACTTCTTCTGGATCTACTACACCAAGTGAGTGAAATAGCCTGGCCGGCGGAGTACCTGTTGAGGGAGAGTTGTCGTTGCTGACGTATCTGTGTGCAGGGTTCTTCAGGGAAAGAAGTTCAACCTTCCCGTGTAAACTGCCCTTTTTCTCTTCCAAAATTTCATCTGCGCCAGAGGAGAGGAGCGAGCAAAAAGCTGCATGTTGGAATGCAGAGTAGGCTCCAAGGGGGGAAATGAAAAAGACGGACGACGTTTGGGAAATTTGTACGATGGATGTTGCACATTTCCGGGAAGTAAGGAGAGAGAGAAAGACTGAGTCTTGACTTCGCCATGATTCCCCCTCTCAGCGCGCGCTGCTACCTTGCCGCTTCTTCAAGACCGTTTTTTGTTCTGTGACGACGGGTTCTTAGCTCTCTCTGTTGGGAGCTTGGCCCGTCTGTGCTACGAGTTTACGGGGCGTGGTTTGCCGCCGGCGCGAAAATACTGCGCGGGCACCGTAGGGATATGGACCGCATTTTTTTCGCCATCTGGCCAGTTTTGTACTTTTACCTTTTTTGAGCATGGCAATGGAAAAAAAACCTTATTCAAGAAGAAGAAGAAACTCACGTTCCGCACGCGCTTTCGTAGCTCAAGCACCTTGCGTGTCTTTGGGCCGGGAACTTGGTGGCGTCTGATGGCATTCCTATATTGACGGAGCTGGAGGCAAAGATAGAATGGGAGCAACCAGGACCTGGTTGGAAGTAAACACGTAGATAAATGCAAAAGCTTGCAATTATCAAATCTTTGACCTATGTAATCTTTTACCCCCAAGGCAGGCAGTTTTGGCCGCTCAAAGCGAAGCAGCCTTGAGGAGCTTCGTTGCGCCAAAGACGAAATGAACGACGCCGACAGAAGAAGCTGGCCACACGGGGGAAAAAAAACAACAAAATGCGAGACGACCTGAGACGGCGTGTCCCCAAGAACTTGGGAAGAGCGACAGAGAGAAAAGGCCGAAACGCAAGACCGCGAAGGAGAGCTCGGGAACATCCGCCTCAGCGACCATTTACCTCGTCCGACCAATCAGCGTGAAGGACAACGAAGAGAGATCAACAGGTTGACCGTCCATCCTGTCCGTCCGCCATCTCTCGACGGAAACCCGACAGGCGAAACCCGATCAACTACATACATACTGCCAACGACCCGTCCGAACATCTGTCCTCATCGCACCCTTCCCCACCCCGCCCCGCCCCACCCCGCCCGCGCCCGCGCCAGACTAGCTTTCCTGTGACACAACCAGACAGCACGGTGTGATGTGGTGTACCTACCCCGCATGCGCCGCCAAAATTTCGTCGTTCTCCCTGAGGACACCGTGGCATGCGGGCGCCCGTCGCGCACGGCGCGCGTTCCTGACGCCAAACCCCACACGGGCTGGTCAGACGCTTGACAGGGATGTGTGGCGTTTCCCCTCCCCGGGAAAACTTTATGCAGACGTCGACGCTTTCTGGTGTCGGTGTCGACGGCGTTTTTTCGACGGCGTGATGCGACACCGCGCGCGACGGTTGGGGTTTGTTGTGCTGAGCTTGGGCTGGGCGGGGCGGGGCGGGAGGGAGGTTTGAGGTGTGGCGCGCTGGGCCGGGGCAGCGTTTGGGAGAAGTGTTTTTGTGTTCGTGGTGGTGGTGAGGGTGGTGAGGGTGGTGGTGGTTGGTGTCGCGTTCGCGCCTTCGAGTGGGAGGGATGGTTTCGGGGGTTTTTTGCTGGTACGTGCTGCTGCTTCGATTGGCCTTTTCGTCGCGGTGCCGGGTTTGTCGATGCATGGCGGCGCGGTGTCCGTCTGCTATGGCGAGGTGCTTCCATCTTGGGTGTTTGTCGTGGTGGTTTGGGGAGCTCCACGCGGGATCGTCTCCTGCCTCGTACGGCGGCGGCGCCTTCTCGTCCATGTTGCCATCTCGACGCCGGTGGCCTCCTGGATCTCTCCGCTGCCCGGACGCTGGACACTTCGTCTCATGCCGGACACGGTGGTTGTCGTTGTAGCTGCAGTGCTCGGCCGAGCTGACGATGCGCGTGCCTGCCGGCTCTGGACGGTCAGGGAAGGAAGGCAGACGCCGTTGCAGCATCAGCACTGCAACTACGCTTCACTGTCACATTCAGGAGTCGCGAGTGCACTTGGCCAGCTTGGCCATTCGTCATGGTCACCTTGGGCGGCAGTCACGACGGGCCGGAGAGCCGCACTCGCCCGGCCTCTCGCCGCCGCTGCTCCAACATTCTGCCGAAGTGATTACGATTGAATCATCGCCTATGACCTCGTCACTCTACCGCTGCTCGATGCGCTGCGTCAAATTCCCTATCTCCGAACAGCGGCACGCCGCACGGACGAGCCCTCTATACGCACCGGCGGGACCTAAGACGCACCTACCTAGCCAGCGGCACGCCTCAGTACACCCGCTCCACAACGGGGAATCATCTCTGCAGCGAATTGGGTCCAGTGAGCCTACGATGCAGCCGCTCAAGCAGCTGCATGCGTGCCTATCCGACTTTCCCCTCCGCAATCGCAGCGAATTTGACCATCTGCTGCCGTGGATGCCGCACACTTGTGCATTGCCGCCTGCAAGTCAGATAGGCTGGATCCATGAGCCAGGTTTCCTGGATTGAAGCTGTGAAAACAATAGGTTGCTCCGAACCTGGTACCGGTCCAACTCATGTGTGTCGAGATGTTGCCTGCTCTCCATCGAATCCGTGGTAGCCCAGGATGACTCCCCGCGTGAAAGGCTCTCTTGCCTCTCTGGCTATAGCGACCTCCCTGAATTTCGGCAGTGGGTTCATGTACCGGCGGTGCGGGGATGTGACGCTGCTGTTCAGGGTTTTCTGAACGAGCTGTGCCGCCATGTCCAACAGGTATCGGAGCTTTTACGCGGCTATAAGATGCAGTTGCGTGATTTTGTTCGTCATCTTCCTTCCTGGTGCACTTGTACCAGTCTGGAGCCCATCCAAAGGTACCTCCTCGACCAGTGGTCTTTCTACATTGGGCTGGCTACAAGAGTAACACTGGTAAAGCGAGCTCATGCTGGGTACATCGCCATTGCCGTGCTGGCTCAAAGTCACACTGGTAGAGCAAGCCTGTGCAGGGCAGGCGCCATTGCCGTGGTGGCTCAGAGTCCTCTTAAGAGAAGAGATTTCCCACTTCTCATTTTTCCAGCACACACACCTCGACTCGACTTATCGACATTTCGATATCTCGACTTTCCAACTTCTCAAATCAATATCCCGAACACTTCTCCTCTCTTCCCTCTCTTTCAACCGCCATCAACAATGGCTCCATCTCGCACTGAGACTCCGGCCCAGGCCAACGCTCGCTTCACCACCATCTTCCAACAGCATGGTGGCCCCAACAAGCACAAGCACGTCCCGTCGCGTGCAACGCTTCAGCGCTGGCAGGCTGGCGATCACAGCAATGCCTTGGAGAGGCATTGGGCGAGCGTCCACCTCGAGTTCGCCAACAACGGCGCCTTCTTCAAGGCCACGCGCAAGAACGACTGCGCCGTCACCGTCAAGGGCAAGGGGGACACGAGGGTCCAGAAGACGAAGAAGGCCCGCCCGGCCATGCAGATCTTCGCCCTGGAGGATTGGGGCGCCCGCATCCTCGCCGCCCACGTCGACGCGTCCGGCAACCACCGGGGCCGCGACTCGACGTATCGCTGGGCCCGCGACCCGGTGCATGGCCTCAACCCCGACGAGGCGCCCGCCGGCCACGCGTTTGTGAAGGCCCCGCCGAAGGAGGCCATCATCCAGTTCCTGAGGGGCTGCACAGGGTGCAGCTGCGGCAAGTCCAAGTCTGCCGGCGCCTCCTCCACCACCACCGCCGCCACCGCCGCTACCCCTGCCCCTGCCGCCGCTCCCGCTCCCGCTCCCGCTCCCGCCCCGGCCGCTGGTCTCTCCTCCTCCTCCTCTTCCTCTTCCTCCTTCTCCTCCCCCTCCTCCTCCCTCCCCCACCACTTCTCCTCGGGCCCCAGCCCCTTCTCCTCCCTCTCCTCCTCCTCCTCCTCCCTCCAGGCCCTCGCTCCTCCCGCCGCTCCTCCCGCCGCTGACTGGGCCGCCGGCGTCATCGACCCGGCCCTGCTGAGCCTGGAGAGTGACCTCGCCGCCGCCCCGGTCTCGGCCGAGGAGGCCATGGCCACCCTCCAGGCCGGCATGCTGCACCAGTTCGGCATGCAGCCAGAGGTGCAGCAGGAGCTGCAGGTGCAGCAGCAAGAGGCTGTGCCCTACTTGGGCCAGCTTGAGGAGGAGGACTTCGCCCTCGTCCTTGGCCTCCTCGACGACACCACCACCACCAACAACAACAACGCCGCCGCCACCACCACCACCACTCTCCAGGACGCACCGGTCCTGGATATGCCCGCGGAGGAGGACCTCGCCTCCTTCGACCCTGCCCTCTTCCAGGCTTTTGCTGATGAGGCGTCCGCCCTCCTCTTGGGAGAGGAGGAGCAGCAGCAGCAGCAGGAGCCGGAGCAGCCGCAGGAGGCTACGGACATATGGAACGCAACTGGTAATATGAACCAGTTCTTCGACTTCGAGGAGTATTATCAGGAGTGAGGTGTTGTTGTTTGAAGCGCAGATGAGGAGGCTTTTGCGTGTTTGTTTCTCTTCTTGTTGATTTTGTTTGATATACCCCTTGTTTTGTTTGTGAGCGACGCGAAAGATACCCCAGCGGATGAGGATACCCTCCGCACTTGAGATACCCATGGGTTTGGATTCACTGTTGGCGTTTTGGTTTTGTTTTGGATATGGGTTCGCGTCCGGAGTTCAAGTGTTGGAAAGGCGTTTAGCTAGTAATTTAGGACCGCCCTGTGCTCCGCCGCCGTGACCGGCTGGCGTATGAACAACCTAACGGTTGGCGGAGCAAGTAAGGTTGGGTCACACTCTCTACAACACTCTGATCCCGTGCAACGTGACTAGTAGATGCTCTGCCGTGATGCCTGTCCATGTGGTGTTGAACCCGATCCGAAGCCCAGCCTCACCCTTCCATTCTCCCGTCCCTCCCCACCTTCTCCTCCTCATCCCCCCTCGGCGCCCTCTCCACCGTCGCCTCCACCCTCTCCGTCATCAACTCCCCCACGCCCCTCAAACACGCCACACACACCAACGCCACAACAACAAACGGCACCACGCTCGCCCACGCGACGCGATCCGCGCGGGCCCACACCCACCTGCCCTCCTCGACGACCTCCACCAACGCCTCCCTTGCCACCCCCCCACCCAGCGCCTCCCCCAACGCCTCCACCCCCACCGCGCCCTCTCCCCCCGCCATCGCCGCCACCACCCGCCCCACCACGCCCTCCTCCAGCCCCACCTCCCTCGCCCTCTTCCCCACCGCGCCATCGTACTCCGCCCCCACCCTCCCCGCCACAACCGCATCCAACACCGCCGACCCCACCGCTCCCCCCACCGCCCTCGCCGAGAACGCCAAGCCCGTGGCCGTCGAGAGGTAGCGGTGCGGCGCCGCCCACTGGCACACGGCAACCAGCAGCGTCAGCGGCGCCGCCTGGCCGAACGCGCACACGACGTTCAAGCCCTTCTGCACGTCCCTCCAGCCGGGTTCGACGCGCGCGTACGCCGCCGCCAGCGCGAGGAACGCGGCGAAGGCGAGGGCGAGGGGCGTGCGGATGTCGCGGTACCGCGTGGCGTACCACGTCACCGGGATGCTGAAGAAGAAGACGGGGAGCAGGTAGTAGAGCTGGTGCTGGGTGGCGATTTGCCAGGGCGACGCGGATGCCCAGCCCAGGTGCAGGATTAGTTGGGGGGTCAGCGAGGTTACGGCGCTGTAGAAGAGGTAGCCTTCGATGCTGAAGGCGGTGAGGGCGAGGGCGAAGTTCGGGCCTGGGCGGAAGAGGGCGTGGGCGCAGAGGCCGTCGGGGCGGGCGAGGGTTTCTGTTGTTTGAGGGGTGGGTGGGTCAGTTGTGGTGGAAGGTGGAAGGGGGAGGGGGAGGGGGAGGCGAACCGTAGAGGCAGAAGGTGACGAGGAGGACGCAGCCGATGACGAGGGGCCCGACGACGTGGGCGTCGGACCATGGGTAGGTGCCCGCGGCCCAGTCGAGCGCGAGGAGGATGGTGGTGGAGCTGCCGATGAAGAGGACGGAGCCGATGGGGTCGCATGCCCAGATGTACTCGGTCAGCTTCATGCGGGGGAAGTCGGAGTGCCGCGGCGGCCAGTAGAAGGAGAGGAAGCCGAGGGCGGAGGTCAGGTGGAAGGCGCCTTGGGTCCAGAAGATGTAGCGCCAGCCGCTGGCGCTCATGTTGCTGTACGCTCCTGCGCTGAGTTGGCCGATTCTGGTTGGTTTTGTGGAGGTTAGAGCAGCTCGGATAATAGAGTGGTGTGAGAACAGGGCAAGGATGGATGCTTACATTCCTGCAGACGCGCCTCCTAAGAAGGCAATTCCGTTTGCTACTGCACGGTACTTCAAGGGAAGAATCTCGGAAGGAATCGACTGCACAATGGCGATAGTCGACAGTGTAACTCCAACCAGAATACTACCACCGATCAACATGTTCATTGATGTAGCCTTTGCGCAGATCACAGACCCGACGAAGGCTATGAGCGGTGGAATCGAAGCGAGGTATTTGCGGTCCAAGATATCAGACAGGCGGCCAACAATCGGAGATAGAGCCGCTTGCATAAGTAGGGGGCCCTGGCAGTGATTGGTTAGCATTCTATATCACTTACATCAGGAAAGCAAGAGCCGAAAACTACCTGAATTATCCAGCCAGATAGGGAGGAGTCTTCAAAATCCATGGCTATGAAGGCGACCACAGATGCGGCTGCTACAGTGGTGTACACTTGGGCCATGATGCTGATGGTTGTCAACGGATGCTCACGGTATCGTTCAGGTCATCCTCACGTGAACGATGAGAGAAACACCACCAGCCAGGTCCTCCATCCCAGGTCAAGAGGCGACGCGTCTTCAGCGGCCTCCTCTTGGATAGTCTTCACATGTGCTTCAGGGCGAGTGGGCGAATTGTCTGTCTGATTGTTCAGAGACTCGATGTGCACGGACTCGGCCTTATCTATCGTTTCCATGAGGGGTGGATATGGGGGTCTCCGGCCCGGGTGGTTCGTGCGAATTAGACAAGGGGAATCGGAATGATACTTTCCAGATAGATAGAACGCAGGCCGGCTTTATACCATGTACATGGAATGCCGATAGGCTAGCTGTCGGGGGATTGAATGATTTATAAGGGATGACAGGCTCCAATGGAATGCGGCAGCTACCCCACAGTTACAGGTCGACGACAGGGGTCGTCGGCTGCGCTGGTGCTTCCCCAGGTCTTTTACCCCGCCAAAGAGCTAGATCGGCCGGGAGGCGACTGACTCGCTGCAAATCATTTACTGTTACTGGGAAAGTGCGGCTGCGGTGAGGGAGGAGACATGCAGTGCCATTCTTTCGGCAATTGAGCGGTGGAAATGCCGGTCGGACACTTGAAGGCATTCTCCGCCAATTCAAGGGTACGCAAGGGCAAACATTCGGTAGTATCTGTAGACAGGAACAAGAGTGCTAAAATCGAACAATTGTAGACAAAGTGGTCAAATGAGTTGAATTAAGGTGCATACCAGCTGTCGGTGGTTGAAGCCGCTTTGCTGCCATAACGTGCTGTCCCCTGAATTCGATGCATCATCAGATTGCAAGCTCAAAGTTTGCTCCAGTGAAGCATGGCGGACCACTTGATGATTGTGGTGAGGATGGAGCGGTGGTCGCGGTGCGGTCGCGCGAGTCGCGTCTCCACCGCCGCAGATCCCGGCTACCAAATCGGAGACGGCCCGGCCGAATTTTTGCTGTAGGGCTGAAAGACACACCAGCTCCCCCACCAACCTTGCCCGCACTCTCCTTTCTCCTTCCAGCAATATGTCATGAGCACAAACCAAAGCGCCGGCGGTCACCCCCACGACCAGGTCGTAGAGGGCCTCGGCATCACCCCTCTCAAAGGTCACCTGGTGCCGCTGAAGACGAAAGGCGAAATCCGCGCGAGCAACGAGCTGAGTACGTCATTCTACACAATCGCACACACCTGCCTCACGAACCTCTACCGCTAACAACAAGCCCAAACGCAGTCGACGTCTACGTCGTCGAGCTCCCCGCCCGCTCCGCCAATGCCGTCCTCAGCATCCTCCGCGGCGCCCTGCCCGCCGACACCACCACGCCCGCCATCGACATCCAACACCTCCGCCGCGTAATCAAGCCGTCCTTCCTACCCCCACCGGCCCTCGCCCTCGTCTCGCCCACCCGCGCAGCCGCCCCTCCCTCCTTCGGCGAGACGCGCTTCCTCCTCGTCTGCCCCACGACGCAAATCGCCGCCTCCGACCTCTCCGCCCTGCTATCCGCCCACCCGCCCTTCAAGTCCGACACCACCACCACCACCACCACCTCCGAACCCACCCCCAACCACACCGCCGACGAACCCGCACCCGCACCACCACCACCACCACCACCAACAACAACAACCCCACCCCCCACCCCCTCCTTCCCCCTCACCATCCACACCCTCCCCGTCCCCGCCCTCGCCCCGACCTCGGCCCCACTCGCCGCCGCCTGGACCTCGACATACTGGCCCATCGCCTACAAGCACACCAACCCGTTCGGCCCGCACCCGTCGCTGGTCGCGCGGGCCGCCGCCGAAGTCGCGCCGCGCGCCGGGACGTGGCTGGCGCTGGCGGAGCGCGGCGCGCGCGCCGCCGTCGGCGAGGCGGCCATGACGGACGCGCCGGTGGGCGCGGCGGTGGTGGAGAGGCGGCTGGATGGGAACGGGAGGGCTGTGCAGGAAGGTAGGGCTGTGGCGGTGGCGGGGGATGGGAGGGGGTGTGGGATGGTGGCGGCGGCGGTGGGTGACGGGGAAGGGGAGGGGTGTGGTGGGATGGCGCCGGGGAATGTCATGGCGCATGCGGCGATGAGGGCGATTGGGATGGTGGCGATGAAGCGGGTGAGGATGGAGGAGGCGGCTGCGGCCGAGAAGGGGCCCGAGGAGGCTGGTGGGGATGGAGGCGGAGAGAAGCCTTCGCGCGCCTGCTGCGATCCCGTCGAGTCGGTGTTTGCGGTGCGGCCGCGCACCGGCGTCGAGCGGGCGCTGTTCGAGCGCGACGACGACCTCTCGCCGAACGGCTATCTTTGCGTCGATCTGGAGATTTACCTCACGCACGAGCCGTGCGTCATGTGTTCGATGGCCATCTTGCACTCGCGCTTCAACAGGGTCGTTTTCGCACGCCGCATGCCCGGCTCCGGCGGCATGACGGCGGATGAGCGGGGCGTGGGCCACGGCTTGTTCTGGCGGCCGACGGAACTGAATTGGAAGTTTTTGTGTTGGGAGTTTGTGGAGGATGATGCTGAGGATGACGATGACGAGCGGGACAAACTCGTTGTCGATGATGGTATCAATGCTTGAAAAAAACAAACTCCCATCTATGAGAATCCCTTGGATATCACCACAGTCATGTAAATACCGAACAGAACTAAGAAAAACACTCGAATGAACTGGAAATTTCTCACATCAAACAAATCACTAATGAAGAAGGAACGTGCCATGCTCCCCATCATCTTAGCAGAGTTACTGAGTCACTCATTATGGGCTGGACAGAGTAAACTCTCAAATAATGCCTATTACCTATTACTGGGTATCTCCGCGAGCTACCTCTACGTAACTTCCCTACTGTCAAATCTTTTTCAACTGCACCAAGCTCACGTCACCCACCTCCAACACGGTACATACATGCAGAAGCTACTCAAAGCCTATGAGCTGCAGCTACACTGCATCGCCCTGTTATACTTGGGCGGATCCGCACAGAACCGCTCCTCATCCTTCTCATCCAACCCCCACTTCTCCTCGAAGGGGTTCAGAGACATATTCATGACCGTCTTCAGGACGTCGCGCTCCTTCTTGTGCTCGACACGGTCGATGAGCTCGTCGAGAACCCAGCCCTTGGGAACGAACTGCAGTCACGTTAGACAGGGCAATCTGTGGTGGGGGGGAGAGGCGGATTCGTGGACTTACCTTCGGATTCACGCTCTTCATGGCGGCGCTGCGTTCCTCGTCCTTGCCCTCGCCCCAGTCCTCGAGCACGCGCTTCTGCCAGCTCTCCAGCCACTTGGCGAGGCGCTGGCGGGCCGCGTCCTCGCCGCCGGCGACGCCGTCGTCGTGGAAGAAGCGGGAGGCGAGGCGCTCGCGCTGCTCGCCCGTGTCGAGGTCGGCGGCGCGCACGTCGGCGAGGCGGCGGAAGCACTGGTTGAAGTCGAGCTCGTGGGCCTCGAGGAGGTCGAGCCACTCGGAGAAGAGGGCGTCGAAGTCTTCGGGCCGCTGCGTGCGCAGCCCGAGGCGGGCCGTCATCAGCCGCTTGTACTCGGCGAGGAAGACGGCCTTGTATTCCTCGCCCGTCTGGTCGATGGCGTGCTCGGCGCGCTCGATGAGCTCCTGCGCCCAGTGCTCGCGCACGCCCTGCTCGACGAACTCGGCCTCGTCGCAGCGCGCGCCCGCGCCGAGCAGCTCGCCGAGCGCCTCGCCCAGGCGGACGAGGTTCCACCACACGATGGTGGGCTGGTTGCGGTAGCTGTAGCGCAGCATGTGGTCGTCGTGGTTGGGCGTGTAGCTGGGGTCGAAGTTGTCCATGAAGGCGAAGGGCCCGTAGTCCATGCTGAGGCCGAGGATGGACGTGTTGTCCGTGTTGAGGACGCCGTTCATGAAGCCGTATGCTTGCCATGCCGCTACGGTCAGGGCGTTGCGCCGAGCGATTTCGCGGTAGAGGCGGACGAAGCGGTTCTCGGCGTCCTTGCCTTCGCCCTCGACGGCGTCTTTGGCTACGTCCCGCGTTACGGTGGTTCGGTCTTCGGACGGGTTCTGGAGCTTGGCCGGGAGGTTCTGCCAGCCGCCGTAGACGTGCTCCGCGGTGTACTCGGCCAGCTGACGCAGGAGCTTCCGGTCGTTGCGGGCGCGGAGCAGGTCAAAGGTACCCAGCCGGATCCAGCTCTGGGCGAAGCGGGCGACGATGGCGCCGGGCTCCATGCGCTCGCGGAGAACCTTCGCCCGAGGGCAGAGGACGAGAGACAGGGCGCGGGTGGTCGGGATCTTCAGGGCATTGAGGTACTCGGAGACGACGAACTCGCGGATACTCGAACGCAGCACGGCCTTGCCATCGGCGAAGCGCGAGTAGGGCGTCTTGCCCGCGCCCTTGAGCTGCAGCTCGTAGCGCACGCCGGTGCCGGGATTCGTCGTCTCGAACAGCGAGATGGCGCGGCCGTCGCCCAGCTGGCCGGCCCACTGCCCGAACTGGAAGCCGCCGTAGCACTGCGCCCACGGGTAGATGCCTTCGGACGTGTTCTCGTCCCACGATATGATGTCGTTGCCGGCGAGGACGTGGGCGAACTCTTCCTCCTTCTCCGCGTCCGGCGCGAGCGCTAGGTCCCGCATCGCCGCGTCGCTGACGGCGAGCAGCTCCGGCGCCAGCGTCGGCTCCGGCCGCACGTATGTGTATAGCGCGCCTTTGACCATGCGCGGCCCGAGGGTCTCGCGCGGCGCATTGTGCGAGTCTTTGGGCGTCTCGAAGGCCGGGTCGGAAGGGAGGTTGGAGGTGAAGACGTTCGACTTGGGGAGGTCGCGGAGGCTTTTGAAGGTCTGCGAATTGCTCGATGCGCCGTTGGCGCCGTTGCTTATGTGGTTCGCCATCTGCGCGAGTCGCGGGCGTGCTGCTTGGGGGCGGGCGCGGAGCGCGCGGGAGAGCATATACGGCGTGGGAAGGCCTGGTGGCGAAGGTGCGGGGGGCTTGTGGAAGGTCGAGCTGTCGGAGGGTGTTTCAAGGCGGACGCGTGCAGTAGATACGGTTCAGCCGGCATGGAGGGATGGAAGGATACAAATTCGCCATTGATGTTTGCCATACGCTGCGTCATCAACACGTTCGAGGCGGCGAGTCGAAGCTACCTATTGCCGCGGCCACTAATCCCGGCTGGGGGATTTCTCAGCGCGGGGAAGTGCATCAGCCCGCAGCTGTTGCGAACATAATACCTCAGCACACGGCTGATTTGATGGACTAAGGCCATGTTAATTTATTGCCAAGTCGAAAGGAGCTCCAAGTCGGCTCAAATCATCCAGAAAGACAGCACTCCGCGTTAAGCTACCCCAAAAATTCGGCAATGTTTTCCGACCGTTATCTGATGTCGTCATGAGCAAGGCGGTGAGGGAGCCGGGCTGTGGCAGAACTGCGATTGGTTATCTCGCTAGCCAGACCTCCTTTAGGAGTTGGTGTGGCACGTAATAAGTTGGCACGTGCTTCTATTCACAAACTCCGAAGGAGAGTCTAGGAGCTTCTAGGCCTAGCTTTACGTATAGCCGGGCCACCCCCCCACCACTTACTTACCTACGTATTTATATATATTTTATTACTTCGGACGCTTTCTTAGAGCTAGAAGAAGTAGCCGATATACTTTTTTTAAAAAAAAAAATCGCTAAAAATAAGAGCTACTAGATAGAAAAACAAGATATAACGGCGTAATAAGAATTTTTTAAGTCTTTAAGACGATACTTCTCTATTAAATAATTAGATTTTTAGACTTAAAAACTACTTTCTATATAGAAAAGACTCTTAAAAATCGCTATAGATATGCTAGAAAGAATTCTATCTAAGAATAGTAGAGTTATGGCGAAGTGACTGATTTGGGGTGTAACGGCGTCCCGTAAAGTTAGGCCTAGATGTTCTTAGACGCTTCGCTATAGGAAACAAAAAGTCGTGGCCGGTTTGTTGACTAAGCCCGAAGCGTCTGACTAGTGAGATAAGCGATTGGCTTTGATCCGCGCCATCACCGAGACCGGACCTTCCATCTCCAACTTCGTTCCTTCTTACTGTGGGGATCGCGGGAGATGGTTGCACTCGTGCGCTGATCCGCTCGAGCTCACAGTCTTCTTCCTCCACCACCTCACTTCACCTCAGAGCAGTTTCGTTCTCTTTCGAAACCAGTACTAGACGCAACATGGATCCTCCAGACCTTCCGGGGTTCTACTACGGTTAGACTCAGCCATTTTCACACCTCTTGTCTTTGTATTGATCATAACAGGACTTCAGATCGCGAGCGAAAGCGATACTTCAAGATTCAACCCGGCCACAAGCTTCCCACTGGCGCCAAATATTCTACAGATGCGGTGAAACGCGAGCAAGCCGAAACCAATGTAGGTCATGTCTATTACATACATTTCCAGATCAGCATCCTAACAGAACACAGAAACGGAAACGTGAAGAGGAGCACGAGGCTCGGGTCCGGACGCAGACCGTCAAACGCTCCATTGTCTTGCCACATGCAGGCGCATGGAACCTCAAGCTCGAAGCTTACGGCCTGAGAGCCGATCCAAGTGCTCATGCAAAAGCCTTGGCAAGTGGCTTCGAAGCGAGCACCTTTGTGGACCCAAGGGTGCAGTGGGCTGCTGAAACTTCTCGCAATATTGCCGTGCGGTGTTTCGACTACGATGCAGACACAAGAACACTGATCACCGGAGTCGAGGATGAGCACAATATGCTGCTGAGCACCTTCGTTGATCCGAACCTCAGTTCCAGGCGGATCGTACCGAAATGGCATCAACGAGACTTCCAAGTCATGACCTCCACAATCAGTTCCGTACATATCACGCCGCACCGCCGAGTCGTCGTCACTACACGAGGCTCGGGCTCTGCTGCAGAAATTCAGATATCGTCCCTTCGACAACCGGAATCGGTCTTGGATCGCGTATACATGGACTCCACCATCACCTTGATGCCTTATGCTCATACTACGATCTTCACGAGCGCACCTAATCCCTTCCCGTCTGGCCCGGAAATCATAGCTGTAGGCACTTTGGGCTCTGGTAAGTACATGGCCTTCACCGCGATACAGCACCACACATTCCACAAACCCGCTTGAGCCGTTCATACACCAGAGTGAAGCATGACGGTTGCCGGAGCTGACAGCGGTGAAGTCATTCGTTTACAAGAAGGATCGTCAGGCTGGAGTGGCACATCCGCTTTTGAGAAAGGGTCTAAGAATCGACCCGACGCTGCTCTGTCCATGGAGTGGCTGACACCTCACTCTCTCTCGGTCGGCTTCCGGTCTGGAGATATCGTTCTCTACGACAGCAGAAGCAGGGGCTACAAGGCGAGGTTAAAGCATCTATCTTCAGCAATCGGCATCAAGCGCGGAGAGCATGAGTCACAGCTGGTCGTTGCTGGTCTGAAAAGCACGCTGTGTTTGTACGACCTGCGCATGATAAAGGACCACAAAAGCACCAGGTACATCTCTTTGAATTTGCTCCATGACATTTGGACTGACGCATCAAAGGCCTGTTTTCCGGTTCAAAGACTACGAGAATGCCTATACAGAGGCTTCTGGGTTCGATGTTCATCAACAATCTGGACTTGTCGCTGCCTCGCAGGACAACGGGTACGTGCAGCTTTATTCGCTGAAAGACGGGTCTAAGATCAGGCGGCTGCGAGCACCCGGGCTGTACGGTTCAGGATACGATCCGACAGCGCGGACCCGGGTCTCATGTCTGAGGTTTGTCGAGGAGGTCATCGGCGCCGATAGGGGAAGGACGAAGCTGCTGGGAAGCATCAACTCGCAGGTGGTGCAGTTCGCATAGCGCACAGGCAGGTGTTGGGAGGCTAGACGAGCATACATAGCAACGGGCCGGGCGGTAAGCGCGCCGCGGGCTCCGACGGTCTAATTGGAAGATCTCATCTGTCGTGCGCCCGAAATGGGGAGCGGGAGGCGAGATTGGACACTCAGAGGTTATGATGCGTGATTGCATGCGGGCGCGCCGATTGCTGCCCATCCGGGTGAGCGAGCTGCGGCGGAGCGAGCAGGGCCACGAAAACGATGGAATGAGCAGGGCGAGGCTCGGCGTGGCCCTCACCTGGGCTGGCTCGGAAGGGCGCCCATGTCAGAGGTCGGAGTGAAGAGCAGGTCTCCCACGGGCGCAAGGCGCAGCGACAGCCAGTTGGGCGCGGATGCTCCGCGTCGGGTAAATCTCCTCTGCGACTGGCGGGCGGCTCGACCTCGGCCAGTCAGCATGGAATAGCTTGGCGCGTTTTCTATCATCATAGCTCGCAGCTCGCTCGCCCGCCACCGACTCCGACTCCGACTCGCACACCACACCTCACTTCGTCAATTCTCTTTGCTGCCGCACCGCCGCGGGTCTTCAGCCATGGCGGACCTGCAGGAGCTCTTCGCTCGGCTGAAAAGCCCATCGAACCCTGCCAGCTCGCCCGGCGCCTCGCAGACCACCGCCAACGCAAACACTTACCACCAGCCGACCGTGTCGTCGCCCATCTTCTCGCCCCAGCCGGGCGGCCCCCAGCCTCACCATACGTCTGCTATCGTGAGCCCGAACACCTCGGCCATGGGCACTCCTACTCCCGACCACTCCAGCAGCGATCGCACCGCGAGCCTGCTGAACCTGCTGAAATTCAACCAGCCCAGCGCCCCGTCGCCTCAAAACTACGACACGGGGGCCGAGCGTCGCCCGTCGAACAACACATTCCAGCACCCGGAGCACCCGCCTCATCAGCCCACCCACAGCCGTGGCGTTTCTGCTTCTGACCTCGTCGCATCCTTCATGCGGAAGCCTCAGTCGCCTGCTGCCATTTCTCAGCCTGCGCCCACCAGGCCTGAATTCCGTTCCGACGCTGCCTCGTCTGAAAACCCTCAGGACTTGCTGCTTAGGCTTCTCAACCACCCGAAGCCTCCCCAGAACGACTCGCCTGCCCTGCCTCCCCAGAACGTTGAAAGAGACGTTTCGGAGAGCAGGGTCGATGATCTCGCTCGTGATCTTGCCGACGCCACGCTCGAGGCTTCCAGCTTTCCAGCCGAAATGCAAGCTGTGCCTCCGATGCACGCATTCGGCAGTGGCTCTCGGCCACCTGCAAACCAATCCACCGGCCCCAAGTCGCTGTTCACCTACGTCAACCCCTTCGAGCAGCTTTCGGCGTCGTCGCCGCGCCACCGTACGCCTAAGCCCGAGTCGCGCACGCACACGCCCAAGGTTGAGATTTTGAAGCACGGCCGCGAGAGCTCCCCTAACCCCGGCCCCGCTTCCAAGACGCGCAAGCTTTCTGGTGCTGGCTCCGCCGGCTCCGGTGCCGAGCCTGAGACAGTGGCTGAAGCTGTCGCTGAGGTCGGCCAGACTGTCGACAAGCAGGTGGAGGAAGCTCTTGCCGGCGTGGACATGAAGAACAAGGATGCCAATGGCAAGCAGGCGTCTGAGGAGACCTTTGATCAGAAGGATCTGGCCAAGGCCGTTCACGACGTCGCTGTCGATGCCAAGGAACAGCTCGAGGACAAGGAAACGCGTCGCGAGTTCGAAAACAGCATGCCCAAGGAGCTGGCCAAGGCCATTGAGGATGTCGTTGAGGACGTTTCTCAGGAGAAGGTTGCCGACAGCTGGGAGAGTGCTGAGGACAGTCCTGGAAAGGACGACAATACTGTCAACGTCTTCAACTTCCCCATGCGGCCCTTCGTCTCCATTGAGCTTAAGAAGCTCAAGGAACCTCCGATGCCTATTCGTCAGGATAACATCATGGATATCGCCCGCTTGAAGAAAGACTTCGACCAGATTGACCGCAACCTGGTCACCGTGTCAAAGACCTTCATCGCTTATGCCCTGTCCAAGCATGGAGGCTTCCGCCTGATTCGCCAGGATACGGGCAAGTACAAGCAAGTTTTCAACACCACCAAGGAGCGCATTTTCAATTTGCAGCTCTGCACCGGTCCGCCCATTGCATCCTCGCACGATGCTGAGACTATCCTTGCTACTGGCGTCGACGGTTCCGTCTTCTGGACCACTGTTGCCGGTCACAGCGATACTTACGGCGAGGAAAACCTGGAGGACCAGGGCTTCATCTTCCCTCCTGTTCCCGCTCAAGACGATAACACTTCAGGCGGTCAGCTCAAGACTCGTGCCAAGAAGAGTTCCCGTCACCCCGAGTTCTTCGGTATCGGTCGTGGCAAGTCCATCTACCTCGTGTGGCCTCACACTGCTCGCCAAGTCGAGTACACTGACTCGAAGACTCGTGTCTGCGACAGCGAGAAGTACCTTCACCACCGTTGCTTGAGGATCGTCACGGGCAAGGCCGGCAAGGATTTTGCGTTCAGCGAGGACGACACTGTCATCGCTTCCCTGGACAAGGCTGGAAGGCTGAGGTTCTGGGATATTCGCGAGCTGATCACCGAGGGAACCAGCACTAACGTAGGACGCATTCCTGCGAAGGAAGTCCGCAATCCCATCATGCAGCTGAACACTGTTGCTGCCGGCGATAAGTCATGGCCCACTTCTGTTCTCTTCTTGGACAAGGAGCGTCCTTGCGCCAAGGGAATTGCCCTGAGGTACCTCATCGTTGGCCTGAAGCAGAACCACACTCTTCAACTGTGGGATATTGGTCTTCAGAAGCCCGTCCAGGAGATCAACTTCCCGCACGAGAACGAGTCCGACGCCATTTGCAGCGTTGCGTACCACCCGAAGACGGGCATCCTGGCTGTTGGGCACCCTACCAGGAACTCCATCTACTTCATCCACTTGTCTGCTCCAAGGTACAATCTGCCCGCCATGTCGCAGGCTAAGTTCCTTGGCCGTCTTGCGGATAAGGATTCCGAGCTCCCCAGGCCTGAGTCCACTGCCATCATGAGCGGCATCCGTGAATACTCGTTCGCATCGAAGGGCCAGCTGCGCAGCTTGGAAATGCTGCAGGAGCCTGCCGCTTCTCCCGAAAGCTATGCTCCCGATGAGGCACCTCTATTCGAGCTCTACGTCATGCATTCCAAGGGCGTGACCTGCCTCGGCATCCGAAAGGAGGACCTTGGCTGGAGCAAGGAGAGCAAGGTGCTTCACCCCATTGACGCCGAGGCCAATGGCAGCATCGTCATCAATCCCATCCGCCTTTTGGCATTGACTGAAGGAACCAGCACTACCGAGTCTTCAGCCAACGGGGAGGTACAGCAAGGCACGCAGAGCAGCCGCTCTCGTCCTGTCCCAAGGGAGGTCGTTAAGAAAGAGCCGGCTAGTAGCAGGTCTCGCGCCACTTCTCAAGCGCCTGACACTGCGTCCATGATTGCTTCGACACTTGAGAGAGTTGAGAACCAGCAGGACGCTGCCAGAGCGGCTATCATCAATGGTAGTGAAAAGCCTGAAAAGAAGAAGAAGAAGAAGGGTGCCGCCGCGGCTGCCGACACGGCCTCCCAGGTTTCCAGCGCTGCCAAGCCTGCGTCCACCGCCCCTGCTACGGCTTCGTACGCCAATGTTGCCCAGCGCGCGAAGACTCCTCCGCCTGAGCCTGTGAAGGCGGTTGAGGAGAAGAAGGGCCCCGAGTCTGAAATTCCTGAGTGGGCCACTCGCCTCCTTGGTCAGGTGCAGGCTTCCAATGCCGCCGCCCCTTCCACTAGCGCCAGCGCTAGCATCGACTCGGAGTCACTGAAAGTCCTTGAGACGAACGTGTCTACTGAGTTCAACAAGACCTTCACCAAGGAGCTGGAGTCCCTTTACCGCCGCCTTGATGATGACAAGCGTGTCCAGGAAGCCGCTGGTGCCGCCAAGATGGATGCTGTGTTGCGCTTGGTGTCCAGCACCTTGACCGAGAATGTCGAGAAGAGCATGTCGCGCATCGTGACCCAGAACCTCCAGAAGATCATCCTTCCTTCGCTGAGTGATCTGGTTGCTGCCACAATCGAGCGCCGTCTTACTGAGATCCTTGCTACCTCGGTCCAGTCTTCTGTTCCTCGCGAGGTCAAGCAGACGCTTCCTCATGCTGTCAATTTGGCTTTCAAGGATCCCGATACTATGCGTCACATCTCCGACTTGGTCGCTAGCAAGACCACTGCTCACATTGACCAGCAGCTGGCGCATGTTCTTCGCAACACGATTGGTTCCTCTGTTCAGAACATCACCGTCAATGCTGTGCAGCAGATGGCCGCGGACATGGAGCGTCGTATGGCCGAGCAGGTCCGCCAAGCCGAGCTGCAGCGTCAGCGTGATGCCGCCAAGATCGACCAGCTCACCAGCCTAGTGACGAATCTCAGCGAGACTGTTGCCAGCATGTCCGCGTCTCAAGCCAGCTTCCAAGAGGATATTCTAAATGTCCAGAAGCAGGTTTCACGCAACGAGGGCTCGGCTAGGGCGCCATCGACTGCCCCCCATTCCGCTGGCTCCAATGTCAAGAAGAGTGAGGGAGAACTAGAGCAGGAGCAGATCACGCGTCTGATGTCTGAGGGCCAATATGAGGAGGGTACGATCATGGTAAGTGAAGTTCTTTTGCAGATTCAGTGGCTCGTACATGCTAACTTGTTGTAGTGGCTTCAATCACCCCGTCAAACTCAACTTTTCGACAACCTGTTTGTGAGGTGCAACCCAGCTTACATCCAGAGCCTGACTCCTCTTGTCGCCCTGAGCGTCTCTGCTGCTGTAAGCTCTTCGTTGGAGACCAACACGGCCGAGCGTTTGATGTGGCTTGATTCCGTCTTCGCTTCCATCGACCCCACCGATACGGATATCAAGGAAGTTGCGCCGAAGATCATGGACGTCCTTTCCTCTCGTCTCCAAGCTGCGTACATGCAGATTGCCGAGAAGAGTCCTGGAGATCCCGTGCTGCGGAGAATCTCGATGCTCTCCCGCCGCGCCCAGGAATTGAAGAACGCGTCCACCTGAGCTTCTCAGCAACGCCTCTACCGCTTTGTAAAGCGACGGAGCGACACTTGCTCCAAACGAGGTCAATACTGTGTCCATCTCATGTGATGCTCTCACAAGCTGGACATGGCGTACCATAGGGTGGCCACGCGCACCTGAAGATGCTGAAATATGCTCATCAGCCGCTGCCATTCGCCAGTGCCTCCCTTCAGGGCGTGCACGGGTTTACTACTACTAAATTGTTTTGATTTCTTGCTCTTCGATGATTTCCCTAATCAATTCCCTTGACCACTCCTGCACATCTGAGTGTATTCAGCGTTAGATAGCACCATGGCCCTCCACGAATCCCCTTCCTTTGCTTTCGTCATGACCAGACAACCAGGTTCGGTATGGACAAGAAAAAATGGGAGCGTTTCGAAGCGTGGTGGGATAGTCAGGGTCTTTCTCATGGGTATATGGATACACTCAAGCGATGCTCACAATTGCGAAACTTGCTTTTTTCACCTTTGCTGTTTTTTCTCGTGTTCTTAACGGCCACTGCCCACGTCATGCTCGCCGGCTTGATGAAGAGAAGGGTTATGAGAGTTGAACTCGTGGGTCCCGGCTCGATGGCAGCCGTTGGCCGGTATTCTTTTGCATCCGCTCTGGCGTCGCTGAAAATGTGGCTGCTGAGCAATGCTAAAGTACGTTGCTTTCGGCGGGTCATCTGGAGGTTGAGTCGGGTGTGGGTAATTTTTAAAGGAATGGTCTTTCATTAGCGACCCTCTGTCTTTCTTTCCCGTCTGGGATGTGCATGCATGCGTGGTGTATCTGCCTCTTTTTCTCTATCTGAACGTGGGTTGATGTTCACAGGGCCTGGATCATCAACCTCGTGCCTCTTTGTTCTTGCGATGCTGAAGTCCTTCCGGGTACCTACCTACCGTGCTAGCCTCATCCATTTGCTCTCCGTCGGCCCTTTTCGTTCTTCTCATTGCTTTTTCTTATCATCAAAAGGTCGTCGTCGGTTCGGAGTTTGCATCTCTGCAAAAACAAAAAAGCGCTTCTTCTACTACTTTCTTTCTTTCTTTCTTTCTTTCTGGAAGGGATGATAAATGGATGGATGGATGCGTCGGGAAGGGGGCAAAGTGTGATCAAGTCAGCTGCGGTAGATAGGTCAGGTGGATAATAAACGGGGACTTACCGGTCGATTATAAAATGCTCTCTTTCTCCCGGTGTGGATGCTGTGTGAGGTGCTCTGTACTCGATCGACACTCTCTTTGTGGCGAGGATTCGTTCGCACCTTGAATACTGAACGCTACTACTGGGCGTCAACACAATCGCAAATCCTCACTTGCCTCTGCGCTGGGCTGCAAGGAAGGGCGAGGGGGGCCGGGTGTACGTGTTGTGTACGTGTCGCTGGATGGTGGCTTTGCAGCGTTGTTGTGGGATGTGGTGGTTCCCGCTTGGTTGTCTGATGGTGGTGGGCTCCATGATGTGTTTGTTGGTGGTGGTGATGATGGAGGGGTTGGTGATGATGATTATGATTATGGTTATGATGATGATGCTGCTGAGCGAGTTGCTCCTGTTGACTGCGGGGGAGCGATGTGAGAGGGGCCTCGAGTGGGGGAGGGGGCACCAGCTGATGCAAGGAGTCGTTGGGAGCGATTAGCAACCCGTCAGGCCCATAAGGCAGCGCTTCGGGAAAGTCGAACACCGCGTCGAAGCATTTTGCGGTTGGTGGCAATGACTGCAGCCGTCGAGCCCGGTCAATTGCATAGCAAAAGACGATGGAGAGCGGATCTCCAAGGGAGGGAGAGGTCCGCTTTTTTAAAGGGGAGTAAGAAGGATGGGCCTGTGATCTGGGCACGAGGTGGCAATTGCGGGGGACATGCGGATTTCTACTGGGCGGCTTTGTCATCGCTGCTGATGCGTTGGCGGGCTAGCATTGTGACATGATTGGACAGGCAGAGTGGTCAATATGCAGGGACGTTGTGGCTGTTGTCTGTGCTGCGTTTGCGGCCCGTGGTGCTCGTGATGTTGGGAGGTGGGAGGACGGCGAGTTACTTGGTGGGATAAAAGCATGGCTTGGGCCGTGGAAAGAAGTGAGCTGTGAGCGCCTCAGGTGGCATGCAGTACATACCATCTAGATCGAAACACTCGTGTTGCGAAGTTCCGTTCGTTAAACTACTTTGGTCGGTCTGGTTCGCCGGTGAAGGGACTCAGATCGGGGCCACCGCCACCATGTGCGAGGAAAGTTTGGGAGCACCTTTTGCTACTGATGATGATGACGCTCTTCAGCATTCGATCATGCTCAGGTGCATGTTCTTTGTTTGGTGCATGTAGTGGTGGGCAGGAGGAAATGGCGCAAAGCCGCCTTAATAGGGCGCCGAGTCGCCATGTGTCTTCACGGGTTGCTCGACACAAGCATCCGGTCTACACTTCTCTCTCAGTTAGAGAACTGGGGGTCTCTGCCGCCGTCACTGTCATTCTCAACCTCAACATCTACACTACGCCTACACATTGGACACGAGTTACTCGTGTCCAACCACGCCTCCAAGCACACCCTGCCAAAGAAGTGCCCACAACGCAACGCACAGGGCTCTTTGCAAAACCACTTCGCCCAATCCTCTCCCTCCTTCTCCCGCACATGCTCGCTCGTCATCTCCACCCACGGCGCGTGGCAGATGTCGCAGCAGACACTCTCCTTGGCCTCAACCTCCTCCCTGTCAACGGGCTTTACAACACCTTTCTCAATCAAGGACGCAAAGCTGTCGTCCTCGTCGTCCTCGTCATCCCCGTCATCCCCGTCATCCTCGTCACCCTCGTCATCCTCGTCATCCTCATCGACAACGAGGGACAAGTTCGGATCCCCAGGTCCAAACGCTCCATCCCACGCCGCGCCCAGCCGACGCGTATCGACGCCATTCAAGAACTCGTCGTCGTCGTTCCCGCCCTCGACCCGGCGCCGCTCGCGCCGCCGCTCCCGCGCCCTCTCCCGCTCCCGCCGATCCTCCCGGTCCCTCCGCGCGACCATGTCCTCCAGCTCTTCTAGGCCCTGCTGGAGCGGGACGATGCGGCTGTGGAGATGGCGAGCCCGCTGCCGCGCCCGCGCCGCCGCGTCGTCTCCGGGCGCGACCGGCAGCCAGATGGCGCGCAGCTGCTCGCCGCGGATGCCCTCCAGGAAAACGTGCAGGAAGACGCGGTTGGCGCGGCTCCTGACGTCGTAGTACCGCCAGGCGGTGATGGTGGTGGTGGTGGTGGTGGTGGTGGTGGTGGTGATGGCGGCGAAGTAATCCCGCCGGAGGCCCCGGAAGAGCGACGAGATACTAGCGGCGAGCTCTGCAATTTCAGTGGGGGTGGGGGTGGGGGTGGTGGTGGTGGTGGTTGCTGTGGTGGTGTCGTGGCTCCGACGCGGGAAGGCGTGCGGTGGAGGAGGGGGCATGGTAGGGGTGTTGTTGGTTCGGAACTGGATGGGGGTGCGGTGCTGGCTTTTAAGTAGGAACCAATCTTTCGGAGATATGACTGCGTAGATGTACACTGCCTGCATTTACCTTGGGAGTTGCAGGCAGTGTCCATTCATAACCACGTTTTGCCGTTGGTAGCGCCGCCGGCCAGAACTTGCCACAGTTTCCGGATACTTTCCGCTCACAACATGGCCACCTTGCAAACAAACATTAATGGAAGCTTCGCCAACTCACATACATCTGGGCCATGGTTGAAGGCGCATACAAAATCTTCTCAACAAATCGTATCATACCAAGCACTTGCAAGCCTCTTCACCCCCGAATACGGATTACAGCAACTGACGCTACACTTTTGACATATACTAAAGTCGAAAGCGACTGGCTACTTGGAATCGAATACCTGTTCAACTCTACTATTGACCGCGACAGTGGTAAAATTTTGCCAAGAAACGGTGTTTATTTGATTTCTGTCCGTAACATCAGCGCGCCAAAAAGCTACAAACGACACGGCACTAAACGATGCCATCGGACAAAACTAGTTGCAATGGAGACTGCTGCGGATACGAGCCAATTGCTGAGTAATAGCCACGAAGAAGTACTGTTTTCGGAACAGCGACGCTGTAAATACAGTTGCCTTTGAAACATGCAGCCCGAATTTACTTACACTACACAGAATCGATTTTAGCGAAGAAAATCATAATCTATTCCATCCGTGGTTCTTTGATGCTAATGTGGTGGAAGTTGGAGCGAAATAAGATTTTCCCATGTCAACTGAGGGTCAACACTTCCACGCCACACATGCATCTACCGGCTCACAATCACCTTGTAGACATCATCAGCGGTGTCAGATGATGATCATCAACAGCATTGCTCAAGTATCTTATCATTGTTTCTTGCTTCGGACATTGCTCATCATCTATGATATCTGCTGATTCACAAAGATCAGACAGACACCCTTGATCCTGCTGTATACACCGGCACGCAGAGAACACACAGGAAGTAGATGGAGAAAAAAATCCCTCAATGAGCCAGAGAGTCGATCCGATCTTTCCATACCCAAGCCGTAGCGAAGAACAGTCTACGATGCTACCTCAACGATCCCACTATCCGCACTTTATATTCAAAAAGCCCACAGTCGGAGCCTTCACTCTGGCTAATCAGTAGATCAACTGGCATTTCTGTTTCCTGTCCTCGTGCGTGACCAATCTTCTCGTGGGCAGGTTGGCACGCACGAGCGCCCGCATGTTCCGTGCTACGCCGCCGTCAACCTTCTGGAAGCGCGTACGACGATTCCCTTGCTCTTATAAAGCAATCTCTACTGAGAATTTTGGTGTACTACCGGCTACTCACAGCTTGGGTTCAACCTTTCACAATCGAAAGACTGAATCGGGACTTGTTCACTGCCTCCGTCCGCTTTTCCCTTTTCATCCTTTGTCTTTCTTCCCAAGTACTTTCCGAAAGCCACTGCAGTAATTCCTATTGATGATGAACCGCAGCATCAGAAAAGAATAATGAGCCACACCGGGATCATCATCTGCTGTGCTCGCTCATCACTACCGCCTTCACCCACCAACATCCGTCACCACCACGAGACTCTCCCAAAACATCCACCACAAAGCGAAGGAAAACGCCAAAGGGCACGCCAGAGTACAATGTTACCATCACTCGCTGACTGCACACTCGCTCAAATCCGCTTCCCTCCCTTCCCAAAAAGCGCGCAAGCAATATATAACCCACCCAAACCCCCCTGCACACGATACCGCCCGCCCGCCCGCCAGCCAGGCAGCCAGCCAGGCAGCCAGCCAGCCACTCACCTACCACCCAACGCACACACACGCGCCGCTCTCCCTCTCTCTCTCTTCCTCTCCCATCCTCTCGCCAATCACACCGAAGACCGCTCATCTGCCCTGCTGCGCCAGCACAACGCGGCACAGCGCGCACGCAGTACGTACAGCACAATCCCAACGCATCAGGCGCCCCGTCCCGTCGCGTCCCGTCCCCCCATACATACACACACAGAGAGAGAGAGAGAGAGCCACGTGCATACGTACAGTACTGACGCGTCCATCCACCCACGTGTGCACCCCACGTCTGGTGCTTACCGCCTATGCAATATCTATCCACCCGCGCATCAAATATATTAAACGCCCTTCCCCCCCCTTCCCCCCGCTATCTCCGCTATCTCGCTCTGACTCGGGGAAGAAGGGATCCTGGAGGAGGCGCGTAATTTTTTTTCTTTTCTTTCCTGTTGTCCCGATGGAGCTTGCGCCGATGATGTATGTACCTGCCCGCCCTATTTATGCAAACACAAGGGGAGAATGAAAAGATGATGGGAGGAGAAGGGGGAAAGAAAAAAAGATTGGGGTCGAGACACACACAACTTCCGACGCAGCGGACCTGAAACAATAATATGCGCTCGGACAATGTGCGGTCTGTCATCATCCCTGCTTCAGCAGAAACCGCGGCAATGAGGCAAGCCGCCAAGGCGAAGATGTTTCTGTTCGGCTCATTGGTGAGTATTCTCCGGGATCAACCGATTTCACTTGCGGAAAGAGATCATCCAATCAAGTCACACCATTCGAGACGGAAATCTTCAAGGGAAAAATCATATCATCCAACACATGCGTTGTCAGACATACTACATTTGCTCGAGGTTTTTGTTGTTTTCCTTCTCCTCAGTTGTCTACCATGTAAATAATCCAAGACAAACCCCAAAGAACAAAATAGGCGCTTTATTTATACAGAAGTTTTTCCAAAAACATAAAAAGGGGGGCAGAAACAGCAGAACATCTCAAAAGATCATTCAGCCAATTCCAAGTCAGAAGTAGTAATGCAGCCTCCTCTCCTCCTCGCCGGCGAGAGAGACACGCTTAGAACTGGCGGGCGTGGCGGCGGGCCTTGGTGGAGCTCGAGTCCTTGGTGAAGTAGGTCTCCATGACGTACGAGAACCACTGGAGGACGTCCTTGACGGTGAAGTTGTCGGGCATGGCGGTCTCGGGGGTGGCGACGCCGCTGGCCGTGGGGATGGCAGTGGCCGCGACGGTCAGGGCGGAGCTGGGGATGGCCGAGGTCAGCTCGACGGCGGCGGTGGTGGTGGCCTCAGCGGCGGCGACGGCGGTCGACAGGGTAGTGGGAGTAGCAGCGGCGGCGGCCGAGGTGCTGACGACGGCCGAGGTAGCAACCGGGGTGGAGGCGGCCGCGGAGGAAGAGCCGGCGGCGGCGGTGGCAGAGCCCGAAGAGGCGCCCGAGTAGAGCGTGGGACCCGGGATCACGTAGGTGGAGAGGGTCTGGTAGATGTTGAGGAGGATACCCGGGTCGTCCTCCTTGTAGAGAGCAGTACCCTTGGTGCCGCCGGTGCTGAGGTCGTCGGTGCCGTCACCGCTGACGACGAGGTTCATGCACTGGGGGTAGTTCTGGGCACCGTCCGAGGAACCAGCGCCGTGGAGGGCGATGATCTCGTGGCGCAGCACGTAGTTGCCGGCCGCGATGCTCGAGGGGATGGTGGTGACCCAAGAGTTGTTGTTGGCGATCATGTCGGTGGCAGCCCAGGTCTGGGTGTCGACATCGAGACCACCGGCGTCGATCTTGACGAACTCAAGGGTGGTCTTGTCGACGGTGGTGCAGTCATCACCGCAGTTGGCGAGGTAGGAGATGACGGGACCCTTGTGCGAGTCGGGCCAGGTGGTCCACTCGATGGTGATGTCCTCGCCGGCCTTGACAGCGGCGCTGGTCTGGGCGTTGGTGGCACCCTTGTGGCAGATGATGTCGGCGTCGGCGTAGGCCGAGGGGGCGACGAAGCCGTTGTCAAGGTCGTCGGGGATAGCCCAGCCGATGACGACGGGAGCAGGGGTCGTGTACTGCATCGACGGGTTGTAGTTCTGGGTGTACTTGCCGTCAATGACGATGCCAGAGACGGTACCGTGGGCAGCGGCGGTGGTGGCCAGGGCGCCGATGATGCCGGCGTTCTTGAACATGGCAGACATGGTGTTGGTTGGTTCTGAAAGGATTGGTGGTTGGCTGAATGAAGAGATGGACGGCTATCAAAGCGGCAAAGAAGATCCCAGCTTCACACAGTGAAGAATGATCTGTTGGAAAGAATGTGTGTGGTCGGAGACCGGTGAAAGAATGGACGTAGACGGAGAAGGAGTGTGTCTTGGTGAAGAAGAAAGCGATGGTATTGCAGGCAGAGCCTCAGCTATATACAGGCGACTACAAAGACGACTCGGCCGGTGGCTGCGGAGCCCATAGGGCGCGGAGATGAGCACGGCGGCAGCAGTGCTGGTGCTCTGGCGTTTCATGGCAGGGCAGAAGCGAGCGGGTGGTGAGAGCAGCGGGACGCAAGAGCCGTGGAGGGCAATCGGGAGGGGCCGAGGCCACGGAGAAGCGCCGTTTGCGGCAGAGCGTGATGGATGATGGACGCAGGCATGGCAAGCAAGTGCATTGGCGAGATTTGAGGAGGTGTTTGGATGGAGGCTTGCGCGCAGCCCCGCCGTTTTGGCAGCCGCGCCCCTGCTCGCTTCGCTTTCCCAACCGGGCATGCGGGGCCCGGCCGTTGCGCTCGCTGGCCTCGCGCCTTTGCACTCTCCAGCTCCGCCCTTCGTGATGCCGACGCGAGCACAATGGAGCCGCACTACCGCCAGAGGCCAAGCTTTGCGTCCAGCCCTCCCGCCCCTTACTGCGCTCCCGCCGCGCACCGCGCAGGCAAGCGCCGGCCCCTTCGCGTGGCAAACATCGTCGCATAACCGACGGCGCTGAGGCCGAGCATGAAACGCCGCCACAACGCGGTCCCCACCAACGCCGCCCTGCCTCAGCCAGCCCAATCTATCTGACGCTGCCTGCCCAGCCCGCTCAGCATCCAGCCAGCCAGAGCTCGCCGTTTCTTCTTTCGGCCCCCGCCTATTGCGCAGCCCACCTCCCGAATCCTCGGGCCTCGCTGCTTCCAACTGCATCCCCGCCAGGCCAAGCTTCGATGTGCTGCTTGCCTGATGTTTACCCGGGGGGTCCACGCCCGCAGCCTCCGCAGCACAGCACAACAGTGCACACGAGGCGGCACCTCGCACGAGATGCGGCAGCCGTGGTTGCATGGAGCCGCGCGCGACAAGAGCCGAGCGCTACTGCATCCCAAACCAACGCCCGGCCCGAACCTGCACCTTTCCTCGCCTCAGATGCCGAGCGAAAAGAGGCCAATCGGCAGGCAACTGCCGGTAGCCAGTTTTCGCACCAATAGTCGGTGCCAGCCGCTGCCCCCGTCCGCCCGCCCCCTTGGGCCATATCGTTCCCCCATCGCCGCCGCCCTATCCGGTCTAGCCCATTCGTAATGCTGCCTATAGCCAGTTTCCGATATAGAGAACACCCTTCTATTCGGCCGCCGTTACCCCCGAGTCAACTCGCCCACTTGATGTGCCGTTCCGCTGGAGGCTTGTTTCCTCCCTCTTGTGTTCGAATAGGAGAACGCCACCAACGCAATGCCGCTCGCTACGTGTTCCCGCATGCCGGCGCCTCTTTTATGCTTCTTTATTGGAGCCTGTATATGGATGGGGCCGGCCAATCTCGCTGCTCCTTTTTTCGTCCTTCGCGAACAGGCGATCCGAGCCTGCTTTCGGACTTCTCGGCGCTAAAAACAGCTTCCTTCGGCCTTAGCCTCCCTCTGTTGTGCGGGGCGGGTTGCTCGGTTCGCGTGTGAATCACTACCGAAATGCGTTGTTCATGCTTCCAAGCCTCACACCTGGCTGGACGTAGGGATCCTCCTGGCGGTGTGTGAGATGAAGCGCTTCCTGATGACCGGAGGAGCCGCCGAGCCATCGGCTTTCGGATTGTAGAAATCCTGCCAAGGGCTTGCGGCCGTTGGTTGTAGGCATGCTACTAGTCGCGGCATCGAGGGGGTAGCCCATGACTACAGCTCTCACAGCTTTCAGCATACGGTCGTTCAACCGCCCTTCGCTGTATTCCTCATCCAGGGCATCGCAAACACCGTCGCCCTGTTCGTTGCACCGCAGAATCGAGCCAACCCGCCTCCACTCATCTCTCATCATCGTGCCTGAGTCCACTCAGCTCTCAACCTAACCCCAGGTGAACTTTCTCGACTCAACCAGCGCGCCTACACTCGATTCTCATCAAGAAACACCCAGCCGCAACGTCTACATAAACTCCCCCGGCCAAGCAACGCAAATCCCCTCCCTCGCCAATCGCCCTATGAAGTTCCCTGCCTCCTTCTCCACAAGACCGCAAATCCCCAGTGCACGCCTTAAAACCTGCCTCACACCCATGACCCCCTCCCTCCCTCCACAACAGTGCATGCAGGAAGGGACGTGGATCTACCCACCACCATCCCTACGTCGTTCAGCCAGGTGTGGGTAAGGGGGTCGCAGGGCTGACACAAAGCCAAGAGCGAACAAGCAACGGACAGACAGCATGAAGAACCCCCAATCTATCGTGCACACACGGAGCCTCCTCCTCCTCCTCCCTCTTAGCGATCACACAGCGCACGCGCACACACACGGGAGGATGTGAACGAAACGAAACCATCCCATCCCAACCCACTCACCCCCAGATTTTCGCGAACAGCAGCAAAAGAAACAAAAAGGCCAGCGATCCCTGCCGACGCGACCAGACCGACGAGGAAGGCGACCGTGTTGATCGCGATCCTTTCGTCTTTGTGCCAAGAAAATTAACCTTGACATATCCGCCCGCGCGTGAAGACGGTTGGCTCTTGCGCGCGCTGATTACAGTGGAGGTATGGGATGGGGGTTGGGAGAAGGAGGGAGAGAGCGGTGGAACGTGGCGACGGAGATCGTAAGAGGTCAGTGATAGTAGAAAGGCAAAGAAGAGAAAAGGAAGGACGGAACGAACTTCGCATCATCATGCGAAGCCATGTAGTAGACAAACACACATGCACGCACAACAAACAAGTGGCCCTTGAAGTGTGTTTCGTTGTTTCTCATACACCGAATTCTTAGCACATATACATAACAAAATATGCCCACAAGAACACAAAAAGAGCCATACACGTATATTGACCCAGAAACACAGATGTTGAAACCTCGTCACAGGAATGGAGAAATAGAGTGGAAAGGAGAAAGAAGAAGAGGAAAAAGGGGGAGAAAAAAACACGAAATGCCGAGATATCTCTAATCTCTTTCTCGCTCACTCGCATGCTGCTCGCGTACCCTCCCTTGCGATCACCATGCCGAACGGCTGTCATGCATCTCGCCACCTGCTCATCACATACACGCGCACAGCGCAGACATACACACATGATCTCTCACTCACGCACACACGCATGCAACGCACCGTCTCGCAAGCCATGCCGAACCCATTCAAAAACGACCAGCCGTCGACGTCAAAAAAAAAGGCATGCACCCAAAACCCGGAAGAGGGGAGGAAAAAAAAAGTAAAACAAGACAAGCCGATGACCCGAGAAAAAAGTCGTCTCTGTTTCCCTACGTAAAAGAAATTTCTCTCGAAAATCGCCCAGAGTGAAAAGAGAAGTCTTCCTCCTTGGCCCCCCTCTCCAGCATCCACACTCCAACGTGATAGAGAAAAGCAGATGGGTGAGCGTGTGAGCGAAGAATACAATGGGGGAAACTCTCTCAGGCTAACTTCAGGGAGAAAAGAAAAAAGAGAACATGCCAAATCCCATCAAGACGTTTGAAGGATCTGCCATCTTCAGAAATCAAAAGGTTCGAAAGGGAAGGGTCCCAATATCAGAAAAGGAACCTGGGGAATCACTGATGCCTCCGTACCAGCTCGCCGAAAATGTCGCCGCAAAAAACAGCAATTAAAGAAAAAAGCCCTCCCCAAAATCGCCGGCTGAGAGAGTAGGATTGGGAGTGATGATGGTGATGCTGTTGCACGTAACTAAGAGGGGGAGGTGATGAAATGGGGAAGAAGCCGAATATTGTTTATGCAGTGGTGGAAGAAGAAAGTTGTTTTTAAAGCGTAAGGCTGTCGCCGTAAACTGTGTGCAGTCGAAAGAAGCAGAAGACGTAAATGTTGAGTAAAACGCCCCAGGCTATGCAGGGCTGGACCTTGTAACCCAAAGGAACGCAGAAGTCGGAATTTTCTTCTCCAGATCAAGCCTCCGATCGTAGCCGAGTTTCTCAGTCAGGGAGAAACACCTTAGAAATTCAGGATGCCGAGAAGAGAATCGTGATTTTTTTTTTTGCTTCCTCTTCGCGTTCGTCAACCGAGAATGCAGCCAGAAGGGTCTTCCTGATGTCCAAGTGTTGTACAAAGAGATCCACATAGTCCAACACGAGCAAGACTATCGGACCTCTCAAAAGAGCCGCTTTTAACTTTTTCTTTTGTTTTTGGAAAAGAGGAGGGTTGCGGGTCGTAGCAGCAGCCTGGTCCATGCTCTACCATTTTCGTTTTTCTTTTCTTTTGGTGAAGGGCTGCCCCTGTGGCGGTTCGTAATGTCTGATGGTGAAGTTGATGGGAGAACGGACGCATGAAATGGCAAAAGGGTAAGACTCTTGTATCAAGAGGCCGGCTCGAACCGTATTGTTGTCGAAGCTCCTCTGTCCCGAAACAGGCAGACAAGAATGCACTCGTCGAAGCTCGCAGATTCCTCCGACCGTTGTTATCGGTCCGTCGTGAAAATCATAAAGTCGTGAAGAAGAGAAGAGGCCAAGGATGCACGAATGAAACTGCTCTCCAGACTACGGGCGGCTAGAAGAAACCGCCGTTCTGCTGATTCGATCCACGGAATGGGGAACCATCATTCTGCTGACTCGGTCCACGGAAAGGATCGTTCAGCTGATTCGATCCGCGGAAGGGAGAGGTGTAAGGGTTCATATTCTGCTGTACATTGTTCTGAAGGTTGTTCGGAACCTGAGGGTTGGACAAGCGGTGCGGCTGGGGAGAGGCAAGGTTGGTGCCGTAGCCGTTGGTCATGTTGCTGTAAGCACCCTGCTGAGGAGTGACGTTGAGCTGACCAGGAAAAGCGATTTGTCCAGGAGCAGCAGCGGCAGTCGGCGTGATCTGACCGCTTGAGTTGGTGCTCATGCGACCGTCAAAGTCTTGGATCTTGCTCATGATACGACGACCGTAAGGAGTAGCGCGAATGGCGTTGAGCATCGGCCGTATGGCCTCGACCAGGCGGATCTTGGTCGGGGCGTCCGCATAGTCAAGCGCAGTCTGGACGACGTAGTTGGCGTAGGAATCGCGGATCAGCTTCTCCAGTTCACCGGGAATGAGGAGCTCCTCGATCAAGGCGCGCTTGGCCTCGGCGGGGGAAACGCGGATGCACTTTTCAATAACGTTGGAGCTGAACTTCTGCTTCGACAGCATGGGGACGCTTCTACCGAAGCTGTGGCACAACGGAACCGTGAACTGCTCCTCTTGAAGATCGAGGATGTACTGGACGACGTAGTTGCCGAAGGGGTCTTGAACCAGAGAAAAGGCGTTCGAGGTGATGGAGCCAATCAATGCAATCCTCTGATCGCCAGAAGCGTGGTCAATGCAACGCTGGAGTACGCAGCAGCCATGGCGATGAGTACCGACAACGACGCAAGATCTGCCAACAGCCTCGAAGATGAACTGAGAGTCCTTGGAACCAAGGTGGTTCAGGCACTTCTGAATGACATGGTTGCCGTTGAGATCCTGAATGAGCGTAACGACGTTGTGACGCAGAGCCTCGATGATGATGCTGATCTGCTCAGCCGTGGAGACGTACTCGATCATCTTCTGCAGAGCCCTGGTACCGTGCTGGTTCAAAGCAATCTTGACCATTTGAGGAGCCGCGTTCCGGACAAGAGCGGTACGCTGCTCATCATTGCAGAATTCGTACATCTTCTGGCAAAGGTAGTTGGCAAACGGATCCTGCATCAGATCCACGACATGATCCTTGGTAGCCTCAAAGATCTTCTTGACAATGTCCAAGTTGCGACCCTCGATCTGCTTCTGAAGGTACCGGCAGCCATGCTGGTCCTTGCACAACTCAACGATATCATGAGGCATCAGAGAGTCGAAGTTGTAGTTCGTCGTGCTGCGCATATGCTCTTCCTGATTCTGCATACGACGCTGCTGGATCACACGGGCTTGACTGTCTGGGAACCGAGGCTGGGCAGGAGCCTGCTGGGTGAAAGGCTGCTGGAAAGGTTGGCTGTACGGGTTGAAGGGCTGGTACATCTGAATCTGGTTGTAGGGAGCCTGACCGTTAGGGTTCATGTTCTGCATGCCCACATTGAGCATCGCCATGCCGTAACCACCGTAGTATGGAGTGTTCGGATTACCGTACACCGGAGGACTGGTGATGCCAGCACCGTTGGATGACGGGATAGCGGTCGCAGTAGCAGAGGAAACTCCAGCTGCCGTCGTGCTGCCGTTCGCGGTAACGCCGTTAGTCCCGTTGCTGAGAGCAGGTCCGAAGGGCGCGGCGTTAGCCTGAAGAGCAGACCCCATGGAACGGAAAGCTGCAGCGCCCGTAGGGTCATCGATCCTGTTCTCGCCGCCAGACAATTCACGGCTGTGGCGGTTGACTGCATTCATGGGAATGCGGCCCATGCTAGCGTTGTGGTGGTGCAAGTGCTGCTCGGCATGCGAGTTGACGCCGTTGCCGCCAGAAGGAGTGCCGTTCAGACCGTTGGCGTTCTTCATGGTTGGGATGTCATTGGTCGAGTAGGACGACTGCAGCTTAGGCATTCCATTTGTAGGAGCGTGCGGCGGCGTGGCCAGTGGACCAGGGCGCTTAGAGTCGCTATAAGGACTGAACCTCACCTCCATTGAGTGACGGTTGCTGATTGTCGAGCGCCTGGGAGTCTCCGTGCCATTGGCACCAGAACCATCGAGACCGAACTCGTCAGACTTGTGAAGGTTGTTGACCGGAAGGCTGTGCTGAGCATGGCGGTGGCGCGAAGTCGTCGGCCAGCCATTTGACTGAGGATCGGGGGAGTGCGAGGACACGGACGCAAGATCCAGCGCGGCAGAGGAAGCGGAAAGCTGCATACTGTCCCCACCGCCGTGACGGACCAAAATCGGGAACTTTCCGTCCTTTGTGTTCATCTGCAAATAGCTCTTGACATCTGGTGAGGCTGCAGGGTTCCTGGGCTTCTCGTCGTCGTCGCCGAACAGGAAGTGAGTCGTGTCGATGTGGCCGAGAACCGAGGGAAGGTCCGGGAGCTCTGTATTCGCGCGGTGGCGGAAGTCAAGGCCGGTGACAGGAACCGAGTTCCTATTGAGACTTCAAAACTGTCAGCTAAGGTTCGTTTGTACGGACGCGCCAAATGCGCTGGAATGCGGTCTGACGTATGAGACGTGACGACATGCAAGGGCTCGCTAGCATCCGGCGCGCTGGGGCCTCATGCACGACCAGCGGAGTCGGGACAAGAGACGCAGATGCCAACGAATTGAAATTGCCAAGTGACCCCCAAGAAGTGACACAAGATGCAAGTGAAAAAGGGAGAAAAAACTTACGCAGTGGCGCCGGAGCGGGGGTTCATGTTGGAGACGTCGAACTCGTAGTTGTCTTCCTCCTCATCAGATCCACGGCGGGAGCCAGGCATGGACTTTGACGGGATGTGTGAGATGTTCTGCGTGAAGTTCTGGCCCGGAGAAGTGATCTGGGAGCCCGAGCGACTGGGACGAGTCGAGCCAGAGTGGTAGCTCTGCTGAGGTGAGGTCAAGCTCTGCATCGAGTAACGCTGAGGGCGTGAGAAGGCAGACGGGAAACCCTGGTCACGGTACTCCGGAGGGGTAGTGGGCTCGCTCTGGTGACCAGTGTAGTTGTTGGGGGGAACAACGTCTTGAGACAGACGGTTGTAGTCGTTCTGAACGCCCTTGATCTGGATGTCGTACAGTTCCATCTCAGCCTCAAAACGGCGACGCTGTTCTTTGAGGTACTCGTACTCGGCCTTCTTCTTTTCCAGCTGGAAGATCTGGGAGTTAGCGTTCTGGTCTGAAGTGGTGGCTGCAGTGACAGTAGGCTCCGACTCAGAAGGTGAGGCCTGGACAGGGCCCAGGCCGTTGTCCATGGCTGAGGTGGACATTTTGTGACGATGGGGCGTATTGGATGACATGAAGTGGAATATCTCGAGTGTAGATCTTCTGGGAACCCGGCGTGCAGTGCAGATGCACCACAAGATCTTGGCAGGCGAGGTGAAGCAAGAAGATCTGAAGCGCAAACAAGATCTTCCTGCAGCGCCAAAAAGCAAAACGCAATGCTAGAACGTGCCAAAGGGTGGTGATGTCGCGGAAAGGATAGCCGGTAGTTGAAAGTGGGGATGTGGAGTTGGTGTCGGGGGAGAGGGGGAGAGGGTGTGGAGGGGAAGCATTTAAGGAAGGCGCAGGCGTGAACGGTGCCCTCGTGCACGACACCCCACCCGGCAATAAACAATAGGAAGGAACCAGAGTTTCACTTACGAGCTGCACTTTATGATACGTCTGTCGGCCAGTTAGCGCTATTGTTCTCTCTATTGTTCGTTCGCTCAGCCCACTGCGAGCGCCGCCCCTCGGCCGCCACGCCCGCGCACCCGCCCGGTGGGTGCAGCGACGGCAGCGAGGCTGCAACCATTTATCTAATCGCCCGCCCGTCTCGCACGTCGGGGGCTCCAGAGACAGAAATATAACATGTCGCACACGGCGCGCTTCGCAGGAACCGGGAATCGCTTACCGCAGACGTCAACTCCGTATTCTCGGCAGCCTGTCTCCGCTGCTGGCCAATTGGCGACAATGGAGATAATGTGGGCATCGTGGGCACCGTATTTGTCGTGAAGCGCCTCGTCAGGCTGGCGCGGGCATCGTTCGCCGTCGATGTGTGCGCCTGCATCTGGCTGGCGATACTGCGAATGGGCGAGGTAAAGCTGGGGAAGGTTGACTCCTCGCGCGGGGACTGGGGGCTGCGAAAGCGACGGTCCTCGGGGCGGTCCCCCAGGCCGTTGGTAAAGGCCATGGTGTTTTACCTGCGTCGTTCCTCAGACATTAGCATCCGCAAGCTCTGGCACCTCGCGAGGGCGCTGGGCCGGCCTGGCTGGCGGTGTACCTGCGTCGCGCCGTGGCCTGGGCGGCGGCGGAGAGGGCTGGGCGACCACGCAACGGCCCGGCAGCGGGGGGGCAACATACAGGCAAAATGGTACACGGGGCAATAGCCCTCCGGGAGGTTCTTTGCGAGCTTCGACTGCGCTGGGGGGCGCACGAGGACTGCGGGAGCCGCGCTGGAAGAGCCGCTTGGTGGTTGTACAGTACAGTGCCTAGTCGGTGGCCTGGTTAGGGCAGCAGCTGGCCGGGGCGCGGGGAACAGCGCAGTCGGCCCAACGCGCGCGCAAGGGCTGGTGGGCGGTATAGTACAGGCGGGCGATGGCGGCTCGGGCATACAAGTACAAGAGTAGAGAACGATTGTTGGAGGGAGCTGGAGGCCGGACACGAGTCGAAGTGGTCGTCGGGAGAGCCAGCAGCTTGCGCCGCCGGAGACCCTGGGGCCCTCGACCGACGTCCCCCAGTCATCGGGACCAGCGCTAAAGCGCATCACAGCCCCCAATCGCCGTTCACCATTTGCTCCAACACGCCATCTCTCCCGCGCCAGCGACTCCCAGCACGCGCATCCCAGCCGCCTCAACTCCGTACACTGCACGATATGCTTATGATTTTCCGGATGCAGGCCGACACCGTGGGCCCGCCGCTCCATGTCGCTGGCCGCGCGCGCCGCCGCCCGTCGTCATGCCACAAATGCCACAAGAACGCCTCCCCACTCGCCCCAACGACGCGCGCTCACGTCACCGGCGGATGGCCTCTGCTCGATCGACGCCGGCGTCCTCTCGCTCACCTCGCTCCGATCACAGCCGTCGCCCACTGCAAAGGCAAGCGGTCAGGGCCGCTGACTCGCCACGGCCTTCTGCGCCTCGGGCCCATCAAGCCCGCTGCGGGGCTGCCGACCTCAGCGAATCCAGTGCAGTCGAGACGCTCCCTTGGCATCACCGAGACAGGAGGGATCTCTGTGCGACTGCGGGCGATCCATTCGCGAGGCACTGCGACCAGCCCAGCCCGCCCGACAGACCTTCCTGCTGGGGCACGGCGCCGCCGCCCGCGCCCGCGCGTAGGTTTGAGCAATTCATGGAGAATGCAGACAACGTGCTCCCACGCCTTTTCACCGCTTCTTAAACAAGTGCCTGGCTAGACTCGATGCAGCTAGGTAAGCGGCATTCAACCGCCCCCTCCATCTATCGATAAGTAAACGGCCGGAGCTGTGAGGCTGCATTGGGCTGCGGTGTTGCACGGCTGGGCATGGGACCCCCCGCCAACGCCTTCGAGAACGTGACCACGCTGCTCAACCTTCCCGTATTATTGCGCGGCCGAGTTGACCGTCCGAAGCGTGCGAGAGCTAATTGCGCGACTCGCGCCAGGCCTCGCATCATGCGGCTCGAAGACACCCGTGATCCCTAGCCTCCGCAGCGCGCGCCAGCCCTACCAGCCTCGACGTTTTGCTCTGGCCGCGTAGTGGTGCGTCCGCGCCGGGTCGATCTCGAGATTTGCCGAGCACGGGACAAGTTGTGGGTTTCGCTTGTGGCCGCTTGCGGATCTGCGAACGCTTTTCGCGCCCGCGAGCAGCGAGAGCGTGACTCACTGCGAGCCGGAAAGACGGCGGGGGCAGGCACTTTTCGACGAGGCCGGAACGCGCTGCTCCAATTTCGACGGTTGTGCGTGGTGTGTAGGACAGGATCTTTCCGAGGCACGGCGGGTGCACCAGCGCTGTCGTGCCCAACGGTTCAGCAAATTACACCGCTGCCTTAGGCTCCCGTGGCTGAAGGGCCCTTGAATGCACCTGTCAATTTCTCGCACGTTGCAAACACAGGGCGCGTCTGGATCGCCATGTACGGTGACGGGACGCGCGCTGTTGGCTGCTGCAACAAAGCCCTTGATCAGGCCGGGGTCGGGGCAAGGCTACCATGCATCCCCGCCGTCCAGAGTGGTCTCTGCTCCAAGTTGATGCTGCAGCTGATGATTAGCGTGAATACTCTTTGAGAAGAAGAATGGCCGGGACAGAAGAGCTCTTGTCGAGACGCGAATACCTCCAAAGCCAACGTTTCGTTTGGTACAGCAGCTGCTCCGGCGCTAAGCGTCGGCTGCAGCGATCCTCAGCAAACAAGTCGCGCTGCCTCTTGCAGTAAATGCGAAACGCGGACTCTTGAGCTGCGCTACTTCGTAAGCGCTGTGCCGTCAATCGACTTACATGCAAATCCTTTTTTTGCGCTTATGCCATTGAGTCTGTTTCTTATTCGCGCGAAGGGCGTGAACGAATGTAAGCCGGGCCAGGCCAGGGGCGCTTGCAAACACGTGGAACTGCTCTTCTCCATTCGTCAATTTTAGTTCCCTCTTCTGCAGCTGCTCATAGCTTGACGTGGCAGCATTGTGGCACGAATGGTCCGATATTTGCATCGGAGATATCTTTACTCTCGGTCATGCCGATTTCTGTAAGGTACGGACTGCCGAGCTCACTGCAAGAAAGTTGGGTTAAAATTTTATCCTCGAAACTTGTCAGTCGCATGTCTCTGTGCTCGCAGGGTCGGTTAGATCGCATGTTCCAGCGTGCAGGAGTTGGCTCGTTGATGACGAGTGCTTATCGTGAAATCGTCTTGGTGACGAGATGTACCTTCTTCTGAGGCGGACAATTTTCCGGCATCGTGATTGGCCTGCGCGTTGCCGTCACCTAAAGAGGTAGCGTGCACCTAGGTACTCAACCTCCACCATCATTCGTGCTGCCAATCCCGCTGCTTCTCTTGCATGCTTCTCGCACGCATCTTCGTGCTGAGCTATATCACCGAACTGCTCCTTCTAAAAATTCCAGCGTTCCCCCAAAATGCCTCTTTTCCCTTTCCAAGGACTACCCACCCCCTCCGAATCCGCTCGCGCGCACACACTAGCATCCAGTCCGCGGCAGTTGGAAGGTGGAAGTTTAAGGCTATGGCTCTTGACTGATAAGCGCGCGACCGCAAATCCGCGCGATTCTCCACCGCTAAAGCGATAGCCACGACAGCATCACGCGCACGCACGCAGACACCAGTGCGCGTAAGACGAGCAGCGAGCGCGTTAAGGTTCCTTAAGGGCTATCCTCTTCTTCACTGCCGGCAGCTGGCGGCTCTGAGCGGATTTCTACAGCATATGAGTAGGTAATATGTGTCTCGAAAAATATACGTCTAGAGAAGCTCTTACGGTCAAATCTCTCTGTTAACGCGGGTCCCACGTTCTTTAGCCTTAAAGACATGGTGATGGACGTCGTGTGTTGTGAACGTGTTATCGTTATCGGGCAGGTCGTTATCGGGCTAAATTGCCGGGTGACCGCCGCCGTAAAATGCAAGTCTTGGCGCGGAGCTTGAACTTCGCGACCGCCCTCGACCCTCGCGGTAGCACAACTTCATCCACGCCTTCCGCATCTACATCCTCCACCCACATCGTCTTCCTTTCTCCCAAGCCCGCACGACGGCACTCGCCAGCCGAGACTAGTCAAAATGTCGGGCAGCGCGGGTAAGGGGTCCAAGAACGCGTGGCGCCGCGCGAAGGCGAAGAAGGAGAAGGCCGAGGTGAGCATTGCCATGACCATCCCCCACTCCGGCAGCTTGATTTACTAACTCCGATAGGCTTCGTCGTCTAGAGAAGTTTCTGAGCAACCAGCCACTACCGAAAATGGCGTTGCGCCGCCCGCAGAGCCCGAGACCAAAACCACGTCCGATCACGATGCCCAAACCGTCACCGACAGCAACGCCGCTTCATCGCAGGCTCTCGCCATCATTCAAGATGACATCGACCCTACCAACTCGCTCTATAACGAGTACAAGGATGTCCTCATGAAGTTCCAGGAAGATGCGGACAAGAGTGATGGCCTGGCAGTTCAAAAGCCCGAGGTCATGTGGGAGGAAGATGAGGTTCCGGATGAGGAGGACGACCAACCGAAGCCGCTATCGAAGAAGAAGAAGAAGGAGTTAAACAAATTGTCCGTAGCAGAACTGAAGGCCCTGGTCAGGAAACCTGAACTCGTCGACTGGACCGACACCTCTTCACCGGATCCTCGGTTACTCGTCGCGATCAAAGGTCACCGCAACGTCGTACCCGTCCCGAGCCATTGGTCGCTCAAGCGCGAGTACCTTTCGTCGAAACGGGGTATCGAGAAGCCGCCCTTCGCCCTTCCCAAGTTCATCCAAGAGACTGGCATTGCTGAGATGCGCGATGCTGTTCTGGAAAAGCAAGATCAACAGACAATGAAGCAGAAGCAGAGGGAGCGCGTGCAGGGCAAGCTTAACAAACTTGACATTGACTACCAGAAGCTCTACGAGGCATTCTTCAGATTCCAGACGAAGCCTGAGCTGACTAGGTATGGTGAGGTGTACTACGAGGGTAAGGAGTACGAGACCAACTTGAAGCACTTGCGTCCCGGTGAGCTTAGTGAGGAGCTGAAAGAGGCTTTGAACATTCCGCCTGGCGCTCCTCCGCCTTGGCTGATCAACATGCAGCGTTTCGGTCCACCTCCCTCGTACCCTGCACTGAAGATACCGGGTCTAAACGCGCCGCCACCCCCTGGTGCTCAATGGGGGTTTCACCCCGGCGGCTATGGCAAGCCTCCGGTTGACGAGTACAACAGACCCCTCTACGGAGGTGATGTGTTTGGCGTTCTTCAGCCGAATCAGCCTGAGCATGTCGGCGAACCCGTTGAGAAGACATTGTGGGGCGAGCTGCAGGAACCCGAAGAGGAATCGGAGGAAGAGGAAGAGAGCGAAGAGGAAGAGGAAGATGAGGACGACGAGTCGGATGCCGGCGGAATGGATGCCAGTGGCCTTGTGACACCAGGTGGCATGGCATCGACAGTCCCGTCTGAATACGGCGGCGCAGAAAGTGTTGGTGGTGATTTCACTTTGCGCAAGCAACGCCGCGGCACCGAAACAGAGGAACCGGCACACCCCCGCTCGGCTTACACGGTGCTGCCTGAACAGAACATTAAGGCCTCGGGCTTCTTTGGTGGCGAGAAGGCATACGACCTCAAGACGGCCCAGCAGCACATCCCGGTCCTTGGACAGGAGGATAGTGGTAGGAAGAAGAGGAAGGCAGGCGATCTTGACGTCAGTGTTGATGTTGATGCCTTGGAGAGGGATGACAAGTTGAGCAAAGATGAAATCAAGAGGCAATATGAGGTCCAGCGCCAGGCCGAGCAGCAGGGCGGCTGGGGCTCCGCTTACCAGGATGATCTCAGTTCGATGATTGCCGAAGAGAGCGCCAAGAGGCTGAAGAAGGACCAAGAGCGCCGCGGCAGGCGCTAATCTCCGAGCGAACGACACATTGGACAGATCACAGGACGGTCGAAAAAGCAGGAATTGGTGAAATGCAAAAAGCAGAGAGCGAGGGGAATCACACGATGAAATTAACGGGAGGAGGTCAAGATACCAGTTGTTGTTGATTCAGGACATGCATACGAGAAAGCTTTCCATAGCCGGCGGGCGTTGCTGGATGGGCTGGGTTCCGGGATCAGGGAGGAGTACCATAAGATCAATGCTTGCAAAATTTCTGCCTGGGATTCCGAAGTCGACCGCCTCGACGGGCGTACAGATGTGATGATGCCGAGAATCGCGCTCTCGAATGGGATACAGGGTTTGGGGTGCGGACGTACGGCCGAGAACCATTGTGGGGCTTCGATACTGATCGTTCCAGGCAAAGGCATGTTGGAGCCGGCGGCTACGGTACCGAACCATGGACCAACCAGGTAACACGATGCGGCTCACGAACCTGGCGTGAGAGGGACCTGCTGGAAGGACAAGGGCCTCGCGCGGCCTCACATGACCATGGCTACGCTCCGTGTGTGCATCTGGCTTGCTAGGATGGGAGGCAGTGCCTGAGCCTGCAGTAGAGGCCGCAGAGGCACCGGTGGCCGGGCATGCATCGCGATGACGCCTGGTCACGTGACGACAGGCTGCACCAGCTCCTTTCTCGTTCGTTTTCTCTTGACCATCGCTGGCGCATCAAACCGACCAACCACTTTGGACGCGACGCCGCCGCCCCGACGCTCGACATACCGGCCGGGACACGTCAGCGCAATGGATCGCGACCGTGACAGGGACCGAAGGTGGGTGATGCTAATTCCGAGCTTCCCAAATTTGCAAACCCGCAACATCGACATTTGCGGCACCTTGCTCGCGCGCCAGCTTGGGCCAACACCAACACCGTCCACGCCCGCACCCGCAGTCGCTGCAAGATCTGAGCTGACATGCAGTCCTACAGGCCCGGAGGCGAGCGCTACGCACCGCCCTCGGCGTCGACCTACCGGCCTGCAAGATCTCCGCCGCCGCGCGACAGTTACCGTTCCACGCGCTCGCCGCCACGCCGTCCTCCTCCAGCCGACTCGTACGTGCCCTCGTCCAGCAGAGCTCCGCGCCCTCGAAGCCGATCGCCCTTATACCGGCGCAGGTCACGCAGCCCTCGTGGAGGATACATCAGGCCGGAAAGTGATACGTGGAGGGCTCGTCCCAGGTCGCCGCCGCCTCGTCGAGACTATTCCCCCAGGCGTGATTATTCGCCCAGGCGGGACTACTCTCCGCCGCGGCGTGACTTCTCGCCGCGGCGCAGAGAATTCTCTCCCCGGCGCGACTATTCGCCCAGGCGGGATTACTCCCCTCGCCGCGAGGATTTCAGAAGGGACACGCGTGCGCGGTCACCGGTTCGTGATTATGCAGACACCGGATACGACAGGCCTTCGCCCCGTCCAGTGAGGGAGAGGTCGCCGCCGCCGTTGAAGAGGAGTCGGGATGTGTCACCTGTGGGTAGTCGCGGTCGTTCTCCTCTGCCTGCGCCCAAGAGGGAGAGGCTTGCCTCGCCGCCGCCGAGAGCTGCTCGTTACGAAGAACCCAGGCCAAGGGCCTACACGTAAGTCTGGACTGGGAAACCCGGTGCCGAAAAAAGAAAAAAAAAAGAAAAAGAATAACCAAGAACAGTCCTCCTCGCCGCGCGTACTCGCCGCCGCGCGACCGGAGCTACCGTCCACGTTCGCGCTCGCCTCCCCGTCGCGACGAGCGAGTCGATCCGTACGGCGTCGATTCATGGAGGCGCCGCTCGCCGTCACCGCCGAGAGCTGCTGCGTATGACGCCGGTGTCAAATCTGGCCGCGAATCTGTCGCTTCTTCACGTCGCTCATCTCCGCCAGTCCATCCCAGCAGGCTCGGACTATTGCCTGAAGAGCGTCCTCCTGTTGAGCGCTTCTCTCCGCGCCCACGCTCACCATTCCGCCCGCGCTCAATTGAGCGCGAACGTTCCCCGCCGCCTCCCCGCCGTGATCCACCGGTACCCATTCGTGAGCGCGAGCCGTTCCCCAATGGCAGTCCCGCTACTCCTGCCCCGGCTCCTCCCACAGGTCCGCGTAATGGAGACCCATCCTTCGCACGCGCTCCTCCCACAGGACCCGCCTCGACCACCCCCCGCAATTTCGCATACCCCGCCATGTCACCGCCTTCGGGGCCTGCATCCAATGTCCCCATGTCTGCTCATGCTCGTGCCGGCAACCCCATCCTCGCTGCACCATCTCGTCCGCGTGGCGGCGGTAGAGGTGGCTTTGGCGGCCCTCCAAGAGACTTCCAGCCCTACGACAACACAGGCCCAAGCCCACCTTTGGGGCCTCGTCGCGGTTCTGCTAACTGGGGCCCTCGCGGCGGTGGCGCATTCGGCGGTCCCCCGTCCGGTCCGCGCGGCGCGGGCCCGCCCTTCCGCGGCTCGATGAACAGCACGTCCACCACGTACCCGCGTACCCAGCGCTTCAACAACCCCACGCCGCCCACTGGCCCTGCTGCCGCTGCCCCGGCCATTGGCGGCCCCGTCATCCCCACCGGCCCCGCTATTCCTACTGGTCCTGCCGGCACGGCGAGCCTCAACACGACCAACAGCGCCGTCGCTGCCCATCTCTCGGACTTGCCGGCGATCGTGCCCGGAGGCATCCGCCAGAAGGACTTCTACGACAACCTCCGCATAATGAAGCTAGAAGACGAATCCCGCAAGCTGCGCGAGCAGATCGCGGAGAAGGAGGCAGTGGGACGGAGGGGCAAGAGGGAGTGGGAGCGGTTGGAGAGGGAAAGCGAGACTTTCAGCTTGAGGGCCGACCTGGCGGATGAGCACCTCAGGAGCCTGAATGGGGAAGGGGAGCTGGGCGGTGCCGCCTTCTAGAGCCTCTTCATTCTGGGGTTCCGGAAGGTTACGAGGTAAAGCGAGCAGGGGTCGAAGGGGAGCGCTTGATGTGGATGTGTGCGCTCTTCTGGTAATGGTTTTGGGGATGATGGGCTCGACTTTTCTCCCTTTCGGGCTTCACGTGATGGCTTTCTTTCAGCTTTTGCTGCTTGCTACTGCTCTCGAAACCCCCTTTTGCTCGACATCGGACATCATGCAGGCACGGTGCTTCAGGCGTTGACTTGCTCCATCATCTCCTTTTTTTGCCCTCATTTCCACGGGCGCTTTCCTTTTCTTTACTTTATCTCCAACCAGTCATCATGAGCACAGCGATCGGCGAAGGTATGGGATTCAAATTGGCGTGCGGGGCTCAACATCAACACCGCAACAAAATCATGGAATGGGGAACTGAACAAGAAAAATCACTTTATCCGGGATGAATCACACGAGCGATACAGAAAAAAAAATTCAATAAAAGCGTCAATAATAGTCGAGGCATTGCGAATGGCGAATTCGTTGGTTGGGATCTCATTTTCTTCTTGTCTTCTCTTCTCTCGCTCCTGTAGACTATTTGAGCCGGGACGGGTTGGGGTGGTGGCGTATAGTCAATTACGACGTGGGGGTCGTGAAAGCTAGGATGGTTAATGAATGGATGAATAATTCGATGCATGTGGTCGGGGATTTGGTGTTGTTCTTCTTCTTGCTTTGCTTCTGACGTGCGTTGCATAGTGGGTGACGAAAGGAACGAGCCGACCTGCATCTGTCTTTTGGAGAAAACGCACCGTATTGATATGGGTAGTTGAACCCAGTATCCGAACGTACTTTCGCGCGTTCGGGTCTCGCGTCTACGTCCGGAGATAAACTGCCTATGAACATGACACGCTATCTGTGTGAGGTAGATGCGGGCGGGCCAATTTCTTTTGTCACCCCCTGTGTCCCTACGCCTGGGCCTGGCTGGATTTGTTATTCGTGGGAATGGAACGTCGAGTATTTTCCTGCTGCGAGCTGAATAAGTCATTAACGCTTCCTGGTGTGAGGGGCTCGTCACATGCATGCTACCATCGAACGTTGCGCCACTTCTTAGTTGAAGCACTGTAGGGGGCGTGACCTCACCGAGTAAAAGCCACAGCAGGTTGCAAAACCATTGGCTCTTGCTACATCTATCTTACAGAGATAGTGCATTTTGGGTACGTGGTGAGGGGAACCATCTGTCTGGTTGTATGTATGTACAAATGCAGCTCTCACATGCGCATCTACGTCCTGATACTTACTTCAAGAACGAAATAACTGGAGACCAGCGACATTGCTGAGATACAAAGGCATGAACTTCCTTGCGCCCAACTACGATGGCTATTAACAGCCAGAACGGTGCATATGACCGATATCTGGTGCGGTCGATAGCAAGGCACGCGCCTCCAGGCGTCCATCCGGCAACGTGATCTGTCTTTTTGGGTTTAAAACCGAGGCACTTCACGTTCGTACTCGCTAGGTGAACTCAGCAGAGGTTGACGACCTGTATTTTCACCGCCTCGACAATATGCTGACTGGCCTTTTTGTACTGGCCTTTTTGTGCCGGCCTTTTCGTGCGCCTGATGACAGCTTCAATGTGGCCTTTCTTCCGGGAGAAAGTGATGAGCTGGTCTGCGTACTACATGCTGACAATGATTCTCAGTTTCTCACCCAGCTGCTGTGCACCATCAAGCTCAAACGGAGAACCACATCATTAAGGCGAATTGATGATGGGCTCATAAATAGGATTTCCACCAGAGATCTTGGAAGGGGAACCAAAGGCCGCAAACAGTGTTCCAGTGGCCTTTCGTCGTAGTCAAAAGGTGGTTCGACGTTGTTGCAGCTAGAGTTCAGCGGGACCTGAGATTCTTTTAAGTCCTCTGTCTGGCCACAACTCGCTCCATCTCCCAGCAAAGCAACGTCAGATGACACGCAACGGCGGTCACAACCACCACGCAAGCAACCTACTCCCAAGCACCTCTCCACCGCGCAACCCTTCACATCCAAGCGCCGCCGAGCCTTTCCTTCCCAACCGCAACCCCACTTCCATCGAATCAGTCCCGCCCTCCCAACAAAGCACCAGCCCTTCAAAGCATCACCACCACCACCACCACCACCACCAACCAACCACCCTCACCGACGGCCGAGGCCCCCCACAATCATCCCCGCCGCATGCTCCGCCACAACCATAACCACGGCATTCGTATTCCCCATCGGCACATGCGGAAACACGCCCGCATCCACGACGAACAAATTGCGCGTCCCCCTCACCCTCGGGCCCTCCGCGCTCCCCTCCTCCACCACTTTCCCCAACGCCGTCGTCCCCACGAAATGCGCGCCGGCGGTGTACGTGCGCAGCAATTCCTCGGCGCCGCCGATCTCGGCCCCGCTGACCCAGTCGACCGCCGTCCACGAGGCGGCGGCGGCGGCGTCGGTGCGGAGGAGGGAGAGCAGCTCGTCGAGGAAGGCGACGATGGAGGCGCGGTCGGAGGCCGAGGCGAGCCAGGGCGCGGCGGTGAAGACGGTGCGGTGCGGGGAGGTGGCGTTGAGGCCGAGGACGCCGCGGGAGGTGAGGCCGCGCGTTAGGTAGATCTTGAGGGAGATGGTGGTGGGGGAGGCGAGGGTGACGGTGCCTTGGAAGGAGCGCTGCTGGTCGCTGCTGCTGCTGCTGGCGGAAGAGGAGGAGGAGGAGGAGTTGGTGGTGGTGCGGGATGTCCAGAAGTTGAGGCGTTGTGGGCCTTGGGCGAGGGGTCCGGCGCCGGCGGCGTTGTAGAGGCGGATGTCGGCGGGAGAGGGGTTTTCGGGGTCGAAGAAGGGGAGGGGGGCGTGGGTGGTGTTGGACGGGGAGGTCAGGTTGAGGTTGATGTAGAAGATGGGGTGGTCCTGGACGCCCTCGCCGACGGGCAGGTCGATCCAGTCGCGGCGCGGCGGCAGCGCGATGTCGTCGGTGCCGTTGGCGACGAGGCCGATCTGCGCGGCGGGCCCGATGCCGCTGTTGAAGAGGAGCCGCGGCGTCGACAGCGCGCCCGCTGCCAGCACGACCTTGCCCGTCGAGGCGGAGGTCAGGTGGATCACCTCGCGCGTGCCATCCTCCTGCTCGATCTCGACGCCTGTGGCGGTGCCGCCCGTGCGCACCACGCGCAGGACTTTGGCGTGTAGCTGGAGCGTGAAGTTGGGCAGTGCCTGCGCGTCTGGCAGATACGTCCGGACTGGCCCCGACCTGACGGCGTCCTGGACGTTCCACGGCGGGCGTGCGTAGACCTAGTGGCATCGTGAGTCCCGGAGAAAACCAAGCGTCAGGGCGCGATCACCGTACATCATGCTTCTCATCCGGCTGCTCAATGGCATCGACCTCCCTCCACCCGTTCGCGCCCAACAGCCCCCGCCCCAGCAGCTCAAACACCTCCCCGTTGTAATACCGCCCATCCCCCGACGGCCGACTGCTCCCTGGATTCCTCGCCCGCACCCTCTCGGCCGCCTCGCGCACGCCGTCCTCCCAGCGCCAGCCGCGCGGCCACGCGGCGAAGTCGGCGGCGTGCGGCGGCACGAACATCTCGGCGTTGACGGAGCCGCCGCCGCCCAGCACGCAGCCCGCGTTGGACGCCGTGTCCGCGCACGACGCCGCCGCCGGCACCGCCCCGCGCACCGCGTAGCCGTACGCCGGCACGTCGAAGGGCGTGACGGTGTCGTTCCAGGCCAGCGTCGCGTCGTTGCCCGTGCTGTGCGCCGACGCCGCGCCCCGCTCGAGCAGCAGGACGGACGCCCCGGTCTCGGCGAAGCGCGTGGCCGCGACGATGCCCGCCGTGCCGCCGCCGACGACGATGTAGTCGTAGGTCGTGGTGTTGGCGGCGAGGGCCCCGGCGGCCGAGAGGAGGAGGGCCGTGGTCCGCATGGTGATGGACCGCACGGTGGTGGTGGTGGTCTTTTTTTAAAGGGGTTGAAAGAGAAGACTTCGAAAAAGATGGGGAAAGAAGGTAGAAATGGTATAGCTAGGAAACAAACCTACCTGACTGAGCACTCAGGCCTCTTTGCTGGAGGGTAGGGGTCTCCATATAAAGTCGGCCGTGTACATGACTGACATGGAGGTCTGGACACGCGCCGGCCGGCAGCTACTGGGCACCGAGCCAGAATTTTCTTCTACACGAAGAATCAGCCAGGGTATGACCGCGCCCAGCCGTAGGGACCTGCTTTTTACGAGATGGGAGAGATCATGGGAGGAGCTCTGCGCAGATTAATCGGAAGATCTAATCAATCAGGTCGACGGTGCTGGCCTTGGCTACTCCACGACCAAGACTCTTCCCTAGCCTTGGCATGGGCTAGCGAGACGAGAAGGGAAACAAGAGTGGCAGATCCATGGACTTGGCCGGCGGTTGCGGACATTTGTCCGACCCGAATGGCGACGCAGGCGGACACTTTATCAAGTAGAGGAGGAAGAATAACAGTGAATCAGAAACCTTCTGGAATGTAAGGCTGGGATAGAGCGAGCTGAATTTGATGATGTTGATATTGTAGCTTCGGTGATGCAGTGGTTGTAGTGCCAAGGTTGAAACAGAAAGCTCGGCGACCTCCTTGGCAGCAAATTTAAAACGGACTGAACTTGCGATGTCGGATTCGAGAAGTTCCAGGAAAAATATTCACCCAGTATAGTGCGCGGAACACAAGGTTCAAGTGACGGTGGTTCCGATCCCTCTTTAAGAATGGCGATGTCTTTTGCCATTGCAATCATTGCTTCCACTTCATCACTTGCCGTAATAATGCACAAGTACGTTTACCGGTTTTGATGAGCCGGGAATTTACAGGCGCAGAGCTGGAACCATGTTGAAGTGGAGGGAAACGCGCAAGTGCAATGGCTCCATTTCCAGAAAGTCTCCAAGCAATCCCCTTTGTCTGGCCAGCCAAGACAAATATCTCAGAAGGCAGTACCAATAGAGAATGGTTCGACTGACCGGATATTTCTATCAGAAGGCCGAACTGAGATGATGAGCCGCAGCTGTATCACTAACCGGAGTTCCGCCAACAAAGTCAACCCTTTGGTGCGTGTGATTCTGCTCACGCGAGGAGTAGGAGAGAAAGTCGTGGAGGAACGTCAATCTAATTCACAGTACTGCTTCATCCTTGCTTGAGAGCAAGTGAGCATTGAATACTGGTGGTGCGCAGCATCATCACCAGAAATTGCAGCGGATCTATAAATGAGCCTGGAGGGGGTTCTTCTTTCTGTCCCTTGACGAGAAAAAGAGTAGTCAATGGGATGCGTAAGCGCAAAGGCGAGTAAGGTTCGACATTTTTAATGCTATGGAGGTGTCTTGCCGCCGTTGTCGGTGTGTGGAAGATACGTGGTATGGCGGGCTGCTGGCCCGCTTTTAAGTGCTCGAGAATAAGTCATCTGGGGGATGGCTCTGCGGCTTAGCCAACAAATGACAAGGTTACCCAGAAAGTATACTTTATCTTCACATGGGATTGACCTTTCATGGCGTAATTATTCGAAAGGAAGGTCATTGGCAAGGAAAACGAAGGTGACGGCCATCATAGTGGCGAAGAATACGGGGATGTGAATATAGAAGTGGAGAGGCCATAACGCGACGCTGGTGCTTGCCATGGCTTTGGATTCAGCTTGACTCTGAAGATGCAAGCATGTGTGACTAACGCGAAGCATGATCAGGTGATACACGCAGTTGTTGGAGGTGAGTCCAGCAGGTAGCAGCATCCACCGCCACCGGGGGCTTCCATATTCGAGCATTCAATCATGCAAGAGCGTCAGCAAGCGGAGTCTAGACCCTTTCATGCAAGCACGAAGCCAAAAAACACGGAGCAGCGCTTGACAAATGCGTGGGGAAAGCAAGTCGCTTATTTCCGGGGCCCCGTATGTCCCAGATGCTCATTCGTCAATGCAGTTCGCGAGCTTCGCCCGAGATTTTGTCGCGTTTCCTTTATCATTATTACTTGCATGCGGCGCAGCACACCTGGTTCGCTATACGCGCATGGCGCGATATTATTATCCTGCAGGCCAAGGCCGAGGGCGGCGGCACTTTCCATTCGCCCGCCGCTGGGACGGAGAAGCAAGATGCGCCCCGATTTTCTTTCTTCTGTTTTTCCAAGTCTGCGTCGTTCATGCAGATGTCGGCACACTTCGTCTCCGGGTCGGTGGAATATACAACATGTGCTCCAAGGGGGTGTTTGGGTGTTGTTTCTCTTGTCTTCATGCATGGGGCTGATCGGTGGGTCCAACGCAGTCTTCCATTCCTGGGGTTGCGGGTTGCGGCTGGCGGGTTGTGGGCTCTCTCGGCTTTTTGTGGATCTCTCTCTGCGGGCGGTCGGCTTTGGGGCCATGGAGATGATCGGCGACGTTGGCGTGACTCTTGACCGTTCAAGTCAGGCTTTGAGCGGCTGTGACGTACGCGGCTGGTCATGAGCCATTGTCAAGGCGTGCAGTCGCAACGGGGTCCAGAAGTCGTGCGATCGTCCATTGAATGGTGCTGAGAAGGTCCAGACGTGCATACGAAGTGGTTGGAGCGGATGAGGCTACGATCCGATGATCGTGATCCGCCACGGACGACGGAGCTGTGTCGTCCAGCGATCGGAGAACATGCCGACCCCTCCCACACCCTTTGCGACATCCCTCACGTATGCAGCGTGATGTGCACTGTCACTCGCATCTCATCCACAACCCTCGTGTAGGACAGCAAGCAAGCAGGGTAGCCGCCGTGACGCCATAAGTCCAAGCCGCTGGAAGATACCGTCCCTATCGCACGCCACGCATCACCGTGCATGAAGCATCGCGATAACCTAAAGAAATTCTCCTATCGGCGCCCCAACTCTTGCTGGCCATTCATCTTGCTGGAGGTCATGTCGGGCTCCACATGCCAGTGCTAATGTACTTCGTGGCCCGGCAGCATCAAGCAGAAAAGCTTATTTTGATGTCTACTCATGCAACACGTATGCGTTCGTTCCACTGCTGCTATAAACTTTCCGATGCATCCATGGTATTCCGGGCCATGAGAACTTCAGAAGAAGCAATGGCAGATGGAGAAGAAGAGCGAAATACCGAAACACCAGCAGACTTGAAGACGGGTTCTATTGGCAGAAGCAGTCGCAGGAGGAGAGGGGGAATACAACGCAGAACCACTCGCAGGGTCTGAGCAGAATCTTTGAAGTCATCGGACACCGTGGAACTGGCCGGCGAGGAGGTTGGGAGGAGTGCTAAGGGAGAGAGGGGAGAAATAGCTCACTCCTGCGACCTTTCGTGGCTGGCCCGTCCTTTCCCCAAGAGCACAACGATCGATTCGGGGAGAAAAAGGTAGAACCGGCGCTTCGCTGTATGTACTCAAGCGAAAACGGCTCACTTCGTTGGGGTTGTTGCGCAGTGTGTCCGTTCCAGGCGCGTACTGCCGTCATCAATTCGCGGACACGGTGATTTGTGATTCCGAGTGATGCTGATGACGATGTGAGGTCTTCGAAATGGACGTCGGTAGTAGCGAGTCCAAGCTTCAAGGACCTTGTCATGATGACGCAAAAACCATCACGGGGCCGAGCAAAGGGGTATATTGCGCAGTATGATACGGATCACATAGCATCCTCGAACGCGTATCTGAGCGATTAGCAAGGAGACGCGAGAAGAAGGAAGAAGGAACTTTCCCCGCACATGTTTACACTGGTTGTTGACGTCATGCATCGTGACAATTCTATGACTAGCGTCACGGCAATTTCAGAAGTAGAAAGCAATAGGTCAGAAGAAGGGGACTGGTTCCCAAGGTTTGGCCCGTAGTAGAGTTAACGAAGCCGAACTCAGGGACCCGTGCCCGTACCTTGTTTTCCCTTCTTGGGGCTGGTGCCCCGTTGCTCCCGACCTGGCCAGGCCTTGGTGTCTCTTTAAAGCAGCGATTAGGGTCTATTGATAGAGATACTAAATCCTGGATCGGTACGCCAATGTAAAGCCCGGGCTTTGTCTCCACGACTAGCAAGTTTACTTTCATACGAGGATTATCACTGAAGGCCCATGACGAGGCAAGGAAAGATCAGCCTTTACCAGTAACAAAAGAAGTCTCTCCTTGCTCCGAGTCCAGATTCAATCACTAATGGTACCAATCTTGCGAGTCCACTGCTTGTAGTGTTGAAAGCAGGTTGATCGACGGTGGATCGTTCTGCCGCTACGAGGTCCTGGATCCCGCGGTGAGCCACACAAAAGATGCCGAGCGGCATCGGAAGCCGTTGTCGCTGACCATCGTTGCGCACCGGCCTTGGGCACACGCAGGAAGGTCCAGGCCCGGGAACCAGGAGAGTGGAAATGCAAAAACCTAATCCAATACGGTCCCGCAGCAACGCCGGACCATGGTCTGACATTGGATTCTTCTCGGACACGGCTGCTGCAAATTTCCTGATCAGGCGTGCCTGGAAGGAAGGGGCAATATTGATGGCTCCTCGCATTCTTCCGCCGCCGTGCTCTGCAATGGCGCGGTGTGACAGTCGAGGCCAACGTGGCGGTCGCTCGGCGGAGGCAGCTAGATGCGCCAGAAGTGTGGACGGGATGATCGGAAGGCCCCGGCGCCGGAATCGCCAAAGGTCGTGCACACGCGGGGAAGCGCCGGGGACACGATCGCTCCGAAAGAAGCGCCATGGCACACAACAGTCGCTTTATACCCAGCCGCGAGCAGAAGCGAGGCCGCGATCCACGCGCTGCTGCTGCATGCAGAAGCTACATGCGACGAATCGGAGGCAGCGCCTGGCGTTTCCCCGGGCTCGCGGTCGGAGGAAACGGGAGGTCGACCTCCCAAGCCGCCAGCGGGAGGGAGGCTGCGATGATCTGCGCTCGGACGCAAAGCGAAGATCGGGGCCATCGACCCGCTGGCGCCGACCACAGACGACGCCACAGCATGTTATCAGTCCAGAAATGTGCTTCTCTGAGGAAGAAGACGGGCGCGAAGCGAGTTTGTACGCGAGAGAAATATGGAGCCCACCGTCAGCTTGATGAAGCCGCGCCGACTGCGCGCCTATCAGACCGCGGCCATGGCCCGTTAGCCTTCCGTTGCCGACATTAGATCCAGCTGGAGCGGGCCCGGAAACGGCTGCGGACGGGAGTATTAGGGCCATGGCTGGTAGCGAGAAAGGTTGTTGACCATGGTACGAGCTAGATGCATCGTCGGACATGCGTCCGTCGCAGCACAAGGCTTAGAGCATCGAGCGCCCTGCCGCACCTCAGACGATCCACCGTGGGGGGATCGGGGCTGGCCACATCGGCGTTTGTTGAGGAGGATTGGCAGGTACAAGCACTAGCCGGCGAAAAGGCTTCAGAGCCTCACTCGCTGGCACGCGGTGTCTTCAGTCGTCGTCGAATGAAGTCCAACTCCATTGCACCATCCCGCGCAATTCCAGGTACCGCCCAAGGGTCCGTTAGCATGCATGATGCGTTATCGGCCGTTGAGGAATGCGGGTAATGCGGCGCGTGCGTGCCAATCACAGCCGTAAGCGCGCCCACGGCCGACGGGGCTGGATGCAAGAATAGGGCCACATCCCCAAGGCACATTCTGCACCGCCGTGGCCATTGCAGGATCCAGATTGCTGGCGGCAATATCAACTCTGCTATTGCATCCATTGGTGACGAGGCCTGTCCGCCCCCGTGGATCCAATGTCTGTCAGCCGCGGCCTCATACAAGACCATGGTCCGTACCAGTACTTCATGTCTGGTGTTGCTGCGGCTGTCATTGCGATCGTCCGTTGCATAGAGTGCTGCGTGCCGCCGGTGGACCTGCCCGCGTACGCCGCGGGAGCTCGTCCTCCGCGCAGCCAGCTGGGATATCAGCATGTCTCCCGGATGCCCAAGAAGCCATTGAGCAGCCGCAAGCTCGGGCAGCGACGTTTCATCAGAAACCCCGCCTCTGGCTGCCAAGGCGGGACACAGGCTCTGTCAGCAGAGACCCGCAGAGCGCGGCTTGGTGTGGAGTTGTGGGGGTGCTGTTCAAGACGCCCATCTTGGTAGCTCGTACGACGGTCGCGACGAGGCATAATACGTCAGCCTGCGGCGTCGACGGGCCGGGCGCTTGCCACAGTCGGTGTTAGCCTGGCGCATCCCGCCTCAGGGCGGGCGGTACTTGGGGTTTTGTGGGCGATACGGGGCCATGTTCGGATGGCGCGTCTCTCTTGGGCTCTGGTGGAGGGCGTTGAAAGCGGAAAGGTCTGCGTCTTATCTTGCGTTGGACCCGCCCAGAAACCAGCCTCATCATGCACCTGGGCTAGGTTCCGCTCCCTCACTCGCATGTCCGCGGTGCCGTAACGGGCTGCCCGCGGCGGACAGCAGCAGCGGGCGGCGGCAGCGCGGCGGCACGCGCACGGGGAGCGGCGAGGCCGGCGGGGAGGGCGTCGAGCAGGAGGCCGCCGGAGGGCGTGCTGCTGGCGGACGAGGTATCTGTACTTGACGCGTCTCTCAACGGCAGGCGTGCCGCTGCAGGCGGATCCGGGATGGTCGTTGCGAGCGCGCGCTCCGGCGCCCCAGCAGATTCCACAGCCAAGGGTTTGCGCGGGCGAGTCCGTCCTGCTGCTAGCAGGGGCCCAATCAGCGGCGGCGCGAGGGCGAGGAGGCATGCTGGGCGGCGGCGGGGGTGCCAGGGCGTCAGATGGAGGCGCTGCAGCAGCTCGGCGCCTTACTGCGTTGCTGCTAGCGGGGAGAAAGGGCCTCCTCTCCGCACAGCGGCGATCACTGAGGGCGATGTCGAGCAGGCAGGCCGACCACCGGGCTTCGTGACGACAACGGCACCCGCCTTCACACCACCGGCAGCCCAGTCCCGAGCTGCACGCCGCCCTGCTATAACACCGTTGGCAGCCAGTCGGCACGCTGGCCCTCGCCATCGCTCCGGCCGTCCCTTCGGCGAAATCGCAATATTGCCTCCAGCGCGCATCCCAAAAAGGGTTCGGCGACTCGACCACGCACGCGGGCACCCAGCAGCCTATCGCCTGCCGTCACAGCGCACCCACCTCCCACACACCTCATCGACCTCGAACTCACGTACGCCGCCTCACCACCGCTCCTGTGCGCTCCGCCTCTGCCATGCCCGCGTAGTGACGCCGACAGCAGCACAGCAGCCCTCGCGCGCCCGCAGCCCCCTCGCGGCCCCGACCGAACAATTACGCGGATTCGCACGTTCTCGAGGGCCCAAACCAGTTCGCGCGCCTCGACCCTGCGCTCCGACGCCGCCGCCGTGCGACGCGGCCTAAGCCCTTCCGCTGGCAATGGCGGCCGACGACTCCTACGTCCCGCACATCATGGACTCCGACATGGCTGAGCAGTGGGCCGCCGACGAGCCCATGTTCGAGCCGCCTGGGCTCCATCCCGACGACCCGTACGACTTCGGTGCCTTCATCGACACCAACGCCTTCGTCTCGTCGCCCGCCCCCGGCCAGGCGTCCTTGGCGAGCCTCGCATCTCCCGCCAAGGCCTTCGCTGCCCGCAGCGAGCAAACACCTGCCCCGCTGCAGCCGCAATCCGGCCTGCAGCCGCGCTCGCACATGTCCTCGTCGCCCGACAGCTCGAGCCAGGACTCGTCGTCCGAGTCGTCCGGGCGGCGTAAGCGCAAGACGACCTCGTCTGACTCGTCGCCCTCGGCGCTCTTCGGCGGCATGGACAACCACATGGACGACTGGCAGACGGATTCCATGGCCGCCTTGGACGGTGTCTCCAACGGCCGCGACTCGATGTTTGTCAAGCGTGAGCCCCAGGATTTCCTCGGGCTCGAGCATGACATGGATTCGCTTGGCAAGTCCATGACGTCGCACTTGGGAGTGGGCAGTAGCAATGGTAGCCCTGCGTTCAATTTTGGCTCGCCCGACCAGACAGTCTCGCCCGACCAGACAGTAGCGCCCTCGAAGTTGGAGCAGCATTCGTCCGAGATGCGGGCCAGCGCTCAGGTGAGTCTAGTGCGCGACCGGTTCTCGAGTTTGTATCTGACTGAAGCAGCGATCTGCCTCCTCCAAAGATACCGGTTTCTTCATTGGCTCCCGCGACGACTCGCCGGCCTCTGCTGTGAGCGGGAGCCAGGGCGCCTCACCTGCAGCTTTTTTCGATGCCCAGTCGCCGACAGCCTTCAGCAATAGCGAGATGTTTCAAAACATGCCGGTTTGGAATGGCTCGGGCCATAACTCCGTCTTCCAGACCAACATGTGGCAGCATGAGCTCTCGCCCACTCAGGCACCACTGTCATATCCCGGCGCCGATGCCGTCGTCTTTTCGAACGTTGCGTCCGGTAGGCCGCCGCCGGCCCACCTACACATCAGCCAGGACGGCAACAAATCGCGAGTCGAAACACAAATCTGTATCAGGCTGACTTTGGATCCTATGCCGCCCGGAGTCACGAAGCTCCATCTCCCCACACACACCGTTTCCAAGCCTAAGCTCTTGGCAAAGGAGATTGTCAAGGCACCGGACACGCTGGAGCTTCATACATCGCTGGTCTGCGCAAGTGCTATGGACAAACCTGAGTTGTGTAAGATTGCCCTGAAGAGAGCCGCTGGATACGAATCGAACACACGGAAAAGCCAGCCACGGCGGCCTTCCAAGGGCGACATGACCGAGGACAACCCAGACGACCCTGATAAGCCTAGTAATGGCGCCGAGGTCCGCATCTGCCAGAATTGCGTGCAGCGTGAGCGTAAGCGCGCTGCTCGCAAGAGAGTCAAGAAGCAAGAAGATGAGGAGGCATGGGCGGAATATGAGTATGAACGAGTCATCGTGTTCAACGACAAGGAATACAAGGACTGGGGAGCTCCCGCACCCCCAAAGCAAGGCGAGATCAACACGCAGGCATACCCGCCCAGCGCGATGCAAATAGAGGTGCCCATGCGCATTGCCTGCTATTGTCGCCACCAGGGCGAGAAAAACGGTTTCCGGTGAGTACCTACCTAGCCCGGATTCTGTGCATCTTCGAGACTGACATTGGTTTCCAGAGTGATCTTCACTATCAAGGATTATCACGGAGCGGTGGTCGCGCAGTCAATGACAAGCCCGATCCTTATCACGGACGATCACAAGACGCAAGGAGGCCCGCTTCCTTCCTCCACTGGAATGCCCACCGATCCGACCCAGCCGTCGAATGCGTCCCTGTGTACTTCAGCCGAGCAGCAGGATTTGCAATCCGGCTTCCATCGCAGGCCATACCACTCCACCAATGACTTGCAATCTTTCCAGAATCACTTCTCAGACCCGCAGGGCTTTTCTAGACGGTCCAACATGTCGCAGGCTACATCGACGACAATGACTCCCCGAAATCTTTCGCGGCAGACGTCGCCAGTGGCTACCCAGACGGGGCCCAACAAGAAGCGAAAGTCAAGCTCGACCCATCACCACAAGCTTCCTCGGGAACTCACCATGACCACGATGAACCGCGTTAACACGGTATCAAGTCCCGGCGCAACCGCAGAAGCCATGGCGATGGCAACCACCATGCCTCAGACGTCCATGCCTCAGAGCAGTTCGTATGCAACTGCAAATGACCCTCAATACATGATGCAGCCTTTGAACATCCCCTATCCTTCTGTTCCCTCCACTCCCGGCAGCAATGGCGGCCTTGTCACTCCTGGCCAGCGGTCTGGAAGCATGGACAATATGGCTTACAATTTCTATTCTGTGCCGAACTCAGCACACCATAGCCGTGCTCCAAGCCCTTCTCTCGGGAGGCAGTCGATTGGCGGCTACAACTCAGCATCAATCCCAGCGAATATGGTCGGAAACCCCATGGGCCAGGTGCAGCCGCAAATGGACTCGCCAAGACAAGTTGCGGCGCCTCCTTCGATCTACAAGGTCACTCCTGGCGAGTATTCCAAGTCCGGCGGAATCGAAATCTCGATCCTGGGCTCGAACTTCACCCGAGACATGGAGATCTATTTCGGCGACACGATCGCGACGACGACGACGTATTGGAACAGTCAGCTTCTGGTCAGCCTGTTGCCTCCGTCGCCCTCAGCCGGTATCGTTCCTGTGACCATCAGGATGCCGAATGGGTCTCCTACTCCACCTGGACCGGGCCCTACTGTCTCTTTCAAGTACGTGGATGACGACGACCAGCGCATCTGCGAAATGGCCCTGCGCATTCTCTGCCAGAAGCAGACGGGCAACACGAAGTCGGATGATTACCGCGGCTTCGCGCGTCACGTCGTAAACATGGCCAGCAGCGGTTGGACTCAGAACGGTGGCAACATGCAGCAAAGGTCTTCCGGCTTCGATGCCAACGCTCCGCCAATGGACACGGAGGGAATGCTCCTCCGATGCTTGGATCTCGTCGACATGGATGACAGTCCTCATCCGCCGCGCTTTAACATGAAGAACAAGACGGGCGCCACATTCCTCTCGCTTGCGTGCAGTCTGGGATATGGTCGCGTCGTCGCAGGTCTCCTTGCGCGGGGTGCCAATCCCGATACTCGTGATCGCGGAGGATACACACCCCTGATGATGGCGGCCATGCACGGCCACTCACAGATCGTGCGCCGTCTGATTCTCAAGGGCGCTGATCCAATGATGCGTAGTCTCCAGGGATATCTGCCATCCGACTTGGCTACTTCTGAAGACGTCCTCAACTCACTCCAGCGCGTCAGGACGCACAGACGAACACGCAGCGCTGGTTCCGTGTCATTCTCCATGCGCAGCAGGGCAAGCAGTATTGCGTCTACCCACTCCATGTGGGAGTCGTCTTCCCCCAGCTATGTAAGCGAGGCTGAAGACGAAGGGGAGGAGTCAGAGGAGCCAGTGGAAGGCCCGTCAGCGCCTGCCTGGGTTGCTTCGCGTCGCGGCAGTGCCAAGGACATCCGTCCTTTGCCGTTGCCTTCGGCCAGCCAGCAGGACCAGCCCGCCATGCCTGTTATGGCTGCCATGAATGCTTGGAGAGAGAACCTGTCTGCGCAAATCAACCAGTTCCAGCAGAACATGCACTGGAATCTTCCGAACCTGCAGCTTCCGGCTCTTCCGCCTCTACCGAACCTTCCGGGATACCAGGCTCATCCCATGATGCGCCGCATCAGCTCGCTTGTCCCGCATCGCAGCCCTCCACGTACGCCGTCGTCGGCGAGCGACGACACGGCAACTCCGTCCGGATCGAGCAGTAACGATTACAAGTGGAAGGACTTGTTTAGTACGCCACCCCCTCCGGAATCGCCTCCGGCATCGCCTCCGCCTTACGATGAGATCTATCCGGAAAACGCGGACAAGGACACGGACGTCAAGAAGATGTCGGTGGCTCAGGCTGCTGCCGACCACCTCCTCGACCAGGCCTGTGTCCAGCAGTTTGACGTGGAGGCCGAGAGCTCAATCGAAAGCACCAAGGGCAGCCTGAACGTCGAGCTTGGCAAGAACAGCCTCACCAAGGAGGAACAGGAGCAGGTCAGGAGGGCCCATGCGCAGAAGCTCAAGCGCATCAGGAGCGATCGCAACCTTTTCTTCATTTGGATTCCGCTGTTGCTCATCATTTTGTGCGCCATGCTGCGGAGCAGGCTCCCACAGCTGTGGGCGGCTGCATCTGCATTCCTCGGTGCTATCCAGGAACGGACGACGCCGGGCCGCGTGGTCGAGGTTGCTTAAATCCAAGTGTGTCATTTCATTCTCTTGGTGAGAAGTTCATGTGTACACGGCGCGTGGAGCACTTGTTCAGGGACTGTGCGTTTGGTCTGGTTTCTCATTGCGCAACCGGCGTGATAATCCTTTGCACAAATCCTTCGACTTTGTCGACAAACTGTTTTTGCGCCGTTTGGCGGTCGACGATTGGTTTATCTAAATAGCGCGGTGTCAGTGGGTGGCTTCCAAAACCTTCATCTCCTCCTAATTACCCCTCACTTCTCCTCCCTCCCGACACACTCGAAAACAAAACAAAAAATGCGTGCAGAGGACTTGTGCAGCCTGGAAAAGATAGGAAAAGACTACAGATTGTCCGTACAACAGTCGCTACATATCCTCACGACAAACAACAAACCCTTTACGACATCATCTACCCAAAACAACACCAACTCTCTTTTTTTCACGACAGCGGATTTTTTTGGACTGGGCGGGATGGGATGGCTGGTGATGGATGGGCTGGGTGGGATGGATGGACACAGGATTGATTCCCATCTCCTTTACTATTCTATTGCTTTTCATCTCTCATCTGCCCCTCACGCAGAGAGAGGCGGCGTTTGTCACCATCACTACTGCTACTACTTACTACGGGTTGATGAATCAAAGTTTGGTGACAACAACAAATTCTGTACATAGATTCCCAGAGCTTCTTCTTGAACGCCTTCTTCCCCTTTCTATCTCTCTCTCTCTCTCTCTCTTCAATGGGTTGGAGTCTGGGCCTCTCTCCGTCGTTTACGTACGTGCTAGCTGGACTTGCTCGTTTCGAGGGTGTTTGCATTTTTGTCTACTGTTCTGTATGCGCAGCAAAGCGCGTTGATACGGCGTGTGTGAGGTTTCAAAGCGTACTTGACGCCCCAATGAATTCTATTGTTTCTAGACCATACTGGGGGACTGTTTTTCCTTTCGTGATGATGGTGTGTGTGTGTCATCGAGATCTCTCTCTCTCTGCTCGTCAATCGATCCGATTGTCATTGTCATCAAAAAAGACATGCTCCTCGCACGACATTTCAACCCATCAACCCGGTTTCGCCCCGTTCTCGAATTGACTTTTTTCCCTCCCCCTCCCCCCCTCTCTCTCTCCTCCCTTGACCTGACCGGGTAATCCGTCGGTTCAAATGACGACGAATATCTTCTTCATTCACCCTGCGTGCGTGCGTGCATTTCTCCGCCCTTGCCTGGTGACGGTTTATTATCCGCAACGGCAAAAAAAACCAAGAAAGTAAAAAAAATGGGTATGTATGCAGGGCGCCCGTTGCGTTGTTGTCAGTCCCCTCTCCCCCCCACTCCGGCATGGAAACTCTATCTCTCTTACTCTCTCTCTTCTTACTGGCGCACGTGTTCTGTGTCGTGCATGCATTCCATTCACAAAGCCTTCGTGGTTATCAAACGTGGTCATTTGGGGGTGGGTATGGGATTTGGAAATATGCGAAGTGCGACGTGTGGCGAGTGAGTGGTGGGTAATTGATGAGGCGAAACGAAGAAGGGGGGGAAAATTCAAGGCTCCATGTTGCGGCGATGATGATGATGATGATGTAGGATGACAGATTTTGTTTGGAAGAATGTTGCAAGGATTGGCGCGGTGAAGAGGTAAGGAAGGAAGGTGGCACGATGGTGCGGCGGGAAAAAAGGAGCGGGGGAGGTGGTGACATGTCCGACGTGGTTTTTGTCCGACGTGGTTTTCGTCCGGCGCTGTTGATTGGCGGTGGTGCTGGCTGCTGGCTGCTATCGGAGTTTTTGATGATGGTGATCATCGTGGTGATCACTTTTTTGGTCGCTTCTTCCCGCTCGACGCCGGCGGCCGGGGGTCGGTTTTCCTTCATTGTTTCTCTCTCTCTCTCTCTCTCATTTTCCCTTTTTTTTTCTCGGGAGGGAGATGGCACTTGTCCCATCCGTTTCGCATGTATGCATATACTTACGTACTGTTTTGGATTCATTCTGGACAGGTGTTCTTTCCTTCCTACTCATGACGCTGATGACGATGGGCGTGCGTGGCTGATGACTGATGGTTCTTTTAGGTGCCGACCATTCGTCAGGCATCAACGTTTCTCCGATCGCGACAAGATTGCCTCTTTGGGGAGGCTGGTGTCACGTGGGGTGGCCGCGTGGAACGCCTTGGTCGCCGCACTATTTTACCGGACGCTTTGACGGCGTGGAGATCTTCCTTTTTGTTGGGCGTCGTGGCAAAGGTTCGGAGGTCCGCGTGACGGTTGTTACGGAGCTCGGGTGCCGAGATGCGTTGGCCACTACTTTTTTTCCCCCCCGGCGGCCGAAATTGGTGATGGTGGTGGCGGATGCTGTGGGGGGAAGGATGATGGTCGTTGATGTGGCGTGGCTTGGCATGGGCCGGTGAGAGCACGGCGGGTTGTGGATTGGTTTGGTTTTCTCGACATTTTCTAGCAAGAGGCGTTGTCCTCTATTGGCAAGGTACGTGAGGATACATTCGTGTACTATCAGGGCTTGCTTATTACCTATGTTGGCAGGTGAGGTCAACATCCACGCCACTCTGTGCTCCGCCGAGGACGCGACAGTCTTCCTTCGTAGGTACTTGAATCCATTGTCCAAAATGCGAACAAATTCGTCTAGATCATAGATTCGACTGCCTATGTAAAAAGAGTGTACTGTCCTCGGCGGACTCAAAGGGCTTGATTTTCTGTCACCTGCTGTACAATGGCGATTGAAGGATGCGAAATTCGCAGCTCTACACATCACTCGAAGACAGTAACTAACGGTGGTTCAAAGGAAATTATAAGATTTTATTGTGGTCTTTCGTTTGCATCATTCGCTGGCTGGTAGCTTGAAATGGAGTGTGGCAACAATCGTCGAACTGCATCCTGGGGTTGATTCTTCCACGATACGAGGTAGGAATCCTTTGTGAACCTCTCCAAGAAGATGATTTATTCGTAATTCTTCATCATTAAAGAATGTGGATCGAGGCACAGACGTTGGTCAAATCACTTCATCATTGATGCTTGATGATGCCGCTGCTGCCAGCGTCGACATCCCACGAGAAAATTCCCTGCTGAAACACAGGATCGCGCATCTGCTTTGGTGATACTCCAAAACCGAACAAAGCAAAAGTAACGATAGAATATGGTGGCGGCGAATGCACATATTGAAAGCTAGTGTTCAGGTTGATCGATTTGAAGGTGAAGCTGATACAATCGCGCGGACTAAAGTAGATATATATGCATATTGACACAATGGCATGTACGAAAGACAGCTGCGGGCACGTGCTAAAATTCACCACTAGCAGCATTGCAAGTGCATGGATCACATCTACGGGAATCTTTAAACATGATGTCAAGATCTTCTGACTCGTGATCGAGCCCTGCTCTCACGAAGCCTTTCCGCCAATCTATCACGGGTCTCTCTCGTTCAAGTTCGTGGTGATATCGGATGCCCGGCTCTACAACCTCACACACTTCAAGCGTAGTTCAGAAAACGAGCCTGTCGTTTTTTTTTTTTTGCACAAAAACAGGCACATCACTGCGTGCGGGCGATATGGTAGATGACCGTGGACAAGCAGCTCAATGAAAGTAGTTCAGTGCGGCTCCATTCTTCCTCAATGATGTCGGACACCATCAAAAACAGTAGTCCATGCTCAGCGTCAAATAGCCATCATAATGTAGAAACGTGCAGTTACAAGCGCTTCAATAGTCGATAGTCAAATGAACCCCAGCCAGCCGGGAGCCGCAGTGCAGTCCCAATGTATCGGATAGCCACAAGAATACGACTCTGCAGTCAACTGCAATTGCATCGCCCTTGACCAAAAGTCAAACAGGAGCCGTGACGGATTGCTTTTCAAATACGCTCCATCCAGTGGGTCACCAACTCGACATCTCATGACCAGAATGCTCCCGCTGAACTCGCCCTGACCCTGCGCCTTGCCACTTCAGGCATGCAGCACGCGGATGAGCTGGCTGGCAGAGAGGGTCTCGTGGCGGATGCTCCGCTCGTCGAAGCAGTGGTATAAAAGGAAAGCTTCACCTCCGCCGAAACTTGTCTTCATATCGATAGAGATTGGCTGCTGCTTACGCACCAGTGCTGTATCGGGTGGTTCAATAGCTTGTCCGACTTCTCGCTGCTGTGCCCGAGTTGCAGGTCTGCTCGGCCAGCAAGGACAGAACCTGCAAACATTCATCACGGTGCTCCGCATCATTAGAGTTCTGAGGATGGTGCGCTACGTCGATATTCGATGATGCTGTGCACCATCATCATCTGTGACACCTGTCATCGTGCAAGCTCTCTGAGACCGTCGAAAAGGCGTAGAGTATGATCCCAAGCAAGACACAGACCAAAGTGCTCTGCGAACTTATTATTGAAAAGTCAGCCAATGGCATAGCTCAATATCTCCCGTCGAGTCCAACGGAGTTTGTGAGCACTGCCGAACAGGAGCGAAGGCAGGACATTTATACCACCTCAGCCCAACCGTCTGCCCGGTGCACATGACCTCTTTCGCGACTGGACAGCCAAGAGTTTTGCTCATGGGAACACGGGAAAGAGGACACGGCACAGCGGATGACGAGAGAAATTGGCCCACCCGCATCTGGCTTATACAGATACTGCATCGTCACGTTCATGTAGGTGGTTGAATCCGGTGTAAGTGCGCGCCGTGAATGCGCACACATTCGTCCAGATGATGGATTCGACTGCCTACGTAGGAAGAGCGTGTCGTCCTTAAGTGCTTAGATCTTCTGTCACCCGCTATGAAAGGGTAGCCGAGAACAGGTATCACGAGTGCATTCCACCATATCTGCACTTCCCGAGCGGCATGAAAGGCGGGAAAGCCCATGACCGGGACCCGCCTGCTGGCACCGGCGTCGATGAAGCGCAGCTGCCACCACCAGCACGCGCATCTGACACAAAGCCCCCGGAAAGGAGCCCGGTGACGAGACGCCGGCGCTGCCGCAGGAGCGAGAGCATAAAACAGCTTCGATGGAGAGCCCATCCTCCTCCAAGTCTTTGTATCGCATCATCACCGATATGTGCAGTGGCAGACCGCCGATCTCTCACTGTTGCTTCTAGCAAAAAGCTCACAGAATAGCCTGGGCGACTTTGCTGCGGCAGCGGTCGTACAGAGCTCATGAGAGTTTGACAGGAAATTCTGGGGCCTCATGCTCCCTTGCTTTTTTCGATGATGCGTACCATCATCAATTGCCAGATCCCCTCCATCGTCGGCGTCAGGCATGGATGGTGCCGCGCATCATCATCATCTGATGAAGTTCGTCATGGTGTCGGTCTTTCTTGTCCGTGATCGAGAACTGGGGGGTGGCTCTCCGCGGCACCCCAAGTATCATAAAATAGTGTGTCTCCCGCAAGAGTGACATCACTTCCAAGTGGACTCCGCCAAAATAACGGAAATGCTGGCTGAATGAACGTGTTGGACGACATCTGGACCGACTTTTATACCCCCACCCCCATCATCCGGGCACTTGCCAAGCAACGTCCCCGGTGACCGAGTGAGGAGGGTGTCGACACGTGAAAGAGCAAACCGGACAGCAAATGACAAGAAAGGTTCACCTCGTGTTGATGTCATGATATTTACATTTCGTTTAGTACAGCCGTTCCGTCTTCTCCGGGCGTTTTCAAACACACCCGTCTAACCCAAGGGCGCCTCCCTCCCGTTTACACAACGGTGACGGGCTTGCTGGTGTCCAGCTCGTGGAAGCGGCGGAGGTCCATCTCCTTGTCGAGGAGGGGGATGACGTAGGGGTCGAAGGTCTTCCAGTAGGGGTTCTCCAGGTGGTACTTCTGGCTCTGCATTTCGAAACCGAATGAGCAAGAAAAAAAACAAAAGGATGATCTGGATCTGGATGACGTACGCTCTCCTGCTCGTAGCGCTCGACGATGCACCACTTGCGGGGATCCTGGTGGTCCTGCATGACGTGCCAGCCGACGGTCTCCTTGTCCTTGGAGTAGACTTGCGAGGCCTCGATCAGCTTGTTGCGCAGCTTCTCCTCGACCTCCTTGCCCTCCTTGGCGTAGAGGTGGACGACGATGGTGTAGACCATTTTTGCTGGCTTGTCCGAGTTTTCTGACGCAGGGTTTCCTCTCGTCAGCTTTTTGTCTTCGGCCCGGGCCAACCAACGAAGAACGCTTGAATGTTTTCTGCGAAAAGACGGAGAAGAAAAGAAACACCATTGAAAAAAACAGAAAAGCCAGAGGGTGAAGGTCAGGCGGCCGTCCAAATCCAGATGCACAGAGAGAGCCATTGAGTCCTCTCCCCGTCCGCAGGACTGATGGCGGCGATGCTGGATGACAGCACGGCCAATGCGCCCACCCGCTGCATGCGCAGACAGCAGACAGCCCCCCCTCTCGCACCTCCGCCCCCAATGGCAGCCGGGTCTCCAGAACGCAAGCAAAAGGAAGAAGAAGAAGAAGGACTCAGACGGCGACGCTCCAATGGCGCCCCGCCGCCTCCAATGCTCGTGGCCTGATGTCACGTCCTGCCTGCCCGGCGTCATCCGCAGCTCGTGCAGCAACAGACAAAACACCACCACCACAACCGCGACCGAAGAAAGACGACGGCGACGGGGAAACGGAAAAGGTAGACCTACCGGGTAATGAAGGAATTGATGAAGAAGTTGGCGGACGGATGAGGGAGAGGGTGAGAGAGAGAACGAAGGAGGAGGGGTAAGGTGGAGGGGCAGCGTTGTTTAAAGGGCTCGAGCTAGAAACCTAGCTGCGCTCAGCCAAGGGGCCCCACCTCGGTCGGGTTGCCCGGCCTTCTTCCAGCGTTTTTTTCCTGCGGCGACCCGCAAAATTGCCTGGGGCCCTGAGGTGACGTCGACGGGGAGGGTTTTGTGTGGAAGCGTGGCAGCGGCGAGGCGTGAGGCGGCGCCGCGGTTGCACCGAGACCCATCGACGCCGACCCGTCATGCCATGCCGCCTGATATACAGTCATTCTTGTTGTATCTCGAATTCATCTGCCTATTGCCGTTGCGAGTTTCAGACGAAACCGTTGCGTAGAGTAACCCTCCACCCAACAGTCCTAGCGCCTCCAGAGCATCCGCCATGCTCCATCTATCAGCCAGTTGGAGACTAACAGGCCACCCGGAAGCGACAAAGAAACCCCGTTCCTGTGCATGGCAGCGCCAGAAGCCTTCAAGCCCCGGCCAATCGATCTCTTAAAACACATCAAGAAGAGAACAAGATACGAGCCAAGAAACGGAAGAGATTGCATGAGAATCGAAAAAGGTATCTCTGCAGCCACCCTGAACGTTGCTCCATATCTCCCCCTCGCAACGCTATGCAAAAGAAAGGCCTTTTCGACACATGGAAAGAAGAGGGAAATGTGGTCGGTAGTAGATCAAGAACGCCCATCCAAATCCCTCTGCTCTCTTTGAAATGCAGAACGGACCGACAAGAAAGCTTTTGGAACGCAGATTCGAAACTGGCCGGCGACGGAAATGCTGCAGCCACATGCGAGAACTCCGCAACTGGAGAAATGGCCATCACTCGTTACATGTATCCCATCTACATCATGTTCATGAGGCCATTGTTGGCGTACGCCATCGGCCTGATCGGCGGGTGCGGCACCGCCTCGAACTTGTGGAAGTCGAGCTTGTACTCGGGTCCAATGTTGATGTACGCGCCCTTGTTCTCCGTGCTGTCGCAGTACTTGGGTGCCGAGAAGACTGTCGCCAGCTGATTAGCCCACGCACACCTGCAACGCGCCAAAGGATGCACTTACCCGTGATACACCTTCCGTCATGCTCGACCTCGTAACCCTCCATGCGGACCTCGTGACTTCTGATGACAGCCTCCAGCCCGTTCTTCTCACAGAACCTCTTTGTGACGTCAGGCCCAAACTGCAGACCGACACCTCTCTTGCTGGGACCCCGGCCAGGCGCCGGCTGCGGGTCGGTCCACAGCATCTCCATCATCAACCCGCTCTGGCCGGGTTGTCTCTGGTTGTGTCTGTTCAACTTCCTCACGTCATCCAAGCTAATCGCGTCATTCGAGAACAAACCGCCGTGCAGGACGAAGAATTTCTTGCCAATGAGCGTGGCCAGCGGTAATGCAGAGAAGGACTCGGAGAAGATCTTGAAGACGCGCTCCGTGTACTTGGCGCGGCACTCGCCCTCAAAGCCATACATGCGGTTCATGTCGTCCGTCTCGTGGTTGCCGCGGTTGAGGAAGAAGAGCTTGGGGTACAGCATCTTGTAGGCATACAACGTGAGCGCCACTTCGGTCGACCACGATCCACGGTCGACAAAGTCGCCGTTGAAAAGATAGGCGTGCGATTCCGACGGGAAGCCGTTGAGGCGGAAGATTTCGAGGAGATCGAAGAATTGGCCTGCAGCGCCATTAGCCAATGCCGAATCGGCGCGGACCGTGTAACTTACCGTGAGTGTCACCGCAGACGGTGATCTTGGTGCCCTCAGGAACGTCATACTCGACCATGGTGGGCTCGTTGTACACGAGCTCCTTCACAGCGATGATGATCTGGTAGACATATTTCCTGTGGATCTTCTTGCCGTCCTTGAACCTCTGGATCATGTCCTCGATGAACTCCTTGGTCATCTTCGTCCCCTCCATCCTCGCACCGTCATACCCGTCTTCCACGACCATGTTGTCCAGATCCAGACCCTCGATGGCCGAGGGGGCATCCGAGACCTCGATGGCCTTGAGGAAGGCATCGCGCTTGACAACCTTCTCACACTCTGCGTGCTGCAGCTTCGCCGTCTTGTCGCCCGGGTTCTTCTTGACCACGATCTTCCAGTCGCGGAGCGCATCGTGGTGCTTCAAAATGGCCGTGTTGGCGACAGCACGGCGGTAGTATGCCTATCACAGCCTCGTTCAGCGATGCACTCATACAATGTTCTTTGCCGGCACATCCACGCACCTTGACATTGTTGGGGTCGAGCTCGATTGCCTTGTTTGCGTCGACAACAGCGAAACCGTATGCCTCAAGCTTGATGTTGGCCTGCGTAGGGACCCGTCAGCTTCTGGTCGCGCGCGCAGTTGCTAAAGGCGGCGGGCAACAAGCATACCTGGGCGCGGTTGGTGTAGAACGAGGGCTCTTTGTCGTACGTCTCAATGGCCTTGGTGTAGAAGTCGATGGCGGTTGGCCAGTCGTGCTCCTTGAAAGCCTTGTTGCCCTTGTCCTTGAGGGCAACGGCGTCTTCTTGAGAACCCATCTTGGAGAGCAGAGACAGTAGCTGTTGCTATCACCGATTCGCCGCTGACGCTCGGGCGCGCGCCTAGCTGAGCAAGAGCACGCGTGGGGAGGAGGCTAAGGCGCACGGGGCGTCAAGAGGGAGGGCGAGAATTCGCGGGAGCTGGACGCAGCCGGGCAGAATGCAACAGAGCAGAGATCGCGCGGGCAGAGGGCAAGCGGCGGGGTGGGAAAAGAAGGGCTCGTCAAATTCGAGTAACGGGCTCTGGAATGCGATGACGGCGGCGGAAAGAACGAGAAGGCCGGGGCGCGGCCCGTGCAGCTTTCCCGCTTCCATGTGCGGCTCCTCCGAGTAGTGCCACTGCTGTCTTCAGCAGTCGTTCCTTTAAGCTCGAACATCCAGGTACCACGCCTCTTTGAGCTCGCGCGCACCCTCCCACGTCAACCTCCCTCTCGCGGCTTCACAACCACACCCACGCGCCTCCATCGTTCCCCCCCGCCGAACCGCCACGCGTCCCACCGCAAACGACGAACCAACATCACCTACCTACCTACCTACCTACCTACACGCAACTCCGACCGACCGACCGACCGATCGACCACCAACCAAACCCCCCACAACGCCAACAAGCGCATCCTCAGCATGTCCCGCTCCTACGTCGCGCCCTCGCAGCACAAGCACCTGCGCGCGTGCATGGTGTGCAGCTTCGTGCAGCCGGCGACCAAGTTCCGGCAGCTGGGCTGCCCCAACTGCGAGTTCCTCGAGATGCAGGGCGCCGACGAGGCGCACATCGCCGACTGCACCTCGGCCGTCTTCGAGGGCCTCATCGCCCTCGCCGACCCCGCCCAGAGCTGGGTCGCCAAGTGGCAGCGCCTCGACGGCTACGTGCCCGGCATGTACGCCACCAAGGTCTCGGGCATTGTGAGTCTTCTTCTTCTCCCCTTCTTCTCCCCCTTCTTCTTTCCTCTCTCTCTCTCTCTTTTGCTTGTTTGAAAGCGAGGTGGTGGATTTATGCTCTTTGTTGGGTTCGGTGGTGGTGGGGAATCTGTGCTGACATGATATGTGTGCAGCTTGGCGAGGAACAGTTGGCTGCGTGCGAGGCTGCAGGCGTGAAATACATCCCGTAAGTGGCCCAGAAGCGGTCTGTCCTGATTGACACCCTCAATTGACCATTCACTGCAGACGCGACGGCAGCGAACAGGAGGATTTCAACGAGGCATGAGAAAAAGAAAGGAAACAGCTATCCAAACCGAAAACATTCATCGATACCTTGTTTGCATTTGAGCGGGCTGTGGCGTTAGAAAAAAAGACGAGCTCAGAGATCAGCGCTGGAGGGCGGCACAATCGGCGTCAGTGGATATTTTGCAATTGGGAGATACCGGGAAGTTGGAGGCACATGATTGTGGTCTGACGGGCAGCGATGGAGGAATGGGGCGGGACGGAAATGATCTTATCTGATCAGGTAAAGAACAAGGGTCCGGAGGCCCCCCCAAATGTCCTTCACGGGGTCTCGTCTCATCCGACAATCGACGGGCATGCTCGTTTTTCGGACAGAATGTAACTCCGGCCGGGCTACTATTATCGTGAAAGCCTTTAGCTCTTCCGAAAGGCGGCGCTCTCTGCACTGTAGGTAGGCAAGAAGCTTCGGCGTGCACCCACACCAAAATACCGAAACGTCGAATGGTCTGGACATCTTGCGTCATTGTCGCAGAAATGGCGAAAGGAGTCGTACCGGGATCAAAAAAAGAAAAGAAATCAAATTCAAGTGCTTTCGGAGCATTTTCTCCCCGCTTCTGCACAATCTATCAATCTTTTCCTGGTACATAACCACCGACATTCGCGTCGACAGGGGTAAGCCACCCCCACCACGCCACCAGGGACGAGACGGCCCACCTGCCAAAATGGTGAAATCGGCGGGAATCGTGCCTGTGTACAGATGTATACGACACCCGCATTATAGGTGGAGGGGAGGACCGGGGGTCCGGGGTTGGCCATTGACAATCTTAATCTCACACGCACCTGCTACACTTTCCCACATTTCATTGCGGCAGACGGCACAAAGAAGATAATGGCGCCGTACACAGTTCACACACTTTGTCTTCAGGCCAGGCACCCAAGGAGGCGGTATGAGGATCGACCTTTTTTCTTAAGAAAGAAATCTGTACCCACTGTAGTATTCGCACATCGCTTTTCCGAGGTCTTCGTATCATCTGGTATTTCCAGTAATGTTCTCCACGCGCTCAACATGCTTTGTGATGTCCACATAAAACTCCCAAATGACATGTAGATACTCCAAAATCCGCTTGAACATCATCCCAACGACAAAAAAAGATCGAAATAAGAAAGGCCTAGAGGTATCGTCTAGAATATGCGAAACTCCCCGTCAAAAAAAAACTCCTAGATCAAATGCCTGATGCACAGCCAAAATGTGAAACGCTCATGATGCTGCATACGGTCGTTACGCAAATGCAAAAGCGGGTCGAACGATCTCCATACAACTGCATTGAGATCCTCGTGCCCCATTGAGGTTAGCGGCTTAAAGCGCGAAGAGTAGACCCGCAGCAGCCGCGGCGGCGATGGGGGCCATCGGCATCGCCGTCTTCATCGGCAGAGCGGCGTTGTCACTAGAGATGTCCAGACCGCCATTCCTTGCAGCTCCCGTGGCAGCAACGACAGCTGACACAGCATTGGCGACGCCGGTTGCGTCCGGAACAGAATCGGTGCCAGTGGTGATCTCCTCAATGCTCGAGTCAGTGGCATTGTAGTTGGTCTGGGCGAGGGAGATCTCGTTGTTGGCAAGGTCGTATACGACGTAAGCAGACCGCAGAAAGGTGTCTCCAAGCACGGCAGTGGAGTCTCCGGCTGGGCTGATGCCGAGGATGCAGACGGCTTGGCCTTTTGAATAGCCTGCCAGGAGGACCAGCTCATTCATCGGCACGCTGATTGTGGGGGAACTGAAAGTGAACTCCAGTGTGTCGGTGCTGCTGGCTTTGTTGCAGTCAATGAAGGCAGCACCCTCATCCTCGTCGTAAATGGCGTCGAAATCCGTGTAAATGCTGTCAACGACAGTATCTGGCAGGTAGGTGAGACTGCTGCCTGTGTCGAGAAGCACGGGAGTAATATCAGCGCTGCTGGTGTTGCTGTTCAGGTACGTTCCTATGTTGCCATTGGAGCCGACGCCGGTCATCGCAATGACGAGTTCTCTGTATTGGCCGTTCTCCTTGAGGATAGGCAGGGTCGACAGAGTTCCATGGTATTTTTCCGTGTCCACGCCGCCAAAGAGTATGTTTCCTCTACTGGCATCCAGATCGTTCAGCCACAAGCTGTAGGCATTGGATTGGATCATGCCCTTGTTGACCAGAAGTTGAGGCAGGTTGGGATAGGCGTCGAGACCGGCTCGATTTACGGCGACTTCGTTCCTAGTGTAGCCAATTCCCAAAACACCCTCTGCTGAACTCGAGGTGTAGCCAACGCCAAATTGCATGTCTGTAAGATTGGTGCCACCAAAGCTGAACGTATCCTTGACATAGTCGCCGGATGCGCCAGAGCCGTCCACATAGGAAATGTTGAACAGACTGTTCACATATTCGTATGTTGATGAGTCATTCGCGCTGTAAGTACCAGCGATCGAGCAGCCGCTCTTGGCGGAGGAACAGAGGTCGGAATCATCAGTGTTGACCCAGAGGTCGCTCGAACCGGTATCCAGATGGAGACGGAGTGATTGGGCGGGGGTTCCTAGGGAAGCGTTCGCGAAATAGAGTGTCTCCAGGTTGTCGAGAGTGGCCTGCAGGGTGTCTCTCTTTCTTCTTCTCCTCTGCTGGTCGCGCTCAACGGGGTTGGAGACATGTCTTCTCTGAATTTCGGCTCCAACAACTTTCGGTGCTGAGTTCTGAAGTCAAAAGTTAGGGGATGAGTGGTGTGTGTGGCAAGGAGGTAGCGGCTTACTGTTCTCTTGGCCAATTGGAGGCCGTCGGTTAATGATATTAAGCCCGTGGCGAGCGTCAGTGCGGCAGTGCACCTCATGGTTCCGGTTGAAGGAGAGGTTGGCGAGATGTACAAATCAGGAATGCAGGCAAGGCAGGATGCCGTCCAGGATATATCTTTTTCGAGAAGCGAGAAGCACGCGGGTAGTGGGCCGGCAGAAAACTGCGACGGCTGTGCGATCAGGGATTGTTATGAGCCCCCGCGGCGAGTACGTACGACGTACGGTGATGACGACGACTCTCCAGAAGTAGTGTGGCGGTGGTCGGCAACGACGGACCAAGCTTACCTCACGCGCCACCAGCGAAAAAGAAGATCAGCAGAAAGGGAAGAGGAAGGCTACTATCAGGTGCGCAGACAGCGCGGGGCCGCCCTGAGAAATACTGCATTGCCAATGTCCGGCGTGCTGAGACGGCCGCTGCGTTTCGACTGCTGACGGCTAAGCGCAGCTTGGCCCAGGCGATCAGCCAGGCTGTGCAGAGCATCATTATGGCACAGTAACTACGCTGACCGTGTAAGGATTGCGGCTGCTCGGGGCCGGGAAGGCTGGTGTAAGCGCCGTGTTGGTGAACGATAGGTTGCAAGGCGCGCGCCCCCAAAACCCACACCATCTGCGACAGCAACAGCCGCGTGCGCCGGAAGCCGCTGAGTCCGAGTTTTGCCATGCACCGAGCCGCGCTCAGCACCTGGGCACTGCCGGCCAAGTGCCCGTAAGGCCGTACAACTTGATTGCGTGCTGCCAGCTGGCCAACTGCCGCGGCCGAGCCGTACCGCAGGGGCCCACAGGCTGAGACTTTGCTGAAGGCGGGTGTGACGCGTAAGGCTGCGGTCCTGTGGCCCCCGAGACACGGCTGTCTCCGTCGGTCCGTCAGCTGTCTGGCGGCTGTTGACAGTTTGGCGTGGACACAGGGTGACGGCAGCCCGAGCGCATCAAGGCGGCTCTGGGGATCTGGAGTGCGACAAGGCCCGCCCATGGCGCTCAGGGCCCTGCATGACAGGAGGGGTGCTGTGGTGCGGGGAGTGTGAGAGCGCCGAATGAGGCTGGCGGAAGATCTCAGTGCTCGGTCTGTGGCGAGTGCGACCGAAGGGCTGAGCCCTGAATGCACGGACCTCGATTTTCGCGGGCGCGGTTGAACACGCGTTGACGCGACTGACTGCTGGCGCGCGACGCAATCGTCAAGCTCAGCATCGCGTCAACCCACCACGACGGTATCGCTCGCCACCATGGTGACCGCCGAGTCTTCCAGCGCCGCCACGCGCAACGGCCTGAAGGCGCAGCCCAACGGCGCTGTCGCCGGCTACGAGCTGCCATGGTCAGTTTCTTTGCTCCACCCCGCCGCTTCCCACGCTGATCGTCTCGCGCTCCAGGGTTGAGAAATACCGCCCCGTCTTCTTGGACGACATCGTAGGCAACACCGAGACAATCGAGCGCCTCAAAATCATCGCCAAAGATGGAAACATGCCGCACGTCATCATCTCGGGCATGCCTGGTATCGGAAAAACTACATCGATATTGTGCCTGGCCCGCCAGCTGCTTGGAGACGCATACAAGGAAGCTGTCCTGGAGCTCAACGCCAGTGACGAGCGAGGCATTGATGTCGTGAGAAACCGCATCAAGGGTTTTGCGCAGAAGAAGGTCACGCTCCCGGGAGGCCGGCAGAAAATTGTCATCCTGGATGAAGCGGACAGGTAGGCTGTGCTGAACCGCCTTCTCGGACCACGCTGACCGGACACCAGCATGACGTCGGGTGCTCAGCAAGCCCTGCGGCGAACCATGGAAATCTACTCGTCTACCACCCGGTTCGCATTCGCCTGCAACCAGTCGAACAAGATCATTGAGCCACTTCAGTCCCGTTGCGCCATTTTGCGTTATTCCCGGTTGACGGACGCGCAGCTCGTAAAGCGGCTGATGCAGATCTGTGAGGCGGAGAAGGTTGAGTACTCCGAAGATGGTCTTGCCGCTCTTGTGTTCTCGGCCGAGGGAGACATGCGTCAGGCAATCAACAACCTGCAGAGCACGCATGCAGGTTTCGGTTTCGTCAACGGCGATAACGTCTTCAAGGTGGTTGACAGCCCGCACCCCATCAAGGTCCAAGCAATGATCAAGGCCTGCCATGAACAGAACGTTGACGTGGCCCTGGACACGCTCCGCGAGCTCTGGTACGTTCCATCGCCGTCACTTCCGCATGCCAGTAACACTGACATCTGCCGCAGGGACCTCGGCTACTCTTGCCACGATATCATCAGCACGATGTTCAAAGTCACTAAGACAATCCCTTCCCTATCTGAACACGCGAAGCTCGAGTTCATCAAGGAAATCGGCTTCACACATATGCGCATCCTCGAAGGCGTACAGACCTTCCTGCAACTATCCGGCTGCGTTGCACGTCTGTGCAAAATCAACATGAAGCCCAGCCTCTTTGCCATCCCGAAGACACAGTCGTGAAAGAAGGATTTTGTCTCGTGTCACAAAGTGTGTTTGTTGCATCTTACGCGGCGTTATGGATAGGAATGCGGGGTGCAGGTCCAGCATGAGCTTGAGGACGGGGTCGGGATCTAAAAATAATGACCAACAAGGGCGCTAGGATTACCAGGGAAATCTTTCATAGGGTGAGACAGGCCTCGGTGCCGATCTGACATGTCAAACACCGGGAAGCTTTAGTCTGTGGAGCTCGGACGGGAATCGACTCGCTAGTGATGTGCTACATTACGCACATCGATGCCGATTACACCTGCGGGTGGTGGTGCTTGTAAGACAATGGGAAGCAAACACTGGAACGTTTGACTAGCTGCTACGACACAAGTAAAAGGAAATAAAAGCTAAACATAGCATTGGTTCGAAGCTGTTCCGGGATGCGGTTGTCACAGATCTTTGGGCTTTTGACCTGGATGTTTGCTATCCCGTTTTGTGTGCTACCATCCATACCCCACGCGCCCATTGTTGTATGCATAATTCTCTAAATAGAGTAGCCAGGCTTTAACTTGACTTGGGACGGCGCCAGTGCACGTTGACTACTGATTAGGTTCAGCGAGCTCGTCATTGGTCAATTAGCTTCGGAGATCTCATGTATCGCGCCGGGGGAGCATCCACACTCCTCAACGCAGAAGCGTGGGGCCACCCAAGCATCACCCATCCCGCAGGCCAGGAGACGGAGCCAAGCACACGCAGCATGACCTCACAGTGGGTAGGCCGATTGTTCCTGGCGCCAGCTGCGCGGTCGGCCGGGAGGGATCGCTCGCGTCTATCGATAAAGAAATATGTACCCCGCAGCGCATCGCCGGATTTTCGGTGACGCTCACGCACCCCGCGCCCAAACGCGGCCGATCGAGAAGCTCATATATTGACTGTCTTGCGCAAAGAGCGTTTGGGGTTGGGATCCCCCTCGGCCACGCCCAGCAAGGAACAGGCATTGCTGTGGACAAAGAAGGCGCGAATTAGGGCGGGGCATCTGCTGCTGCTCACGCGCGGGCAAATGGCGTGCTTCACGCCATCCAGAGTCCCCGCAGAGACCCTCGTCCCAGCGACCGATCTCGGAACTGCTCAAATCTCACGGCTGCTGCCCGCTCTCTTGCTTCTCCTCCTCTCCTCCTCCCCTTCAACGCTGAGATATTGGGTCAGATCATACGACCAGAGCTTCAGCTTGAGCTTCACCACGTCCGCGACCTACTCCCGATTGCGAGCAGACACAGCAAGACAAAATGTCCGGCGATCTTCCTCAAAGATTCGAGACGCTCCAGCTCCACGCTGGGTATGTGTTGTTTTGGCGCGCTGAGCTGCCATGACTGTGCTGACGAGATGCTCACAGCCAGGAGCCTGACCCGGCCACCAAATCTCGCGCGACGCCCATCTACGCCACTACTGTGCGTTTTCCAGCTCTTGCTTGTGCCATCAGCTCCAGAAACTGAACTTTGCAGTCTTACGTTTTCAATGACTCCGCACATGGCGCGAGGCTGTTTGGCCTCAAGGAGTTTGGCAACATCTACAGCCGCATCATGAACGTAAGCACTTTGGCTCCAGGGTCTTTGACAAGCGCATGAACTGAGCAAGAGCCGCATCATAGCCCACCGTTGATGTCTTCGAGAAGCGCATGGCGGCGCTCGAGAACGGTGTTGCGGCCGTCGCAGCTGCTTCCGGTCAGGCTGCGCAGTTCCTGGCCATTGCCGCCCTTGCCGAGGCTGGCGACAACATCATCTCGACCTCGAATCTGTACGGCGGTACCTACAACCAGTTCAAGGTTGCTTTCCCGCGCCTGGGCATCCACACGAAGTTCGTCAATGGCGACAAGCCCGAGGATTTCAAAGACCTGATCGACGACAAGACCAAGGCTATTTACCTTGAGAGCATTGGCAACCCCAAGTACAACGTGCCAGACTATGAGAAGATCTGCAAGATTGCGCACGACGCCGGTGTGCCTGTTGTTGTACGTGGCTTCGCAATTCCCCAGGAGCCGACACAAGTAAATTCCAAGTGCTGACAGGGTTGGATATCTCGCAGGTCGACAACACCTTCGGAGCTGGCGGTTTCTTCTGCCGCCCTATTGACCACGGCGCCGACATCGTCGTCCACTCCGCTACCAAGTGGATTGGTGGCCACGGCACCACCATCGGCGGTGTCGTTATCGACAGCGGCAAGTTCGACTGGGGCAAGAACGCGAAGCGCTTCCCGACCATGGTCGAGCCTTCGCCTGGCTACCACGGCCTGAAGTTCTGGGAGACGTTTGGCCCCATCACTTTCGCCATCCGCGTCCGCGTTGAGATTCTCCGCGATCTCGGCCCGGCCCTGAACCCCTTCGCTGCCCAGCAGCTCCTGCTTGGTCTCGAGACGCTCTCTCTGCGTTGCGAGAGGCACGCCGAAAACGCCATCAAGCTCGCCAGGTGGCTCGAGCAGAACCCCAACGTCTCTTGGGTTTCGTATCCCGGTCTCGAGAACCATCCCAGCCACCAGCTTGCCAAGAAATATCTCCCCAGGGGCTTCGGTGGTGTCCTTTCCTTCGGAGTTAAGGGTGACGCTCAGGCGGGTAGCCAGGTCGTTGACAACCTGAAGCTTATCTCCAACCTCGCCAAGTAAGTCACCGCTGTTGAGACGACAATTATCCAAGCGAAGAGGTTACTAACCACTTGTTAAAACAGCGTCGGTGACTCCAAGTCTTTGGCTATTCACCCCTGGAGCACCACCCACGAGCAGCTGAGCGACGAGGAGAAGATCAGCAGCGGTGTCACTGAGGTACGTTTCCATCCAATCAGTTCGGACCAAGAGAGCGAACTAAGTTTCTAACTCCCCTGCAGGATCTCATCCGCATCTCTGTTGGCACCGAGCATATCGACGACATCATTGCCGACTTCGAACAGTCCTTCGCACAGTCCTCAACCAAGCCGGACGCTTCTGGCGACGCGGCGAACGCTGAAAAGACGGGCGACGTTGCGGTTGATGCTAAGCTGAGCGGTTCCACTTAGAGAGAACAAGATGGCTTAGAGGGTTGTAAAAGAGAAAGGAGAGGCCAGATTTCCTTATGTCTTATGATTCCCTGGAGAAATATTGTTGAGCGGATTTGTAAATGCGATTCTATTCTATTTGAAGTTGGTGTTGCTGTGGTCTTGACGTCGTGATTGGTTTCACCTGTATGATTTGCGATTATGTTTCAACGAATACTCAGGGACTAGAGCCATATGCTTGGACAGAAGACTCGAGCGCGAACCTTCCACATCTATCTTGACACCAAGAAACGGCATGATTTTTCCGCCTCTCCCTCGTCTTCCCTGGTTTCTCGCAACCATCCGCCGCTTTTTATCCAATTAAGCTATCTCTCCATCCCAGCCCCCGGCTTCGTAACATCCTCTTCCAAACCCTGTGCAAAGCCTAGCCCTGCTAGTCTGCGTGACACAGATTGCAGATGGTGCAAGAGAGTGTGGGCACGATTTAAGCTCGAGCGCAACGTCTGCGATTTGTTGTGTTTCCAAATCAAATTACCGGAAGCGGCAAGTCCTTTCCGTCGCATTTCCCCAGAACAACAATCCGGAGCAGCAGCGCGGGCGGTTAGAAGTGCGGGGGAAAAATAGCCTCGTCGCTATCGGCCCTCAACCAGACACGACCTTCTTCTTTTTTCCCCGAGTGGCTGAAAAGCAAACTCGAAAACAAGTCGGGGACTCGGGGACATGTGTCAACGCCAAGGCCCAAGGGGAAAGCGGACATTTTTCCATGGGACATCTTTTTGCATGTGAAGGCGTCACGTGCGGCGTCGCGCAGGATGATGCAAGGCGATCTGGATGGCGTGCATGTGGCTTGTTTTTACCCCGGAATTCCTGCCGGGAAGGAGGACGAGGAGGAGGTCAGCGGGAGGTCAGCGGGCGCGCCGCTGGACGGAGGCAGTGGGCGACTTTTTCGGTCAGCCGATGATATTGCCCCCCTGCGAAGAGGCGGTGGACGCGTGAGCGGGGAGCCCGGCCGTTGCATGGCAGGCACGCAGACAATGCTGTTCTGGGCTGTGAGTTGCGTTGCCGGAGACGGCGGGCGCCCTTAAGAGCACAGGGCCCGTGCGCGTACGGCCGACATTCGCGCAGCGTTGTCGGTGGCCCATGATGGGCAGATGCCGAGGCACACGGCGGGCGATCGGCCGCTGCTGGCGAATGCGCTGTATCAACCGCGCCCTCCGCCGCGCACCTCAGCTTTTACGCACCTACTACCGGACCCCCTCCCCCCTTCGTCTTCTTCTTCCCTCTCCTCGACCTGGGCTGCGTGTGACAGCCCTTTCTTTCCCGCGTTTCCTTAGCTTTTTTAGATATAGAGGCATAAAGATCACCTCTCGTCCCTAATTGCTGGGCGCCCGCCTGACATCACCGTTCCGCTTGCATTTTCTTGGCTCCGCCCTGCTCCGCCCTCCAACGCGTGAGTTCTGAAGTCCCTCTCAGCCCTCGGCATCGCCGACCAAACTGTTACGCGCCCGCTGACCGACGTCGACGCTAGCTTTGTTCTCCGTCCTCTAGCTTCAGCCCTCTCTCTCGCCGTTCCTCGTCAACCGCCCGAAACCTGCTGCCATGGCTCCCAAGTTGCTCGCGGTGCAGCGCGCCGCTGATATCGGAGGAATCCCGCCCAACGGCAAGCCTCACAGCGTGCCCGTCCCCGGCACCGCCACCGAGAACCGCTCCGCCACCTACAGGCATTGGCGCTTTGCCGACCGCCCGCTGGAGACGCTGGACGAGACGGTGAGTAGTCGGCCGATGTGGAGCGCGCGCACCTCGGGGTCAGGCGCTGACTTTTCTCCATAGGTCCAAACGCTACACGATGCGTTCGAGCAGTCCGGTAAGCCTTTTAGGGATCGCGAGGGAAAGCTGAGGAGTGTACTGACGTCTTCGTACTTAGCAAACAACAACCCCGGGAGCCGCTGCCTCGGTTACCGCCCCTACGACCCTGTGACGAAAACGTACGGTGCATACGTGTGGGAAGACTACGCGACGGTCCAGCAGAGGAGGAGGAACTTCGGTGCTGGTCTGGTCAAGGTGTTCGAGGAAGCTGGTGTGTCGCCGGTTCGCGGGATGGGTATTGGCCTGTGGTGCCAGAACAGGCCGGAATGGCAGATAACCGGTACGTGATCGCTCCCAAGGGGGGGTTGGGATTTCGGTGTTGCTGATGACGGGATCCAGATCTGGGAGCCATGTCCCAGGGAATGTTCACCGTCTCCATCTACGACACTCTGGGCCCGGACACCACCGAGTACATCATAAACCACGCGGAGCTGAAGTGCGTCGCAACTTCGCTCAACCATGTTGCGGCTCTCTTGAAGCTCAAGCCCCGCCTGCCCACGTTGCAGGTGATCATCTGCTTGGACCCTCTTGATGCGGGCGAAAGACCGGGCGAGTCCAAGGGTGACCTTCTCAACGCCATCGCGGCTGATCTCGGAGTTCGTATCCACTACTTGAGGGACGTCGAGGCGATTGGCGAGCAGAACCCGCGTGCCTACAACCCTCCCACTCCGGATGATGTTATCACCATCAACTACACCTCAGGGACCACTGGTAACCCCAAGGGTGTTGTGTTGACGCACAAGAATGCCATTGGAGCCACTAGCTCGTCCATGACCATCACCAATCAGACCGGTGATGATGTCATGTGCTCGTTCCTGCCTCTTGCCCACATCTTCGAGCGTGTTGGTGAGCATGCTGCTCTTTGGGGCGGTTGTGCAATCGGTTACTTCCACGGAAACATCCAGGAGCTTGTCGATGACCTGAAGCTTCTGCGGCCGACCGTTTTCAGCGGAGTTCCTCGTCTGTACAACCGCTTCGGCGGTGCTGTCAAGGCCGCAACTCTGCAGGCGCCTGGTATCAGGGGATCGCTGTCAAGGCATGTTGTGAGCACCAAATTGGCCGCGCTGGAGGGCCCTAACCCCACGACCCAGCACTTCTTCTGGGACCGCATCTGGTCGAAGAAAGCTGCCGCGGCGCTTGGTTTGGAAAGGACGAAGACCATGGTCACTGGCTCGGCCCCGATCGATCCTTCGCTGCAGAACTTCCTCCGTGTCGTCTGCGCGAACGATTTCGTGCAGGGCTACGGCCTGACGGAGACGTACGCCGCGTCGGTTGCGCAGCTGGCCGGCGACCACTCGTCGGGCAACTGCGGCGCCGCCACGCCGTCGACGGAATTCTGCCTGGAGTCGGTCCCGGACATGGAGTACCTCGCGACGGACAAGCCCAGGCCGCGCGGCGAGGTGCTGCTGCGCGGGCCCACGCGGTTCCGCGAGTACTTCCGCAACCCGGAGGAGACGGCCAAGAGCGTGGACGCGGACGGCTGGTTCCACACGGGCGACATCGGCGAGGTGGACGAGCTGGGCCGGCTGAGGATCATCGACCGGCGCAAGAACGTGCTCAAGCTGGCGCAGGGCGAGTACATTTCGCCCGAGCGCATCGAGAACGTGTACCTGGCCAACTGCAACTGGCTGGGCACGGCGTACGTGCACGGCGACTCGAGCCAGGCGTGCCTGGTGGCGCTGTTCGGCATCCAGCCCGACCAGTTCGCCAACTTCGCCGGCAAGGTGCTCGGCAAGAGCATCGCGGACTCGGACGTCGCGGCGCTGAAGGAGGCGGCCGACAGCCCCAAGGTGCGCCTGGCGGCGCTCAAGGAGCTGGACAAGGCGGGCCGCAAGGCCAAGTTCAACAGCTACGAGAAGGTCAAGGCCCTCCGGTTGTTGATCGACCCGTTCACGATCGAGAACGAGCTCTTGACGCCGACGTAAGTTTTTTTTTTTCTCTTCTTTTTCCGTTTATCCGTATGTGTGAAATGATGAAGCAGCGCTAATGATGGGGAATGCAGGCTCAAGCTCAAGCGTCCGCAGACGGCGAAGAAGTACCGCGACCTCATCGACGCGTGCTACGAGGAGGCGCTGGCGGAGCCTCCGAAGGCGAAGCTGTAAGCTCGGCGGTGCGTATCAGCATTTTTCAATGTGGGGATCGTATTGGATTTGTTCCTGGATGTCAGCATTTACATGTGGATTTTTCTTGGTGAACATATAGGGAGAGATGGGGATCTGGTCATCGTCGGCGGCGGCCATGTGTCCCCATTTTGTACACCTTCTCTTCGGAATAGAGAGGCTAGGTTGGCGAGACGAGATCGGAGGCATTTCATGTTTGAGCGCCTGATGACGACAAGGGGAACTTGTGTGGGAAGGAAGAGGAGAGCAATGAGTATGAAGGTATATATATATATATATAGGTGGGATCGTCAGTCTATAGTCGACTGCTGCCTTTTTTTTCTGTCCGATCGAAATCTATGAAGCTTGTCAATGCTTGCACACCGGGGGAAGCGAAAGAGTACGGGGGGATGATTGCGTCGACGCTAATGACAAGGAGCTTTTGAGTTTACCGTCGCTTTCCTTCTCTCCCGCCTGATGCACGTGGAAGTGACACTCGGCTGCTGAAACAGGACATAGATGCCGAAGAGCCGGAAGACACGCGCGGGATCTGAGAGTTGCACAACGCAGTCAACAGAGGCGAGCCCCGCGGCGACGATGCGCGGGCCTTTCGGGACGGAAGCTGGTGCAGCGAAAAATAGCAACACCCTCACTCACGTCGGGCCCCACCTAGGTTTCCGTGTGGTCCGAGTTGCGAGCAATGTCACCGGGAAAAGCGGCAGGCAAGGGCGGGCTCCTTGTAGGGCTGAGCGTTCCGATGGGCGTTGTGTGAGCGTGTGCCGGCGGGAAAGGCGGAAGGACACACGTACGGAGGGACATGCATGTATTATGGCTGTATTTATTAGCTTTGCGTTGCGTTGGGCGTTCGTGTCATGTCGCGTTGAGGCAAGGCACCCTTGGTCTTACTCTCCTCCAGCTCCTGCTTCCTCTCCGCTCTCACCCAACGACGACTGACTGCGTCCTCGCACTATACGGGCCCTTCCTGTCCTCGTACCTTCGCTGGGCCGTTTTCTTCTTCTCTCGCTCTCTCTTTTTAGCCCTACCCTGATTTTGGCGCGGATTTTATCCTTCTGGATCGGACGGCCGAACCTACTTGCACTCGTTTCCGATCGCCCCAGAAAAAAAGCCCACGCTGCCGACGGACCGGACCCCCGTGGTCTTCTTGCTGCTTGACGTGCACCACATCCACCCCCCGCGTCGCGCTCCCGCCTCCATTGCAACCAACGCTCGCCCACACACACACACACACTCTCTCTCTCTCACATACCAGAACCATCATCCCGAGGAGAAAAACGTACATACATTGAGGAACCCACCAACTCCCGGCGCGCGCGCATACTTACCCCAGCCGAGAGACGGGACGCGCAACAACAACGCTTCCGATCTACATAACGCCGCCCGCCCGCCCGCCGCACGGTCAATTCCCATCCCCCCGGCGGGGAGGAGGAACCTATACTACATACCCAGCTGTACCTAGCCAGCTTTTGCGCCGGCGAAACGAAAGCAGAACCGACGACGACAACGACCTTGCCTACCATCCTCATCTACCTAACCGACTTTACGACACGGGCAACTCAGCTCACATTCGTCCTCGCCGTCCCCTACCAAACACACCGTCGCGCCGCTCCGCCGCCACCGCCGCCACCGCCGCCTCCGCCCCGCGCATACTCCTACCACAATCGTTAATTGATCCCGCCGGTGGGCATAACTTTCGCGAGGGGGGAATTTCGGCTAGGAAAGTGCGACAGCATTCGTGGTTAATCCGCGGAGGAGAGAGCTCCAGAGGGGGGCGACAGACAGAGAGGGAAAGAAAGCCTTGATGACCGGCCCCAATCTCACATCGCCGCCGCCGCCGCCGCAGCCGCGGCGGCCGGCAACAGCGTCGCTGTCGGCGTTCATCCTCGTCGCGCTCGCGTGCCTCTCGCTCAGCCCGGCGAACCTCGCACATGCCGCGGAGGACTCGTCGTTGGGCGAGGTGACGGACCACAATCACATGATATTAGCGGAGAGGGGCGGCAACAACGACATGGGGTTCATGGGCGTGGAGCTGGACGCCGCCGGCCGGGCAGGGGATGTGGAGCAGCAGCAGGCGGAGGTGGTGGTGGACGAGGAGGAGGAGGAGGCGCAGTACGAACCGGCGTTCGTGGGCGTGATCAGGGATATCATCGGCAGGCAGGACGGCGCGTCGTACACGACGCTGACGAATAATATGGTCGGCACGCAGTTGATCGCGGCGGGGAAGACGCTGCATTATCGGTTTGAGAACGCGTCGGTTTGGGGCAACCTTTCGGAGACGACGCCCGGGTTGCCGGAGATCAATGGGAGGAAGGTGTTGGCGAGGGAGAGTATGGATAGGGAGCTGAAGAGGAGGGAGTTGGAGGGAGAGGAGGATGGAGAGGGGGAGGGTGGTGAGGAGGACGTCGGCGAAGACGAGGACGGGAACGTTGTGCTGAAGAAGAGGGCGACGACGAGGCAGGTTTACGTGTCGATGAATACGTGCAATCAGCCGGACATCAACGGGACGACGACGCAGGAAGCCCCGCCGCAGCTGACGCTGTACATCTCAACTTCCGACAAGAACAAGGCTCCTGGACCGGATGCGGAGAGCAACCTGCAGAGCACGCACACCCTGAGCAGCGGCTTCGCGAGCGCTACTGTCAACGCGACTTCGAACGTGTACATTGGCGTGTCTGCTCCTTCGCCTCTGCCCGACGGTTTCACCGGTGACTGGCAATTCCAGGTTGCGGCTTCCATCGACACGTCCTTCCACCAGTACAACGAACCGAAATCCGCCAACTCCTTCGTCTACCTCGTCGACACGGATACCAACTCGGCGCTCTTTGTCACGGACAATCTCACCTTGTCCAACCCGGGCGACGACGACTATGAACGTTGGATGCGGGCGGGAAATCCGTTCCAGCTCTTCGCTTACAGCACCAATATGACTGCCATCAAGGGCATGGAAAGGTCGTACTGTGGGTTGCTAAACGCTTGGAACGAGGAACCGTCGAGCCAAATCAGTGGCATGACGACCAGGGGCTTGGGGAACAAGCCGAAGGAGCAGTTCTATGTCCAAGGCCTGAACGGAAGTACGCCGTATTTTGCCTTCCCAGTCATGTACGGCAATTCGACAGCTGCCGGGTCTGGCGTTGTCGGTGGCGGTGGGCAGGTCTGGGCGCCGGTGAACTTCACCACAAAGGCCGGTAAGTAATATGTTTCGCGGATGAGTGCAGTCGCTAACTTTCACGCTCTTGCAAAAAAGACGGCAACTGCCAGGTCATCTTCAACCTCACCTTCTGCGAGGAGGTGGCGTACGCGGTACCGTCGAACCCGAACCGGTACAACCTCACGCAGCTCGTCGACCTGTACGACCAGTACGCGGAGAAGCACTACCAGAACTTCAACTACTCGCTGCAGCAGATACCGTGCAACACGACCAACACGGCGCAGTACTCGCTGGCCAAGACGTGCGACGACTGCGCGCACGACTACAAGAACTGGCTGTGCGCGGTGACGATACCGCGGTGCGAGGACTTCTCGGCGCCCGACGACTGGCTGCAGCCGCGCAACATCGCGCAGCCGTTCGCCAACGGCACGCGGCTGGCCGACACGGACTACGGGCGCGACCCGCTGAGCAACGCGACGCTGCTGGACCGCACGTACGCCAACAGCTCGCGCAACGCCGTCATCGACGAGCTCGTCCGGCCCGGCCCCTATAAAGAAGTGCTCCCCTGCGAGGACCTCTGCTACTCCCTCATCCAGAGCTGCCCCGCCAGCTTCCAGTTCGCCTGCCCCGTCAAAGGTCGCGGCTTGGAGCGCAGCTACGGCAACCGCAACGGCAACGAGGACGGCTCCGTCACGTGCAGCTATCTGGGCGCCGTGTATTACGTCAACGCCGGCGCGTCGCTGGTGGCGGGGCTGGGCGTTGTGGTTGTGAGGAGCGTCGTCGTTGCCGTGGCGACGGTGGGGTGGGTGGTTGGGGGGTGGGGGCTGTAATGTAAGTAGGTAAGTAAGTAAAATGGTAGATTGCTTTTGTTTGCTCTTTTTTTTTTGGGGGGCCCCCCTGGCGGCGGATGGAAGTTCTGGGGATGTGGGATCTGGTATGCATGTCAAGAATGCCTTTTATCTTTTTTTTTCCCCTCCCCTCGATGTGGCGTTGATGAGATGGTTGGGTGTGGCGCTTTTGGCTTTGATATATACGATGATCTTTCTTGTTTTGAGGGAGAACGATGATGGATGGTGCATCGGAGGATGGTATGCGATCCACGCTGATGATGCACTACTTTCTGTCTGACTACGAGGCGGATCTGCACGCGCAGGGTTTATCGATTCGGTCATGTGGGCAACCGCTGCGGGTTACGACAAAAGAAATTGGCCCGTCCCGTATCTGTCTGGTAGAGATGGTCCACTACTCTTTATGTGGGTAGTGGAATACAAGGTCCGGGCGTAAAAGTAAGCTTTAATAGATCTTACCTACAAATACAATGCAAAATCTACGGGAGAGCCAATTTCTTTTGTCGCCCGCCGTGCAACGGTCTTTGAGCCGCCATGGAATTAGTTATGACTTCGTCCTCGTCCCGCTTCGGATCCTACACTATACATTTCGATCTCGAAGAACTTTCACGGTGAAGAGAATCTCACAAATGCAAACGATGATGCACAGCATAATCGAATATCGATGTAGCAGGCCATCATGCCATCTAATGGTTGAGCTGAAGCATTGTTGAGAGCGCTCATTCTCGTCTATGCCGGCCTCTCCATAAGTGAGGTTTAGCACAAAGTACTATGCACCGGAACGGCCTTCACAGCCAGTCATTTTTTTCGGTGCTTTGGTTCAGTCCCATCTGTGCGTGGCAGGTAGAGCTTGGTTAGAGAGAGGTTCTGCGGTAGAAGATGGAAACGTTCTTTTAAACCACCGGCTCCAACCGGAGAAGCGCATGCGTCATGGGCTCGAACAGCACGCTTTTTTGCGGAGCTTGTGACTACTTGATACTATTTGGAACGTGATGGGCCAATGCACATGAGATCTGCCCCAGAGTTGGTGGTTTGGATACGCCGAGAAGCAAAATGAGCGTGGATAGAAAGGCAAACATCTTCTTCTCCAAAAACCCTCACCGCGAAGAAACGGACTTTGATTATGGAGGTCAAATCAGACGCTGCGCCCGACACTAGTGCAAAACGGCGTAAACTGATAATACCTTCCCGGAAGACAGTAGTTTCCTGTGTTTCCTTTGAGGCTTTTACTGCAGAGGCGGGCCTCCTTTTGATATATGAAGGCCGAACTCATACTCAAACTTATATGGCGCTGAGTACCGGATCATGCAAATGATGAAGTGCAGTATTGTAATATGCTGAAGAAGCTTGATTGAATCCGTTTAACATTATTTAGGTCTCGGAGAAGCCGTCCCCACACAAGGGAAAAGGCGGCCGCAGTCGAACGGGACATTGAATGGCAACAATAGAGCATTCTACCAAAGCGTAGTACATAATTTACCCTCGTCGAATGTGGCTTCCAAGAAACGTTGTTTGCTTAAGTAGGCAAATGAAGCAAGTGCGCGGTCAAGCAGGTGACAGGTGAAGCAATACAAAACACCAAGACATGGGGTTTGACTACAAACGCAGATCAAACCCAACGCATCTCATCGGGCATCGAGAGACACATTCCTCCAGCCATCTGCTGTGTCAAAAAGTCAGAGAAGACTCGTTCAGTGACTTGCCAGTGAAACCGATCAGGACATGGAGCGCAGACAGGAACTCCGCATTACCATAGAGTATGGCGACCGCTGCCAGTCGGCATCGCAACACGCAACCCAAAGCCTAAAGCACGACCTGACCAAAAAAAAAAAAAAGGCTCACCCATGATCCCCCATCCTTGCGTCCCCCCGAACAACACCACGCGCCCCGCAAAGCAGGGACATCCAGGCAGCCTCATACGTACGGGACCACGATACATACCGGCCACCATCCCACCAACGCAAGCAGTACCTAGTGGCACCACGTCCCTCCCTCGCCTTACCAAAATCCCGCAAAACGAACAACGCGTTGGGCGCGCGATCACGAGACACAGGGAGGGCGACCGACCGACCGACCGACCCGACCGACCCGCACGAGGAAGGTGTGTCGACCGTCGATTTGCTCCCAGCCGCGGGCGTCCAATCACACGTGCCGACGACGACGACGACGACGACGACGACGACGCATGCATATCCGCATCCCACCCACCGCTGCCACGTGGGGGAGGAGAAATGCCAGAAAAGACGGCAAATCCCTCCCCTCCGCTCCCTCCGCCCAACGACGCGCGCGTGTCATGTCATCATGCCACCACCCGCACTAACTAGACAAAGGAGGGAAAGTGGGGGGAAGAGAGCGAGCGATCAGAGAAAGGGCGAGCGACCGTCCTGCAGGGGAAGGCCGATCCTGGGCGATCCCCCGACTTGACGTGCGTCGACGTGGAGATGTGCTGGTGCTGCTGGTGCTGCTGCTGCTGCACCCCGCCATATTCATCGTCACTCATGCAGATAATGACAAGCCCGCCCCCATCCGTCCATTCGTTCGTTCGTCCGTTCCAGAAAGCAAGCCCCCCCCTCTCAGCGACCGCCAATGAGAGAACCCGCAAAGCCCCCCATCGTTACAGCCAGAAACATCTGCGAAACGAGTTGGCATGTTCTGCCGAAAAAAAAAAAAAAGCTCCAAACCACCACCCCACCCCCGGCTTTTCCCCGAGTAAAGAAAAGTTTGAGAGTAAGTATGTAAGTAGGAACACACTAAAAAGCGACGCCAAAAGCAATGACCACCGCCGCCAGCATTCATACAAACAGCCTTAGAAAAAAAATCCGCCGGCAAACCAACTGAAACCGCCGTCTCCCTCCCCTGCGCGCCGTTGCCATGCCACTAAAACCCCCCGAGCAAGAATCGCCACCTATCCGTACCCACCCTCCCAGAGATAAAAAGAAGTCCCCGGCTTCATACCCGATAAGAGATCTGCCCTGCATACGTATCGTACAGCGACTCGGTCTAGCGCATGGTCCGTGGCCAGCCCCGGGACGCCCGGAATGGTTGATGCCCGACTAAGAGACCCTCCTCGGCTGAATGGGGGCACACGAGAAAGAAGAAACGGCGGCGTAAACAAGTGGTGGTTTCTACGGCAACGTGGGCCCGGCTAGTGGCGGTCGAAAAAAGGGTCCTGACTCCTGATACATATAGTTAGTGGTTTTGGCGGATCGAACGTGGTAAGGCGTCGCCGCATGATGGTGGTGGCTGGGGAGGCAATCGGTTTAGCTTCCCTCCAAGCTATTCCCGTCAATCTCCCCCGACGATCAGTGAGAGAAGGGACCATGTGGCAATCCCCCGAATCCTGGGGTCTGGAACTCGAAAAAAAAAGTCGGTAGAAGCTCGACGTCGAGCTGATGACGTGCGCGAAGGATTCTTTACCGATGATCGTCGAGGGAAGAAGTATCGACAGTCTCGAAGGAAAGCGTGTCCTACCAAATCTTCGAAAAGACATTATGAGAAGCGAAAATCAAGTTAATATAATAGCCTAGAGGTATATCGAGCAGTGACCCAGCAAGAAGGAGAAGAAAGGACCAAAAAAAAAAAAAGTAGCAAGATGCAGGGGAAAATAGATATGCTCTTCCGTGTCTCCATCCGCGAACAATTCAAATGGGAAATCGTCAAAGCAGATAACGATGCAAATCCTCGTCTGATGCCCTTCTCTCTTCACCCGTCCCAATGCAACTCTACCCGGCCTGAAACGTCGGCCCATCCAATTGCGGTGATGTCGTGTCATGCCATGCTCCGCCACCCAAGGCCACCCATCCCTCGCCTCGACTCTCTCCAGCTTCACCCTACCCCTTTGAGGCATGCACCCGAAAAATCTTAGTAACACACAATTCGGCCCTCCGCCATTATACTCGAGTACGACGAAATGAAGTAATCAAAATCGACTCGGCCCCGAGAGAAAGAGGCAAGAAAGCAGCGCGGAGCAGAAAAATCCAAATCAGACGGAAAAAGAACAAAAGCGAAAAAAACCCAGAAATTCTCCCATGATCATCATAAAGTTCTCGCAAAGTCGTGTCCGGTCGTTAAGGCTTTGTATAGGGTGTATCGCGGTCGTGAACAGGTCGTTAAAGTTCCGGGGATTCAAGTCCCTTTTTTCCCTCGCACCTCCCTTGATGAAAAAGAAAAAAGAACCCCTTTCCCAAATCCCATCCCAGAACTGAAACGAGATTCGTAACTCGAAAAGGGAACTCGTGGCACTCGAACAGGAAAGCAAACTAAGACGAAAAAAGCAGGAATCCAATAACGCCACCGGGGAACACATAAAGTGAATCCCCAGATACCATGGTTTCTTTTTCTTCTCTTTAGCCGTGAGACGGCCGTGAGACCCGGTCAGGATGATGCCACGTGGCAGTGTGTATTCATGGGCCGACGTGGTCATCAAGAAGTGAAGATGGTCAAGGTCGGACATGGCAGCGCGATGCATCTACCTCGGGAGATGCTCGGCCATCTCGATGGACAAGTCCCTGATTGCCCATCGCCAGTCGTCGCCGAGGAATTCTCGTCTCTCGCCGACCCAGCCTTCGACTCTCCTTCGCCACACCTCTTCCTCGTCCCGTTGACGTCGGATGAAGCCTGGTCCAAGGTCGAATTCCTCGGATACGAACGTCTCCATGGGGGTTTGTGCAACACTGGGGCCTCCTTGAATAGAGAAGTATCCGCCAGCACCAGCACCGACCTCGATGTCATCCTTGAGGTCCTCGATGTCGGCAAAGGGATCCGATTCATCCCCGATAGAAGCTGCAGGAGATAGTGGGCCCGTGTGACGCGGGTCGAGCTTGAGCCAGCACATCTTGCGAGGGTCGAAGACCATGCCTTTCTCGATCTGAACGCCACGAGAAGACGAGATGTGCGAGATAAGAGCTGGCCGCGGTGGCGAGCTTGCGTTCGGGGCAGGGGCAGGTGTCGGGAATGATGGAGTTGAACGCGTGTGCTGATGATGAGTAGGAGGCGCTTGGGGCTGAGAGTACGAGTATGAGTGGTTAGAGGCAATGCGCGGACGTTTGATCTCCTGCACAGGCGAGGAAAACCGATTAAGTGCGCCTTCGTTGCCCTCCCAGCGATGGAGAACAGGGTTGTACGTCATGCCCTTCTCGTCTATATGGCTGTCAGCTGCTGTGTCTATAGCGAGTCCCGAGGCTGTCTACATACTCTTGACTGTGGGCGTGTTCATCTGCTTGATCAGGTAGGGCTTCTGCCCCACTGCCCTCTTTCTGTTGGCTTGCGGGCTGGTTGGAGGGTTGCGGGCGGCGACTTGAGGTTTCCAGTTAGTGTTGATCGGCATCAATGGCCCGGAGTCCGGTCGTTGTTTGGGCCCACCTAAACGTTCCTCCCTGGCTATCCGACTTGACGCAGTGTCACGTGCGAAGCTGGGTGTGTTCTCGCGCCGCAGCGTCTTCTTCGGCGTCGGAGGCTGAGGGGTCTCAGAGGTGATTGGCAGCTTGCTGTGGCTGACTTGTCGGATCATCTTGGATGGCGCACGGTTCGAAGGCAGCTTGACGTATTTGTTCTCCTTCGTGGAAGAAGTCGGCAGATCATCGAATGCATCAAGCTCGGAGCCGTCCCCGAAATTGCGCTTGCGTGCAGGCTTCGTGAACATGCGCTTCGTTGCAGCCTCTCGAACAAGCGAAGCAGGAGCGATGTCCTTCCTGTTTCCGGCCCGACTGGGTGTCTCCGCCTGACGCGAGAGCCGAGAATATGTTCGGGGGGTAGGCGAAAGGGCGCGGGGATCAGAGTCGCGACGAAGCTGACCCATGGAGGACTTGGTGGCAATGTGCTGCGACTGCCTGTTTGATATGCCAGCAGGTAGAAAGGGCTTGGTCGGCTGCTTGCTGCTTGGTTTGTAGTCACTGCGAAGCACTGGAGCAGAGCGCTTGGCCCTCAGTAGCTGGGCACTGGTTGTGGTGGGGCCTATGCGGCTGTGGCGGTTTGGATAGAACGCACCCGACTCGTAGACGGGGTCAAGCCGGGATCGAGGTGCCACAGGAGCCATTGGCCTGGGGATGCGAGAGGTAGACGACACGGACGGTTTGTCAGTGAAGGTCAGAGTCGTGGTGGCGCGGACGTTAGGTGTGGGCGGCGGCTTGTTTGAATTGACCTTGACGTTGCGGTTGACGGTCAGTTTGGCGGGATCCAAAATGTCTCCAGATCCCATGTCCAGGTCATCGAAGAAGTCGTCGTCCTCGGGAACCGACTTCAGGGTCGCAGGTGGCAACGGTAGCGCTGGGTGCGGCGCAGGTTGTGGCTCCGGCTCAGCTGGGGGTTGGTCTTGGGCCTCGGGCACGGCCTCGTTCACGGCCTCGTTATCGGACTGGGGGGCAGCTTCTTCAACGGGAAGCGGCGCAGCGGCGTCGGCAACCTTCTCATGCTCTTCCTGCTGCTCGGGGTCGGTGGTGCCTTCCTGCGGAGGGCGCGGCTCGGGTTGGGGAGTCTTTTCGTCGTCGGTCTCAACGTCCCTGCGCTTCCGCAGCACGGCATTGAAGTCGATGGGTTCTTTGGGAAGCACCAGGCCACCGAAGTCGTCGTCCTCACTCTCGAGGGTCATGCAACTGCCCATGCTGGGGCTCATGGCAGCAGACACAGAAGAGCCGCGGGTGCGTGTGTCGCGTCGGGTGCCGCCAAACCGGATGCCAAGGGAACCACCTTCAGCCCAGTCTTCGAAGTCATCGTCGTCTTGGGGAGGCGTTTGGGGGCGCTGGGGAGTCTTTAATTTCAGGGTGCCCGAGCTTGGACCGGGCAACTCGAGGTCGTCGGCCCAGTCATCATCTTGGTGGATCTTCTGCCGGGATGGCTTCTTTCCCAGACGCTTAATGGTGCCACCGAGAAGAGCCGAGGACGGCACAGAGGTGGGAATGGGGATTCCGGCATGTTTGGCAGACGAGATGGCATCTTTAGTCGAGGACTCGTCGTTGGGGGAAAGCAGGACCTGCCAGTCCTCCTCGCCGGCGGCTGACTCGGAGCGCAGCGACGGGGCGCGCGACGAGCGCGAGAGGTTGGCGTGCGACGAAGCGCTCTGCGCGAACAGGTCGCCGTGGAAGTCGTCGTCGTCGTCCCAGTTTTCGATGTGAGGCGACATGTGGACGGCGCGCTCGTGGAAGCTGCCTCGGTGGAGCGAGGCCATGCTTGGGTCGGGGGCGCGCAGCCCGGAAGGGTGGAGGATTGAGGTTGGAGGTGCTGCGATCGTCTGCGGTGGCAGGTCGGGCGTTACAATACAGGACACGCGCGGGCCACCTTGGCGCGAGACCCTGGTGCGCGCGCAGCTGGGGCTCACCTGTGCAAGCAAAGCCTCGCCGTCAGTCAGGCTGCGCGCCCAACCGGCTCGCCTGTCGTCGTTTGCCCAGGGCTCCACTCCGTCAACACGCCCGGGCCAGGCACCGGCGATCACGAATCCGGCCCGCTGCTGAGGTGCATGCGGACGCCGCGGCCCTACGCCGCGGTGTCTGTGCCTGGCGCGCTGTTTGTTGTAGCTCGCGGCCATCGAGCGCGTTGCGAGGCGCGCACTTGCACAGCCTGCGCCAGCTCGCCTCGGCCGGGCGCGCCGCAATGGGCGCGTCGCTTCCGCAGCCGGCCTGTGGACGCGGGCACACGGACGCACATCTCTCGTATGGCAACGCGTGCCGCCGACCTCACAACCCCACGCTTCCGTGCCTGGCGGCCGTGCGCCGTTGCTTCTGGCCGCAGGAAAGGCCGCAGACAGGCAGCAGGCCGCCAACACCAACGCCCGCAGGGATCCTCCAGGCACCGTCGCCCTCCGACCCTCGCCTGGCTCGAACCGCTCCAGTTTCATAAGACTACACATCCCAACACAAGAAATTTTTGTCGACGTCGTTACCGTGCGCCTCGCTCGCCTCGCTCTACTCTATCCCACACCCGTACGCCATGGCGGCGAAGCAGATCTTGCGAGTGCGAAGGACCGATGTGGATGAAGCCACTCCCGCTTACGCACTGCTCGCCGTGGAATCCGCCGGTTCCGAGCCGCTCGACGTCAAGCTCGTGGGCACCGAGGGCGAGAACGTCTTCGCAGCTTCAGGTAAGCAGCGCATCACACGCGTCTGACGTCTGCGCGCGTTTCACGCTGACGACCTGGCCCGGATATGCACAGTTCGCGAGGCTCAAATCCGGAATTTTCGTGACCGCAAGACCAAAGCGGGCGACGATCATGAGTGGGAATCAATACTGCGTAGCACGCTCCTGCGAAGACCGGTGGACGGGGATGACGCGAAGGTGCTGGAGAACGTGGAGATCGTCGCGTCTGTGAGCGATCAGCGGTTGAACCTCACTGTGCGGAAGAATATCCAGGGTATCACGGTGAGTAGGGGGGTTGACGTCATTTGTTTACATCGCCTGACGCTCGTCCGCAGCAACGGCTGGGGGTGATCCCACTGGCGGAGGATCGCGACACGGAGATTGAATTCTTCGAATGGACTGCGATCGCCGTCGAGACCGCTTCCGCCGCTCGCGACGAGGCTTGCGATCTCCGGAACAGGTACGAGGCGCAGCAGGTCACAATCACCAAACTCAAATCCCAGCTCGACGAATTGATCCAATCCAAGCACGACCATGAGAACGCGCTCCTCGCTAAGTTCCGGGACCTTCTGAATGCAAAGAAGCTCAAGATCCGGGACCAACAGCGGCTGCTCGCAGGCGCAAAGGTGGATCCTGCCGCAGGTGCGCCGCCCCCGGCCTCTCCGATTTGGAAATAGAGCTAACGGCGGAACAGCGGCCGCGGTCAAGCAAGCCAGGGGCACTGCGAGGAGGGATACACGGCCCCGCAAGGCCGGGCCCTCCCGGACCTCGAAGCGCAAAGCATCCGTGAAAACGCCTGTCACAGAGTCCGAGTCAGAGCTCGATGGTAAAGCTTCACGCATGGACGTGGACGATGACGACGCCGAAGCCAAGTTGGAAAGGGAGGAGGAGATCGCGGAACCTGCCACCCCGGAGACGTCTGACCTCGATACGACTGAAGACGAAGATGACGACGACCTCGACGCAATACCCGCCTCCCGCCCGGCTAAAAGTGCTCTAGGCTCGGAAGGCAAAGCACTTGAGACAGCACCACAGAACCAGAGCTCGCAGCGCCAGAAAAGCCCCGAGGCGCCGCCACCACGCAGGGAACTGCCTTTTGCGAGGAACGAGGCTGTCAAGAGAGCGCCGGCAAGGGCGGTACAAGATGATGACGAGACAACAACGGACGATGATGATGAACTTTGAGAATCGGTCAGTTCAGCAATTGGGTATGGCGATTTCCATGCTGTATGCTTCAATACACTCCCAAGGTCTAGGATTTTTACAGCAGAGATTGGCAGCATGATTACTTGGGCCAGCGCTTCAGGAGACGTCGTGAGCCGGAGAGTAACTAAGTCGTTAGCTCGCGTAGCGCCCGTTTGTCCACGAGTGGTTCCGTGGGCGGGCGGTCTCCCTTGTCGTGATCCAGGTTTGAAGGGTGTCACGTTACACGTGCCTCTGGCCAGACTTTACCCAAATTGAGGTGTCCTGAATTCCAGCCTGCACTCACCAGTCGCGGCAGACGCGAAGTCGGATGTTTATTTAACATAGGTAACGTCGCACGGGCACCCGGCAGCACGAGCCCGGCGTTCGTAGAGACGTCCGGACAATTACTCGCGCGCTGGGACCGGAGAGTAGCTAGCTGCTTAGATCAATTAGTTTGGTCGCGACGAACTGTAGTAGCATGTGATCGCAGCAGCGTGCAAGATCGGCGCGAAGCGTTTGATGCGCGGCAGGCGGGATGCGAGATGCGGGACGGGGGCCAAGGCCATGATGATGGCGGCAAGGTGCGGCTTGGTATTTGCAACGCGATAGAAGGCTGCAGGCACGCCCTGCCAGAGATGCGTGCGCGCCTGGGGGTTTGGAGACCGCGTCAGGGCAATGTGACGCGGAAAACAAAGGCGCGCTTGCGGGGCCGACAGCGACCTAACATCGCGTGCTGCCAAGACGCCTCCCGTCACCGCCGTGCGCATCAGCTTCACGAAACGACTCCCGCTTTCGCGACCCCCGCCACGAGCCCATCACGACGACGTCCCGCCACTCGCTCTCCGCTCCGCTCCGCTCCTTGCGCCCGCCGCCATCCACGCGCTGCTCACGGCGCCCCCCAGGCCCAGCTTCGCGGTGCCCGACAGAATGCTGCTCAGCGCCAGCCCGTGACCGAGTCAGCGGAGGAGTGGCCGAAGTGAAAGTGAGCGCTCTACACCAGCGTCGCGCGCGCCCACGAGCTCAATCGCTAACCTGCGCGCAGGAACACGCCGACACGCGCCAGCTCCGCCCTGACCGCGCCTCTCCACGCCCCGTCCGAACGTCGCACAGCCCGCCCGCCTCACAAGCAATGTCCATATCAGACACGCCTACGCCGCCCATATCCCAAGCAGCCAAGACCACCGCGTCCTCGACTTCTCTGGCGGCCGAGGATGAGGAGGAGCTGCACAAGCTAGACCAAGTCTTCAAACGCATCCGCACCAATATCCCAGACGCCCCGTACATCATCACCGTCCCCTGTGCCGAGCCGCGCTACCACCACTGGTCGCGCGAGCAGGCGGAGAGCTGGTGTCGGAACACCCCGTTCGATCCAAGTGAGGAGCGCCTCCAGTACATGAGCTTCCTGTACCGCGACCACGCCGATAGTTGTTTCGTGTGTCGTACCGAAGTCGATGAGGAAAGGGATCGCCGCGCCGCCATGAAGACCAAGAGTGTTCCGAGCGGCACGAGCACTCCGCGCAGCGATGCGCCGAAGAAGAAGATTTCGCTGGCAGCCTATAGCAAGAACAAGCAGGCGATCGGTCTGCCGCCCAAGCCGGGCTCGGTTCCGGATCAATCGAAGAAGGACACCTCCGTTGGCGAGTCGAGAAGTGTGCCGGACAAGTCTGCCGATGCGCAAAAACCTGCGAAGAAGGAGGATCTGAGCTTGTGAGTGAATCTGCTGCTCGCCCTGAGTTCTCACCGCTCACACGATGACAAGTGCAATGTCCGAGACAGAGGAGGACAAGCCCTTGTCGGTGAAGAAAACCAGATCAACGCCACCACCGACAAGAAACTCGCGAGTTCCCGACACCAACGGCCTACCGCCCCTTATCTCCCCTATAACATCTCCGAATGGCCTTGGCCTCCCTCCGTTACTCTCCCCCACACTTCCCGATATCATCGAAGCCGAACTTGAGAAGCTCGCCGAACGACACAAGAGGAATAGCTCCAATACATCTATCTCGTCAGAACACAAGTCTGGCACGCCATTGCTAGGCCCCGAAATTAAGGCGCACCAGTCTTCCACCCCTTCGAAAGCAACATCTCGGCTTGCAGAGAAGAAACCCCCCAATTCCAAAGCAGACGAGTCCGAGAGCAAAGTGCGCTCACTCGAGGCTGCTCCCAAGCATTCACGAGTACCTTCGCACACAAGTGCCGGCCCGGCTAAGCCGTCTCAAGACAAGCCACGGAAGCTTATTGTGAAGCTTAAGTATGGTAGAAAAAGGAGACAAGATGTTGAGCGTTGCCTCAAACTACCACCTGGCCGTAAGGCACGCCAGAAAGAGCCGGAGTTGCCAAACGAAGAGTCGCAAGGATCGGAGCGGGTACGGAAGTTGGATGGTTCGTCCAAGAGCAAAGAATTGCCAAGCAAGGAGGGATCGCGGAAGCCGGCTCTACCAAGCGCCATAGATGGAAAAGACAACAAAACACGTCATGTAGCAGAGAAGCGCCCACGCGCTGCCGACGATTCCTCAGTGGATGCCCCACCTTCAAAGAGACCCCGGGCGCCTTCCAATCTGGACCTGGACAAGAAGCCTCGGACACCAGTACCGCCCTCGACTCAATCACCATCGCTCCCCAATAAGCCCGGCCAAAAGGCCCAGTACCTCACGCCGCGGAAAGAGACCAAGTCAATTGGCATGATGCGCACCATCTCAAACGACAGCAACGGCGTCACGAGCACTCCAGGGCAAGCCGATACACCGAGTGATGCGAAAGGTCCCACGTCGGGCGTCAACGGCAGGCCCAGCGAGAGTCAAATATTGACAACATACTCGCGTAAGTTCAACGAGCTCGGTCGGCGTCTCAAGCATGAATCGCAAGGCTTGTGCGATCCCAGGAACCATCCTTCGCTGCGAGAACGTAAACGAGGTGCGGTAATGAGCATGGAGTGCATTCTGTAAGTAACGCCGAACGCTGTAGACAACAGAGTATGTTACTGACCTCTGCGTAGCTCTTACATGGCGGCCTACTATTCTTCGGACTACAAGTCTCACCTCTCGCATCACCCAACCGATCTGAATGCCAGCTGGCGGACTCTCTTTCCCCTCTTCCGCTTTTTCAAGAACAACTGTCAGGAATTCCCGCACCTCGAAGGCCTACGTCTTCAGCTTGGTGCCATCATTTGCGGCCGCATCACCACCATAGTTGCGGCGCAGCGGCCTTCTCAGCCGGGAGAAGGCGGAGACAAGAATGCTTTCACGGCGGAAAAGGCCCTTTCCACGATGAGCGAGTACTTGCAGAACATGGTCGCGTTGGTTGCCGAGTCCCGGTCGAAGCTACCGTTCGAGGATCTCATCGCGCATTACCCCAAAACATGGGACGGCCGTGCCAGGGGTGAAGATGTCGAGGGCGACCCTCGCAGCTGGGAAAAGCTGGAGGTGGGCAGTCTGGACGGCAACTACCACCTCCCGCTCGGCCCCGATACGTCACCCATCCAGGCCGTGCGGATGGGCATCGTTTTCCTTAACGAATGGATGGTCAGGGAACATGTCGATTACAAGTTGCAAATCAGATTGTGAGCGGTTATTGGTTTTTTTACTGGTTTGAGGCGTTCTTTTTTGGTTGCAGCGGTTGGGCGTCATGACGGGGACGGGGGGGCGGTTTGGAAAAAAAACACATCCTTGATCCAATTTACGGCCACATATGAGAGAGAGAGCTCGCGGGAACACATACACACTCGAGGAAGATGCGATGGGAGGTCCGGACACTTACAACACCTTTTTTCTTTTCTTTTTTCTTCATCTTTCATTCTGATCTACTCTGTCGGATAGTGGGCAGCGACACCTTTTCTTCTTCTTCTCACCTCCTCATGCAGTTGGTTTATCATGGCTGCTTTTTTGGGCGGGGATACGAGTTCGTCTATTTGATTACAACATGGTTGGTTCTTCTGGGACGGGCCAACCGAATTTTTTTGGTTTCTTTTTCCTTTTCGTTGAAAGTGTGTGCGCGCGCGTGCGGCTCTTTCTAAATACGATACCCCCCGGGATACTTTACCCCCACTGCTATCTATCCTCTCATTTTTTTTTCCTTCTTTTTTGTTGTCAAGTTATGCGCCGCCACTCTCGCGAGGGAGATTTGGGGTCGTGTGTGATTGGGAGAAGATGGGCGTTTCACTCAAGTTTTCTTGGGGGGGAGCGGCAGCTGGGGTGAACTCTTTTGTTTCTTTTTCTCGGGGGACGGGCCAGCCAGAATGGGGTGGAGAAGTTGGCGTACAGTGAGTGAGTGAGTGAGTGAGAGTGTGTATGTATGCGTTCTGGGAGGAAACGGGAGTGAGGGGTAGCTGGGTGTGCGGCGTTTGACCGGCACGCCGTCGGATGGGGCTGCTGTGCGGTATACTTGGTGAGAGGGGGGGGGTGGTTGTTTATGATCTGGGCTATGTGTACAGCGGCACGGGGATAAACGTTCAACGGTCGTCGGCTAAGGATTGGTGCAAGGCAAGCTTGATCAAAGATAGGGTGGGGTGGGGGAGGGGTCTGCGTAGGCCACAATGGAATCCATTTCTCAATGAACAAGACGTGTTGCGAATTCGGGCGTCGCGTTGTGTGTGCTAAACATGGGACTAACTATCGCCTTGGTGTCTTACTTCTCCGCTCCTTCTTTCCAAAATGTCGCCCCCTTCTTCTCATGAAGCCACCGCCATAGCCCGTTCCAATGCATGCACGTCCGCCCACACGACGTCGAGCAGGTGCGGCAGCAGATCGATCAGGGCGGAGGCGGAGGCGGAGGCCTCACTGCCGATCCTATTGTTGCTGTTGTTGTCGTGGTTGTTCAAGCGGGCGGTGGTGGTGGTGGCGATGGCGCGCCGGCTCGTTGACGCCATGGCTAGGCCGTTGGCGGTGCTGCTACTACTACTATTAGTGGCGTTGTGGTGATGGTGCAGGTGGATTGCTGTGTCGAGGTGGATGAGAGAGGCTGTGAGGGTGGCGAGTAGAGCGGCGGCGGTTGTGGTGGTGGTGGTGGGGATGGTTGTTAAGAGTGGTTGGAAGGTGGGCGGCGGTGCATGTAACTGTGGGAACGAGGGGTCCGTTGGCTGAGTCGAGAGCGGCGATGCTGGGATCGGGGCGATGAGAGGGAGGATGATCCAGGGTGGTGGTGGTGGAGCAGGCAGGCGGGGGTTGGGCCAGGGGGGGAGAAGCGGGAATGGCGGTTTCATCTTGACGTAGTGTGGTTGTGGCTTGAGGTGGTGGATACTCCAGTCGCCGAAGTGTTGTACGTCCATGGTGCTCAGCACGGCGCCCATGGTGATGATTGGGGGATGTTTGTGATCGGCTCGGATGAGGGGTTGCGGGTTTTTCCTGATTGCAGTGTTTTGGGGGGTGGGGGTTGCTTTTTGTACTCTTTCTGTCCGCACTGAAGTCTCTACACGTACGATGGTTGTTTGACTGTGGAGACAATGGGGAGTGGTGTCGGGGTGAGACATTGGCTGGTTGGAGAGCCAGTGTGTGCCGGCCAGACACTGAAGCTGAACAGAAACACTGAAGTCTTTCCTCCACTTCTTGTCTCTTATTGTTGTGTCGTCCTCTGAGTATCAGGCTCATCCTATGATGCTATGCTGTGTGCGTGAATCTCTATGCCATCAGTAATATGCGGAAGCTTTGCCAGTCTGGTGATCATGAAAATATACATCAACCATTCGTGGGAATTTCCTCCTGAAAAAGCGAGATGGGGGGATTTTGACACACCTGCCTGGTAAACCGGTGTCGCTCACCAATTTTGGCATTGTTATTTTTTGCTGCCGCTTGAAGGCAAAGTATGGCTCGCAATTGCAGAGTGCGTTTGCGTGGTGGCGTAGAATGAGACAACGGCAGTGATAGGTGGAAGACCACATCATGCATGACTAAATTCTTGAAACCTCTCGGAATCATGCACACAGCTAAGTGACTGTTCTTTGATGGTGTTTCAGATTAATGTATCTATCAGCTGGCCATTGGGAGGGACGAAGAAGAGAGAGAAGAAGAGCAGAGGGAGAGACAAACTAAACTTCGGTCTGGTGCAGGTTCTACTACTGTCAGCGCCATAGTACATTTTTCACCAGCAACCTGCATCTACGAGCTCCAGTACTCCAGCTTCATCGGGCCGCCAAGCTCGCGATCGCTCCTGTGCCGCCCACTCCTCGCCCACCTCCAGCCAGACGCAGAGAGATGGAACATATATACACGCCAGGCCCGCCATCGCTCGAGAAGTCTGTTAAGCATTCATCGAAACAACTTGACTAGACCTCAGCCCAAAATGATCCAGGCTATAGATGGGATCCATTGTGGAGAGGTGGGGAGCGTTGGGGAGCGGTGCAGGGGGGTGGAGGGGGAGGGTAGCTGAGTGGCCTCTCTTTCTCTATGTGTGAGGAGGGGGTTTATCTGTATGGTGGTGGGAATGGAAAATGGGGGCGGGCAGCAATGTGGTGTGGGGAGGGTCTTCATCATTACTTGGAGATGGTGATACAATGGTTGTGAGAAGATCCGAACGGGAATGGCTGATATTCTCTGGAGGCTCCAGGGAGCGAGAAGTGTGGATTTCATTAATCCAGTTCGACAATTTACCTTCTTCTGGTGCCTGGCAAGCCAGGAGAAAAGTTTTTAGTTGTCTCGTAACCTTCATGGAACAGCAGCCGTTTTAAACTCTTCCAGCCGCTGTTCAGTGTCAAAAGTTCACTTCAGCATGTGAGATACAAGCATATTGAACTTCACGTCTGCTTGCTGTTCGCCAATTGCAATGCCTTTTTACGTAGTTCATTGCACATCAGCTTCGGCCACCGCCTTCACCTATCTCCTTTCTCCGATATTCTCTTTGCAGACAGTTCAACGCCACATCCTTACCTCCGTCTCACTTCCACAACAACAAGATTCGGAGCACCTGAGCACCGCCACGGTCTATTCGGGGACAATTACCTTTCTTGACCATTTTCAGAAAAGAAAAAAAAAAACCATGCTTTCCACTCATGTGGACAGTTTAAGCCTTCGTCACCAAAGCCCACGTGCACATCCGGATCACTTGCTTCAACTGCTCGCGTGGGAAGGACAAAAGTCTCTCGCCGGACACGAATGGCCAAATATTTTGCAACCCATTGTGCCACCTCCGGACTCACGATAACTAAGAGATTGCACTCGAGACTGTTTCACTTTCTTCGCATCAAACATGTTTAAGCCACGTCCAGGCAGATGGATCAGCTTTAGAGAGGGCGATTGCTCACTGTATCGAGCGGCAGTGTTGAGGATCACCAGCATGTCTTTCGGGCGCATCATCACTTTACTATATCAGTAGATTGCATCAATCGGGTTTGGTAAACGTTCTGGGTGATGGTCAGGCTGCGAGTCTACTTGGCTGAATGTCCGGACCTGCGAGCCGCAAGCAAAGCAGAAGAGAAGACAGTGATGAGGGTGGTTAAAACTCATTAGAGTGAGCTTTGCCGATAACCACTTGACATCGTAGGGAGCACATTTCTCCAGTTATGTCTAGTAGGAGAAAAGAATGTGCTATCAAGGTTCCTTTTAAGCAAGCTGGAACGGTATCTGAAGATGAGCTGACGATAGTGTCAGGTGGTTCCGGACATGGTGACGCATGCTTGTCAGTCACACGATGATGAACTTCCGGGCCACTCTGTATTACTTCTTTATACTTTGTCTGTATGGACGTTCGTTGATGTTCTGAAAAATGCAGCACTCAGATTTGTGGTACTTCGCAGCCGTGCTACCTACACTACAAACTGGCTTTCTTCCTTTGCTCCGTTCTCAATGTGCACCTTTTCCAAGACACAGCTATACCCATGGCACATCCTGATGGATGGTTCAATGTTGCACGGCATCATGGTTTTGCAATGCGCAAGAGTATGCTGTACGTCATGATGGGGAGCTGCGCTGATTTTGGGAGCTACTGCTTGATGACATGTGAAAAGCAACTTTTTTTTTGGCTTCCACTGGCCACGTCCGAAGGAGGGGATAGCAGTGTTTGTGGTATCTCTTGATGAGATGTTTCCTTGGCGTAGATGGTACTCGGCTGTTGTGTTAAGCGGACCGAATTGTTCTGGAACCGGAAAACGTGAAGACGTGAATGCGCCTGCCTCCACCTACAGCTTCGCGTCACGCGGTAACAACATCTACACTCGCCATCAGCCTTCCATTTAATGCAGGTCTCGTATGCTACGAGCACTTCTGTAGTATCTACCGCGGATCTTGTCCCTGCAGCAGAAAAACGTAACATCACGTTACACTTTTCGTGGGAAATAAATAGCCAGGGTAGAACGTGGAGCTGGAAGCGGAGTACATGCTCGAAGCAGTCCTTCAATTGCTGTTGATGATGCGAGCACAGCGCATAAGATATCATTGATCGTCAGTAGCATTATTTGGTTCTATGCATGAGCATCGGTCATTTCAATGGGGACTATTTTAAGTAATCTCAAAGCAAGATCGACACTGCTTCGTGTCACTGTAGATCGTTTCAAAAAGAACAAAGGGAGACCAAGACACAGTCAGAAACGTGTTAGAGACTCTTCACTGGATGCGCAGACTTCAATAAGTTTGTGACATTCCAGTCTTCCAATTCGAAAGTCAACTTTAGCTCCGTCGAGCAGACCTGCGGTCCCATGCGCCTGACGTTAAAACGGCCACACCTTGAGCCAGACATACAAAGAGGGAAAGAGCGACTCCCACGTGTCGAATTTTTTCTGAAGACTAGACAAGCCAATGGCCAACGCTTTGACTTCTGCGTCAGGCGGCTGCTTCGCTTTTACTCCAAATGTGAGTTTCCAAAAGTAGTATTTACTGACTGCTCTTGATGATCAATGTCGACCTCTGGCTACTTTCTCACATCTGGAAGTAAGAAGAGGAAATCATGCAGACCGACTATACTGGCCGTGCCTTTGTCCCGGGTTTTGTTGTTGAAGATGTCAATTCGCCCGACAAAAAGACGTAGTTATTTCTGTCCGTGGCGTGTAGAGTTTAGTCGATAATCATCATCAATACTATCTGATGAAACCATCCAGGTTTTCTGTGTAATGATGCTCAGCAGACGGTTTCGGTGTGTTTCAAGTCATTTACCGTTGTGGTATGACTACGCAAAGTGGTGTTCGCAGCGCAGCCAACGCACCAAAGTGAGCGAGACGTTGTGTCCTGGTATGTTGATGTAGGATACAGCTTCGTGGAGCGCTTGAAGTATAATCCTACTTTGGAAGTTCTTAAGCCTCGTGGTTTGTGCGCGACAAGCCGATGTGGTCCTATCTCGGGTGATTTCAATCAGCCGAATCGGGTTCCAACGCAAATGCGCGGACGGCCGCTGAGAAGAGATTTAAAACTCTCCTAGTATGATCGTTTTTCCAGTGTAACTCGGCCATTAATCTTATTTGATTTTGCTCGTTACACTTAAGAACCTTTCTGTACGAACATTTTCACTGTTCTGCTTTCGGTGGACGTGATATCCACTAAGTGAACGTGCTACAGTCAGTATGAACGGCGGATCGTTAATGATGGTATGCGTATTCATGCCGAAATGGAGAGAAGCAGAATAACAGTGGTGCCAACCTCCATCAATGCCTAAAGTTGATGGCGTTGACAATTCCCAACATGGTCCATCCCGCAAAGGGCTTACAGGTAAATCAATCACAGAAGCCAAACTCTTCCACAGTTACGTTGATAGTTGGGAAGTTCAGAACTAACAGTAACCATCTCTATAGCGTCAGCCTCCTTGTGAGTTGGACGTGAGACTAAAAAGTAAGAAATGGAGTCGTCCAATTTCCCTTTAAACTTTACGGCTACAGGACGTCGAATTCACACGTCATATGTGAGCATCATATCTTCTTCTTATCCGGTGCAACTGGTGACTGTGAAAATCATACCTCTGGGTATTTCTGATTCTTATTTCCCGCCAAAGTTGTTTCAATCTAACTCATCATGCGGCTGACTTTTGTCCTTGCAAAGATGTACTTTGAAATGGATGGATTTACTCCCTGGTTGGAATGAGACTATTGAGCGAGTATGGAAATAGGTGTATTGCATTATCAAGCACAACTTCTGATAATTGGTATGCAGAGTGATGGTGCATATCACCAGCGTGGAATGATATCCAGCATCAGAAATCCATCAGGGAAACCTCACGCAGAGGCAAAAGAGACCCAAGTGAAGTAATCCCAATCCGAATGTATCACAGAATGGTGATGTCTGTAACGGAGCCCACACCATAAACTCCACAGAGCATATTCCGATGGAGTAACGAACGCTCTTTAAATGAGACCGAGGATCACGAATTCATCCAGCAGTCCCGTGTGTCGTGAAGTCACAATACCCGAGCCCCATGATTGGTAAGTCGGTCTTCCCCGTGCTGCACGTTTAGCATCTACCACTTTATCGAGGTATATAATGGTCAGGAATATTCAAGAGCAAGTTTGGGATGCTCTGCACTCATATAAGAAATGGATGTCCAACTATCCACAAGATTCACTTCCCCTCGCGTTCAAGCGATATTACGACCTTCCAAGTAATACCTCCCACTTGACGATCTGAAAACTGGCTTGAGGCCATGAGCAACGAGGAGACTCATGATTATAGAGAATTGCTGTCGACTGTCATTTAATCAAAGCCAGTTTGCATCAGCAACATTTGCCAAATTCACAAAGGCTCCTCAACATTCCTTGCCGGCTACCAATATCACCAACATCCCATGCAGTACACATATATCGGTCAAAACCCTCCTTCGGTCCCCAATACCAGCTGAATACCCTTTTCCAACAACGCCACACAGCCGACTTCTCCATCTACCTCCCTATCGTCCGCCACGTTATCGACCTTCGCATTCCTCATCCCCTCCACCACTCCCCCACAACCACAAACCCATCAACCTCATCAACCCCATCAAGCGAAGAAGAGAACGTCGTATTCGCCTCCTCCTCCGCCTCCTCCTCCGCCTCCTCCTCCGCCTCCTCCTCCGCCTCCGCCTCCCCCCGCTCTCGCTGCCCCTCCCGCAATTCCTGCCGCCAACCACCCCCCTCCTCTCCCTCGCCCTCCCCCACATCCCCCCCTCCCACCAAGCTCCCGTCCATGCTATAATACCCACTCCCCTCGGACCCCTCGTCACAGCCGCTACAATCGCCATCGATATCACTGCCGCATTCGTCGTCGCCACCACCACCATTGCCCGTAACCCCGTCTTCGCCGTCGTTTGTACGAGGAAATGGAGGAGGAGGAGGAGGAAACACCAGCGGCGACGGCGGTGGCGAGGAGGAGCAGCAGCAGGAGCAGGAGTCTTGCTGGAAGCTGGCGGCGAGGATGGCGGGGGTGTGGGGGTTGTGGGGGTCGTGGGGTGTGGTGGTCGTGGCGGCGGGGGTGTTTGTGGTGTTTGTGGTTGCGTTGGCGGCTTTGGTGTTTTTGATAACGGCGGTGGGCGTGGTGGTAGCGGTGGTGGTAGTCCCGCTGGTCGTGGTAGGAAGAGGAAGAGGAGGGGGAGGAGGAGAGTGCGGCGGCGGGGAAATCGTCAATCCGTTCGGTATGGCGAGGACGGGAGAGGGGAGGTGGAGCTCTGGGATGGAGAAGATGGGGGAGGAGGGAGGGGGAGGGGGGGTGGTCGAGGCGGTGGGGGTGAGTGGTGGAGAGGGCGGCCAGGCGCCGGGCATGGAGAGGATAGAGGGGGAGGGGGAGGCGGTCCTTGGTGCGTGTGTTGACATGGTGTGGTCGTTGTTGCTGTTGTTGTTGTTTTTGGTTCACGCTGGGTGATCGATCGAGATGCTGTTCCTTGAGCGGGCGGAGGATGGTGAAACGGTCGTAGATGTACGTTCGATTTCTTACAGGAAGTTGTGAGGAAGTGTGGGTGATGGCTGTCTGTTCGGCGGACGATCTTTACTTACATAGAATGCTGGATGAAAGTGAAAGACTGGTCTAAACAGTTTGTCGGACCCTGGGGATGTGAGAGATTCCAGAAGATTCACAGAAACCCTGAACTCACCAGAAACAGTTTGTTCTGACCAGAACAAACCGCGGTTGAGATGGGGATCCGCCAAACCCCAAGAAGACGATTAGCAACCGTCACCAGGCAGCGACCCAAACATCGAGCGCACACCACATGAAAGATCCCACAAGGCAGCAGCAAAGCATACAAAACAAATAGTTCGAACCTTTCAAGCGATTTTCACACGTGTCTGCAAACTAGGTACAAACAACAAAAGGGCGTAATCCCATTTACCCCAAACCACTTCCTCCGCGACATCAGGGAAAACCAAACCCTCGATTGGGTATCGTAACAGAGAGTAGGTATAGTAAGGAAAAGCCATGATACAAGAAACAGTCATCGTAAAGAGAACTCAGTCATCAAACCCACCATCAAACCACCCCTCATCCCGTCTCATTCTCCAACATTCTTTCATCCGTCCGTCCGTCCGTCCGTCCATCCATCTCCAGTCCCGCCCTCCTCTCTAAACATTCATCTGCATCTCAGGCGCAGCCTCAGTACTATTCGAGCCGCGCGTCCTCCACACATGCAGGGCGGCCAGGACGGTGGTGGCGGCGAAGACGAACCACTCGAAGGCGGCGAAGACGGTGGCGGCCTTTGCGCTGGCGCACACGCTGCCGAAGCACACGCGGTCGTCGAGCCACACGGCCAGCGCGACGAAGCCCGCGAACCAGAACAGCATCGTCAGCGCCTCGACGCCCAGCATGGCGAACTTGTGCGCCGCCGCGGGGAAGCGCGCCGGCGCCGCGACCAGGTACGCCAGCGCGAGAATCGTCCACACCGCCACGAAGATGAGGTAGTTGATTTCCGTCGGCGAGTTGGCGTGCCAGTGCGTCGTCCACCAGTCGCACACTGGGAGATCGTTAGCGTTGTTTTTACTTTTGTTTTGGGACTGGTGGTGGTGGTGGTGGTGGTGGTGCGGGGAGGGTCTGAAGGATTCATTCCGCATGCTTGACGAAATTCTTGTCTTTCCCGACGCAGTGGTAACTTTCGTTGTGAAGGATTTCGGCCCATGTTCGCGTATCTTGGTGCAACGCTGACATGCAAAGCGGGGAAGCGAAGCGGAGCAAGGACGAGAGAGGAAGAAGAAAGAACAGAGGAATACGTACCGTATGCGGTCAAGCCGAGGACGACGATGGTGAAGACGGCCTGCACGATGCGCAGGGGCAAGGTGAAGTTGAAAGCCATGGTTGGTGATGGCCGAATGCGGGGATCGAGGGTTATGCTCGGGGTGGAGCTTGTCGGAGGGTTTGTTTTGTCGCGGCGCGGAGATTAGGCGCAGCGATCAGACGGGAGACGAGAGAGCAGTGTGATGCGTGACTCGTGGCTGGGCGACAGGACGAAGAAAGAGGGTGGGGACAAAGAGAATATGTAGGTGAGATAGGGCAGTGTTGACGTGCGTCGGGGAACGTGCGCGCGATGCCGCCACACTCGCGAAACCGGATTTCGGGGCAGGAAGGGAAGGCGCCGCGCCTCGTTGGTGCTGAGCTTATGCAATAGTGTTGATGGTCACGTTCGCAGGTCCTGTCGCCGGAGCCGGTCGTGCCGAAGCGTGGGTGTCGAGAAAGCAGGTTTTGTTGCGTCGTCCGACGGTGGTGTCGTCAAGAGGGAGGTGGACAGAAGCAAGCGGGACAGGGTCTGTTAAATGATGAGATGGGATGGGCGGTCGGCGATTTCGTCGAATGCAGCAGTGCGCTGTCAACCGCGGATCCTGTCCTGTGCGTGGCGCCCGCGTTCCTTCAAGCTCAGCAACGCTACAGATTGCAGTGCCGTGTGAAAAGCAAACAAAGACTGGTGCTAGTCGCGCTCCTCAAACGGCGGGCTGGAGGATAAGGGCGGTGGTGAGGTGCAGCGGTGCCTGAGATAGAGCGTCCGGGTCCCTCGCAGGCTGTCTCTCCGTTTCGTTGTCGATATGCGCTTGACCGGTGGTGATAGCAGCGGTACCTGACCGGGGTCCGGGTGCTATATGTAGCTTCACCACACTTAAGCCTCCGCTCCACAGCCCACCCGTGGTTCCCTCTGCGCTCGCGCCCGCTCCCGCCCACAGTAGGCTCCAAGGCTGTGCAGGTGCGCGCTGAGTCGCAGCGCGGACGCGTCGCAGGCCGACGATTCGCCCTCCTCAACGCGGAAGGCGCGACAGGGAAGCGCCCTGCAAGCGCCCGCACCGCTCAAAACGATCGCCCTCTTCACCCTCCCCGCCCGGCTTCGGACGATTGGCTGGTGATGCCGCAATGCCGGCTGCCGCGCCCTGGGTGAAACGTGTTTCGGCATGGTTCAATGTCAATGCGCGGGGCGTGCGCAGTGCCAGCAGAGAGCAACACTGTGACTCCTGCCTCACCACGTGTTTGGGCTGAAGGGACGGAGCTTTGGTACTTCGGATGCCGCTGTTGCAGCGCGCTTGGCCGTGCGCCCTGCCAATCACGCCTGTGGCTTAGCAGCACCTGCATCTGCCTAGGTATTCTCGTGTCGGACCCAGTCAGCAACGAAGGGTCTAGCTCCAGCTCCAGCGCCAGCTCCAGCTCCAGCTCCTGCAGCAGCATCGACCGCGACCGAAGTCAAGCAACCTCGAAGTTGCACAAATCCATCTTGCCAAATCCTCCAATAATGCACGTCCGTTGGGGCGAAGGAGGCCTCGTGACTCGCTCGCGGTGACGATGGAGGCGCAGTCCGTTCCCGCGCTACTCTACTCTAGTGGCTCTCTTTCGACAACAGCCCTCACCACAACGCCCATCCACAGCCTGCCAACACCGCGCAACAAAGGAACAGCGCCATCATCCATTGCAGGACAGTTAGGATGACAGCGCAGCGCCCCGTCCGAGCGGCATCGCGCTAAGATTACCGCTCCAGCAAATCAAACGGAAAAAGCGCTGCTCATCATCTCTTAGACCCGGCCTCTTAATCCTCCGCGCATTGGACCATTTTTTTTCTCCCCGCCACAGAGGCAAAAAGTTGTGCCGACGTCATTGAGCCCCCGCAGAGCAGCCACAGCGAGCGACGACGATGACAACGACGACGTCGTGAGAGCGAATAATCGTCAAGCACCTCATCCGTGATGACGACGCTCGTGCTCCCCAAGGGAGGCTTAGATTTCGTGTGCTTGCGCAGTAGTAGTCCCCGTCCCACCCGAACATCCCGATTACCCGTCTAGGCAACCACGTAGCTTTTGCGAATGGTGAACCTAAAACCCAACAAGCTTTTCCTCTCCGCCTTAAGTCCGCCTTGTCGTCGTCGTCATCCAAAACAGCGATCGACTTTCGTTTTCTCTCTCTTTTTTCTTGTCCGGTCATTCGCGGGTTGAAGGCGGTCAGCAACATACTACGTCGCATACACAGCCCACTGTCTCTCTTCCGTCGTGGTGGTCGCTGATCACCGCTTCTGTCCAGCCCCAAAACAACGCGCGTATTGTATGTGTTGTTAACCAGCCGACTGATCCGAAGCTTCCCGGCTCCGGGTCAAAGTCGAATCATCTTCGGTCCCCCTCGCGCTCCACCGCATCCCTGTGGGGAGAGAGAAGATCGTGTGCGAAGAAGCACCACTATCCATAGAAACATCGATACCCATATACATGCATATATATTTTCTCCCCATCATCCCTTCCCGCTTCCCTAAGCTACCCCAGCCATCATCCATCGATGCAGCTAAATATCCAGAGCGACGAAGCCCTTGCAGGGAAGGAGGTTGAAATGAAGAAAGAAAGAAAGAAAGCAAGCAAGAAAATCGGCTTTTCCACCCACCCATCCTTTTATCCGCCAATTCAGCCATCCATGCATCCATCCATCACCACCCCGACCGAAACTTTTTTCAACTCCACTCCAATTCACAAGCCAACCGAGACCATCAATCGATGAGTGTATAGCAATGATGCAACCGGAGCCAGCGTATTAAAAAAAGAAGAAAAAAAAGGGCAAGGCAAGGCAAGTCAAAAGCGAGGAGAGAAAAACGCCAATGGTTATAACGAACATGTCTCTTTCCGTTTCCCCCAATACCCCCCGCTAGGTTTTCTTTCTCTGGAAAAAAAAAAGAAAATTACGCACAAAAACACATACATACACACACATACGTAGAATAAGAGAAGAAAAAAACGAAAAGAAAAAAAAAGGAAAACGCCGCCGCTAGCCATTATCCCCGCCAGCTCATCCATGCCATGCCATGCCATACCACGCCATACCACGCCATACCACGCCATACCACGCCTTCCCTGTTGTTGTTGTTGTCAAGACTTCCCCACCCCCTTCTCTACCATATCCGCGACGAACGATGCTCGCATCCCAAAAAGAAAAGAGAAAAGAGAAAAGGGAAAGAAAGAAAGAAAGAAAGAAAGAAAGAAAAGGCCCAAAACCATCACCACCCTACCGCTCAAGTATACCGCCACGTCTCCCTCCCACCCCCATCAGACGCAGCAGCAGCAGCCGGCGGCGGAATGGCAGCCGTCTGCTGCTGCCCCTCCGCACCGCTCTTCTGCTGCTGTTGCGGCTGCTGTTGCTGCTGTCCATTCTGCGCCTGCGCAAGCGCCGCAGCCGCAGCCGTAGCCTCGACCGAAGCCACCGCCACCGCCGCCGTCGACGTTGCAGGCGGCGGCAACGGCGTCATCACCATCGACGACGCCGCCGCAGAGGTCGTCGTCGTCTCTCCCGCCACCATCCGATCGTCGCCAGCGTCGCTCAACGGGCTGACCGCGGGGCGCTGCGGCGTGCGTCTGCCCTCTCCGACGGCAGAAGCAGCCCCGTTCCCGGCGGCAGCGGCGGTCGTTGACGACGACGACGACTGCTGCGTAGGCGTCACTGGGGTGGCGACGACGGGTGCGGCGGCGGCGGGTGTGGCGGAGGACGCGGGGGCGGGCGCGGGACGGGGATGAGGACGAGGATGAGGATGAGGACGAGGGGGACGCGCGTGCGGGGTGACGGGCTGGTTGAATGGCGAGGGCACTTTGGTCTGCGTGTCTGGGCCGAAGGCGCCGCTGTCGTAGCCGTAGCCAGGTCTGTAGCCGCGGGTGTTAGAAGGCCCGGTGTAACCGCCGAGAGGTGTGGTGGTGGCGATGGGTAGTGGTGGTGGTGGTGGTGCGACTTGCCGCTCATGTTGACCCGGTTGATGATGATGATGATGATGATGAGATGCTGCTGCTACCGCCGCTGCCGCTGCCGCTAACGCCGTCGATGATGGTGGTGGTGCGTGATGGTACTGGATCTGAGCTTGGTGGGACGGAGGGAGAGGAGCGTGCGCATCTTGCTGTTGATGTTGTTGAGCCTGGTGAGCCTGGGTCCGGGCTGCAAAGCGCCGGGCTGCGGTCTCGTTCGCCTGTGAAAGCTGCTTGATTAACATTTCGAACTTGGGCATATTGCTCATCTGCGACGCTTGGGTTCTGTTTACATCAGCTCGGAAATCCTGCGCGCTTTGGAACGTCAATCCCGGACGGGTGTTCTGCGCGGGTGGGTGGCCGGGTGCATACGGCTGCTGGTAGCCATGGGGCTGCTGGCTGCCGCCGTACCCATTGGCACCCGGGTAGCCTCCCTGAGGCTGGGGGTATGCTGCAGCCTGACGCTGCGCCTGCTTCTCGGCCATGATTCGGCGAGGGTTGTATGCTTCGGAGAATCCGCTCGTCCCAGGGTACGGCGACTCGTATACCTTCGGTCTGCGGAGGTAGGAGTTGAGCAGATACGGGAATCTCTGCAAGAATTGTAAGTACTCCAGGTCGGGGGATTTCGAGTTTGTCGATGAAATAGAATCCGAGCGAATCGCCGGCGAGCTGCTATGTGCAGATGGAGACATGGAAGTCGCTGAAATAGCCGAGCCAGCAGCCGGAGGAGATGCAGCGACTGGGCGTATCGGATGGTGGTAGGGGTTGGAGAACGAGGGGCGATGGTAGTTGGGATAGTGCACCGGTTGGCCCGCCCGTGGGTCACCGTACACGCTTGCATACGGCGAATGAGATGTCGTTTGGTGGTACGGAGGCACGTAGTTGGGTGGGTGATGAGGCGTCTGTGTTGGTGGCGAGTTTGCAGAGCCAGCAGACGACTTTCGAGCATCTTGGTAGGAGACAGGAGAATAAGGATAGGGAGGAACTGGAGAATAGGGGAAAGGCCCACTCCTGCCGGCCGGCTGACCGTTGTACGGATAGGGATAGGCTGTTTGCTGAGCAGTGTAAGCTGGACCTGAGCGCGGCTTGTACTCGTATGGCTTCTGTCCATAATGAGGCTGCATCGACTGTCTCTGCGCTGCCATTGCTCCATTCAGAGCGTTGATGTTCACACCAGAGGAATAGGCAGGTCCGATAGCCCGAGACTGGTAAGCTTGCACAGGTCGTGGGGGTGGCTTCACAGTGTCCAAGAAATTGCTCTTCGGGTTGTGCTGTTGTCTCCTTAGGTCATCAGTGTACTGAGCCTTGGCTTCCGTGGATGTCTTTCCAAGATAGTGCCACAGCTGCTGAGGCATAGTAATGCCGACCTTGGCTTGGAAGGGGTTCTTGACTTCTGCTGCTGTGGCAGTGTGGAATTCTGCCCATTTGAACTCGGTATTCGCATCGCAGAAAGGTGTGTCCATCTCCGGTGGGCCATCCTTCTGGTTCTTTGCGTTGAGCGTGGACGAGGCCTGGTTGAGATGCTCCGGTAGAGGTATCGCGTTGGTGGAAGGCTTTGGGCGAAGTGACTGTGCGGGGTCGAGCACCAAGAGGTACTTCCATTCAACCTCAACTCTCTCGAAACTTGTTGGCAGGACGTCGATGATGACGCTCAATTCTTCAGGCTTGTTCTCAACGACAGTACCAGCGAAGATCTCACCACTGAGATACTGCGCCTGAACAACTTGCTTCGGCTCCAGAGATTTGGCGAAATCAGGGATGAGCTTGTTGTTCTCCAACGAGTCGACGTCGGTAAACTTGGGTCGCCTAGGACGATGGAAACGACACCGAAGGTCGAAGCCGTCGCAGTAGTACTCAGTGCCATCCTCGTCGAATGTCGGCACAGGGCCTTCGTCGATCTGCACACCAGCTGCTGCCGCACAGGTAGCGTGGAAGGCACGAATGCATTTCTTCGCGGCACACTGGAAGCATGCACCGCGCTTCGAGCGGCAGTAGTTGCACTTGAGTTCCAAGCGGGCTTTGTCGATGTTGGCCACGTTGCAGACACGCTCGACGCCGTTTTCCTCGATGATGTACGTTTCCGGCGTGTATAAGGCACAGAGACGATGAGCCTTCTGGCCGTTGTCGGTCGGTAGCAAGACATCGAACGTGACGTCGTTCGGGCAGAGGATACAAGGCTCTTCCTTCGGTACCCTGAGGCGGAGCTTGACGCGCTTGACCTTTCCTTCGGTGGCCTTGTCTCCAGTCTCTCTCTTCCTCTTCCTTGAAGACGCTTTGGGTTTACCCTTGACGCTGGAAGGCGGGCTCGGGAGGTCATGACCGGTTTCCTCGGTGTCCTCTTCGTCGTCCTCTTCGTCCGTTTCTTCAATGTATTCGGGAGTCGGCTCGCCACGAAGTTTACGTTCGATTTCGGCAACGTCGACCCAGACGCTGTCACTCTCACAGTCGCATTTCTTTGCAATCCTGCCGTACTCAAGCCACGCTTCGGTAGCAAAGTTGACGGATTCCGCGCAGTTGTATCCAATGTTGTATCCCGAGTGATATCCGTAAGGGTAGGTCAATACAAACTCACCCTCATAGTGAACGAGTTTGTTGACCTTGATACCGAACTCACTCTCAAGACGCTGAGGTGAGATGAGATATGTTTTGTGACGCAGGAACTGGCTGCAGTTCTTCGCATCGTTGGGCCAGACGCCTAGATAAAGTTAGCATGGGACACTAAACAGTAAACTACTACTTACTTTTCATGGCATTCTCAAACTTCCGGGCATCCTCTTGCGAGATACTGTACCACTGCTTGGGGGCTCCGAAGTGGATATAGTTGATGGAGTAGAGGTCAACATCTTCCAAATGCCATGCGAATGTCGCCTTCCACATGCCGAGATAGAGATATGCAGTGTTGACTCCAGGGACCTTGGTGCCGAGGACATCAAGCAGATTCTCCAGCTTTGCGACGTTCCAGCTAGTTGTGTTTTCATCAAACAGCGATCCAGGCATGTCGGCTCCGTACATAGGCTGACCGAAGTTAATGGTTTTCCAGTAGTTTTGTTCCAGTTCAGCACATCGTTCGGGTGTGAATTCCTCAACGCCTTCAAGGTGATAGTCGAAGTCGTCGAATGCCTGCTCGTCCACGTCGTCGGTTGTTTCTCCCCTGTTGTGCTTCCGGCGTGACGAGATCGATTTTGGTTGGCGACCTCTGGGCTTCGGAGACCCATCTCCGGCCGCCTTCTGCAGAGTAGCCACCTTCTTATTGACTGCACTCGCTTCGTCCGGTGGCGATGAAGGGGTTGGAGGAACAGTGGGCTGCGTGTCCATGTGCTCGACAGTCTCAACTACGGAGGAGTCCTCGTCCACTTCCTTTTTCACTTCCTTCGGAGGGTTCTTTCGAGGCCTTCCTCGTGTTCTCTTAACACCGGGTTCAGTGGGTGGGGTAGCCACACTCGCCTCCCGGTTACGCGTGGCTCTCGTCCTGGGCGGCGGAGCCACATCACCACGACGTTCGCCACGCTTTGCCGGAGGTTTGTGTTCCCATTGGTTAGTCAAGGCCTTCCACTCCGGCAGGTTATACGATCTTTGCTTTTCAACATTTTGCTGGGTGTATTGCCCGCGAGAGCCGGAGAAGTCTTGGGTAATGGGGTTTTTGACTTTAATTTTCTTGACGGCCTCGCTGAGGTTCGGAAGCGAATCGCGCCTGTTGTGGTATGGTTAGGAGTCATGGCGAGCGCTGTAGGTGTTGCACGAGGCATGGGAGCTTACCATTCCGGGGGCGGGACGACCTTGACGATACCCGATTTCATGCCGTACTTATCAATCTTATCGATGAACTTCTTAAAGCTCCGGAATTGGTCCATGGTCTGCAACAACGAATCAGCCACACACTGCACACGACACGGCGCGAGCACCGACCACGCGCCGCTGCAGCAGGCATTGAACCGTGCAGCCGCAGCTGGGGGCGACGCCGAGGTCGGCGGGAGCGGAACGGTGCGCGACGTACCGGCTTGAAGACGGGGATCTTCCCACCGTCCCAGTAGTGGTCGGGCTCAATGTCGCCAATATCTTCTTCGTCGTCGAGCTCGAGCTCGGACAGCTCGGACGACGAGCCGTCCCGCTTGCCTCGGTCCATGTCCTCGCTTGTGGGCGGTGTCAAGGCTGCCTTCTGGTCGGAGGCCTGTTTCGCGCCCGTGTCGGCGGGCGCGTTCTGCGCGTCGGTCATGGGAAGGTCTTCCATGGCGACGGCGGGGCGCCACGGGGCGTGGGCTGGGGTGCGGGCGGTGGGCGGGCGCGGTGGTGCTTGGGGCGCGACGACGAGGTGCAGTATCGGGGTAGCGAGCGAGCGGCAGGCCTAGCTCGGCCGGAACGAGGAGCGGCGACGAGGGTTTCGCGATGCAGCAACGCAGCCGGTGCCAGGACAGCACAGCTACGGGCGGCGCATGGGAGGGGCGGCGGTCGTGCGGGAGTCGGCGGGCGCGGTCGCGTGCGGTGTTGGCTGTGAGAGGGTCGAAAAGGCCGGCTCAAGGAGCGGAGACTGCGAGGTGCATCGGCTGGGCCAAGATCCGCTAAGCCCAAGCGAGAAACGGGGTGGTGTGAGTGCAGTACCACCGCCCTGCCCGCGCCCAGCGCATCACCAAATCAGCCGGGGGCGCGACGCGCTGCCGCATCTCGCGCCATGCCGCAAACAAATGCGCGCTTTGGCGGGCGCTGCCGCCCTTGCTTGCGGCGCCGGCAAACCTCCCATTCCTGCGTCATGTGCGCAAAGCCAAACGTGGCCGCTCCCGCTGCGAGCGCGACAGTGACATCGAGAAGCGTTTGGTGGCATGCGCAGGGGTGGGCGATCATTGCGGGGATGGACATGGAAACTCCTTCACGATTTGCATCTCGAAATTGCCCGGCCGCCGCGGAGACGGGCACTCTGGTGGACTGACATCGCACAGGCCGCCCTGCCCCCGACTGCCCCTCCTCACCACCAACACCAGCGCCACGTCATGGACGGCCGCAGGAGCGTGGCCTCGCGCACGCCGTCGCGGAGGTCGACCCTGCGCAGGCCCGGCCAGCACGCCTCATGACGCGCGACAAGGGCACCCGCGAGAGGGTCACGAATCACGTCAGCCAGATACGAGGCGCGGTTCCTGCATGGTGCAGCGTCACGCCGCCCGCGACTCCGGGGCCCCGGACGGGAGCCAAGGCGTGACGGCGGGAGATCCCCCTCTCAGCCCTACCGCGGTCGAGGCCCCACGTGTGAGTGGGCAAGGCGGCTCGCGGCTCTTTGAGCCCATCCGCCTTGTGTCCTCCTGCCGCCGCTGGTCCGTGACCCGCCGGACGCGAAACCTTCAACCCCTCATTGCCCCTCCGTCGCCCGGGTTGCTGACACGGCCGACCCTGAGCCGAGCAGATCTCCCGCCTCAAGTGACCCCCGCGTGTAACCCCCGATCTGCCCGCTTCGATCTGTCACGGGGCACTCTCGCTGACCCGTCACTTCCGCGCGACGTCCGACAGCACGCCCTTCACTGAGGCGGCGTTGCTGCTATCGAGCGTGGGATAGCTTGCCCGCACGCTGACGGCTCTTCACCGCGCTTAAGATCACTGCGGGACAGTTCTTCGTTGCCCCTCACGCTGTTGAGCTCGTCCAAACGCGCCAGTTGACTTCACAGTTGAGCACGATCTCAGCCCAGACCGCCAATCCGCACACCTGCACAGCGCCTCTAACAGCGATGGGCATGCCAGGTATGCTGCAGCTTAGCAAATTTCGATGAGCTCAGCCTCACAGGTGCAACCGGCGATAACGCGCCGAATTTTGCTCATCGGTCTTGGCAGCTTTGCGCCGTACGTCACTGAAGCACCGCGGAGTCTGTCACGATGCTGCATACCTCCGAAGGACAAGACTATGCTGACAGCCATCTCAAAATGCCCCTCAACCTCGAGTTACTTGAAAATGACGCGTATTGCTCCTAAGGCATTGCTCTTATCAGTTGCGTTCCTCAACCACTTCAAGACGCCGACGGCAAGCGATGCCGGTTTATTCGGGCAGACAGCCCCCAAAACTGCTGTATGTAAGGCAATCCTCACCTAGCTAGCTTCAAGAGGATGATCCTCCAATGGGCGACGTGAAAACGTGATCTCAACAAATAAAGGACCTCGTCCTGTTGTGCTGCCATATCGGGTATGGCGTGTCTCGCTTAACTCCAGCCCCGCCTGCCGCGTGCGGGCAGGGCGTCAGTCGAACATTTGTAACTTAGACCTTATGGAATAGCAACCAGTGCATTCCAAACAGTCCGACTTGTCGAGAGGTCAGTAAGCAAAGAAAGTTCTGGTGACGACATCCTAGCTGCGCGGCGAGCATGAACGGCGGCGTAGCAAGCGAATTCGATCCATGATTACTTGGATACAAAAATAATAGAAAGAAGTTGCACCGTAGCCATCAATTCAGCCATATGGCAAAACAAACAAGAAACGTCGTTCAAATATCCAGAAGGAACGGAGAGGGATTGAAGTGCTCCTCCGCTTCTTCTTTGTCTTGACAGAACCTGCAAATTCTCTCTTCCCGCCAACGCTCAAAATAGTGTCTCCATCTGCGATGTACTTCCGCGTCGCCTTCCTCGAAGAAGCCATCAATTGATCCTCCGCGCCTTATATGCTCTTTCCCCAAAACCCATAGTGCATTTTCATCATCTTCATCTGGCCACGCCCACTTTTCACATCTGGAGCAACTCGCCCCTCCATCCTTTACCTCAAATGTATCTTCAAGGTCCCATGTGAGAAAGTTCAAGAGCGTTTCCTCGGTCCAGATATCTTGTCCGTCGTCGCACCTTGCTCTGAGGAGAGGAATCTCTCCTTTGACAAATTCCTCAATTGGGATCTCCACGGATGCCAAAAAGCTCTGAAGATTGGCCAGTCTTAACGGTTCTTCCATTGACCAGAAGGAGAGTGGACCAATTATGTCCCCCAACACCTCTTCCATGAAATGTAGAGAGCCTAGCTCGTTAGACCAAAAATCGGCCATTGTCTTAGCCATTGGATTATCTAGGCGGTAAAGTAGCCCCGCTCTTTTGTAGCTGATATTCCCACATTCTGAAAAGGCACGTCTTATGGAATCCGTTGGCTCACGTTCTGAGTAAGAGCCCAGACTTCCCAAGGTTCTTGACCAGAAAAGAGCCGATGTTTCTTCGTCTTGGTATTCTAGGTCGGGAATGAGATGATCGAGTAACCAGCAGAAGAGCTCTTCGCTCGGGGTGTTGTCCTCTGTATAGTGATGAGTGGAGGTTATAATTCCGAGCACTAAAGCTGTGTAATAAATGTCAAGGTCCAGTAAGCCCTGGCCGGCGTCAACAAAGGCCTTGATAGTCATCAGTTTGGGAGAAGATGGCCCGTGGAGCCAAAGAGTCTTGTGGATTGCGGCCCTACTGGATCATTAGTAACTTCCAAAGTACATCACTGTAGAGCCTCTTACATCCTGCCACTAGCTAGTGGCTGTAGGCCTGCTTGGAAGAGCATGGTGCAAATTTCTGGCCGTGCGAACCAGGCCGCATACTAGAATCATTGATTGGTTGAGTCGTAAATGGAAAGTCTATTTCATCGATACGCACCTCGAGTAAACCATCGCAAGGCCAAATGAGTGAATGAATTCCGATCACCCCTGTGGAAAACATGTCGATTAGGCCTTGAATATTGTTGTCCTCAATAGCGATTCTGGCGCGCTTGGATGTTTCAGGGGGCAAAAGCTAAAGAGAAATCAGCAATGGATTCAAGAATGCAAAATACCTAGATCTCACATGTTCAACTTGCAAGGAAGCTTTCCATCCCAACCGAGAAAATCTCTCTACTTGAACCTCAAACATTGTATTGAAGCCAAGTTTTTGAAGCCACCATGATGGTTGGAAACATATATCCACGAGTTCTTCTTCCTCCGAAGCGGGCTTCCCCGTTCGTGTTTTATACTTCATGGTCCCAAATAAACCATGACTCCAAGTATTCTGGGACCAGCTGTTGTAGCGGAACCATGGTTGCTGGGACTTTGTTCTACGTGAACGTGTGTATTCTGGTTGCAGAGTGTACGACGCCGAGGGGGAAGAGACGACGGAAGTATCAGTAGCGGTATGGTGAGTAAGTGAGGAGCTCAAAGAACCGCACCCGGAATCAGCCTCGACCAGCGTTTGAATGTGAGACGTCTGTCTGTTGAGAGCTGTCATTTGGCCCTCGACCCTCGCAACGGTCATGAGCTGGGTGTACTGGACGCGACTGATGCCATCGTCTGAGCGAACGGTGAAATAAGTTACGGATGGGATGTGACAAACCTGCTCGAAGCCTGCAAAGCCAACGACAACGTCTCCTTTGCCTCGCTGATCTTGCCCCTCCACTCCTTTACCTTCTCGGTCTTGATGACGACCTTCGCAGCTGCCTGGCCACGACGCCATCTGTTTCCTTGCTCCAGGTCTTCTTTCCAGCCGGCGACCATGTTCTCCAAGGCTTGGACCTGTCTCCGGCAACGGAGAATCGCCTTTGCTGTGGCATGCTGCGGACCAAAGAGTTCTTCACATCGCTGTATCTCCGCGAGGACGTACGTGAGAACTTCGAGATCGTCGACGATGTCTTCGATGTCTTCGGAAGCGCTTCTGAACGCAGAGAGTAATTTGCAGCTGTTAGAGCAAGACGTTAGCCCACAGCCTCAGACATCTCACAGTAGCCTGGACGCCGAGACTTACAGCTTTTGTATGCTCTCCGCCAACTGAACGGTGATCGACAAGATGCCAGCTACGCTGGCCGCTCCCGACAACCCGTCCATGAAGGAGGAAGAGGGAGCAGTAAGCACCAACAATCAGGCTGGGAGGAGGCGGCAATGCTTAAAGCACAGCGAACGTACCTAACACACGCGAGGCTGTGCAAAGCCATGAGCTGAAGTGGGGCGCAAGGCAGAATCGCAGCCGCAGATCCGTCAGCCCCGCTCTACAGCTCAGCCTTGCATATACTGGACGTGAACGGTGAGCTGGCCAGCTCTGAGTGGGCATCATATCACTTCTTGCATCGGTGCGCAATCCGGTACGCTTCATTCGCCCCCACATCAGGGCTGCACCGCTGCGGGCTTACTGAAGGCTCTTAGCTCGATCATCAATACCCCCATGGGGGCTTCAACTTGCAGGCTCATTCAACAGTCACCCCCCTTCAAACCTCACTCTTTCCAATCCACTTCCCTGTTGATCACAATTTTCCATCCATTCCTCTTCTTCTACATGACCCATACGTGCGTGAACACCACCACATACCATGCAGAACAAGGAAAGAACTTTTAACAAGTGAAGCGAGAGGGAGGGAGAAAAAAAAAGAAAAAGGCAGCGCCCGTCCACCGAGAAAGGCATCGAAACTGGTATATTGTACCACGCATTCAATCTTAAAAATAGAATGAAGAACCGCGATAGCACCAGAGTATGTAAGCCCAATTTTCTGCGCAAAAAGAATCGTTCCTTCCCACCACTTTTTTTTTCTCATGACCCATCTTTCTCCCACGAAGTTCTTTTGTTCGCGGAGGGGAGGCTTCTGCCATCCAGAAGCTCCGGGCGGAAAAGAAAGAAAGAACCCGGGCGAAGAGACGGAAGACAACGAATCAAGAAGTCAGAGAAGGGGACGACCACTCAAGCAAAGCCCATTCCATGATAAAACATTCAGTAGAACCATAAGCGAAAAGAGTTCTTCTCATGATTTGGCCAGCAAGCAAAAGATCCCATTCCTCGAGTAGTGAAGGAGCAAAAAAAGAAGAGAAATCCGGAAGGGAAATGTAGACCATCCCGAGTCAAAAGGCAGAAGAAGAAGAGGAAGAGAGAAAAAACATATAAAGTTATAACAGCAAGAAAGCCCGATCAACCATCGAAATCCTCCCCCTCCCCCGCGTTCACGATCTTGTGCAGAGAGAAGTGTGTAAAGCAACCCATGACCACAGAGAAGACCGACTCCCTTTGGAGAAAGAACCCGTAGGAAATTTAACACCCCCCACCCATTCATTCCCTAGGCCCATAAGAAATTTTTTGCACCGATTTTACCAGGCTCCAATGCTATGCAAGTTCCTCTCCTCATGATGACACCATGATGACATCGATAGTGAATGGTCTCGTTTTTTCTGTCCTCTTTCATCTTTTTTAAACGTCCTTTCCCTTTTATTTTGTTCTCTTCTTACTCGAGAAGACCAACCCGCGCGCAGAAAACAAAGCACTCCATGGCTCAGATCGCTCAAATGCTCAGAAACGAATCGCTATATCAAACCGTCAGGAAGAGGCATCATCGGTAGAAGAGCGTACCAGAATCTCCCGCATTTTCTCGTTAGCCCGCTGAATCCGTCGAGGATCCATGACGTTTGCCCAGGGGGGCGGATGTGAGGTGACAGTGCTTGGGGATTTACTGCGAAGGCTGGGCCTGGTGGTTGTCTCGGCCACGGCCGCCACGGTATCCACCACGACCACGGTATCCATCGCCTCGATCACCACGATAGCCACCACGACCACGGCCCTCACCGCGAGGGCCACCACGACCACGGTATCCACGGCGCTCGCCCTGGAAGTTGCCACGGCCGCGGCCACCGCGGGAAGAAGGAACCTCCTGGAAACCATCGCCGTTGGTAGCCGGAGCAGCAGCCTGAGGGGCAGCGGCAGGAGCCACAGGAGCCGCAGGAGCAGGGGTGTCCTCAGCCCAGCTTTGTGTGCTGGCAGCAGGAGCTGGCTCGTGAACGGCCTCAGTCTCAGTCGGATCGCGAGGAACCATCTCGAAGCTCTCGGCCAAAGGATCTTCAGAACCAGGGGCCTTTGTGTCCCACCTGTCACCAGCAGCGTTTGCAGCCGAATCATCCACATTGGCAGTAGGAACGGTAGAGGTTTCGGCAGCGGGCTCGCCGTTCGTCGGAGCGACGTTGGCGTCAAGCTCGGTCAGGCCGGCATGGGCGATGGTAGGGTCGGTGCCAACGGTGGTCGTGGCTTCATTGTACGACGGCGGCTTGTCGTCCTCCTGAGGGGCTTGGGCGGCCTGGTTGACCTCATCAACCCAAGCTTCCTCGGCGGCGAAAGGAGCATCCTCAATGGAGGCTTGCTTAACCTGGGCATCTGCGGTAAGGTTAGACTAATGCCACACTCTGATCATTAATTCACTTACAGGACACGGTAAGCTCGAGACCCTCAGTTGAGATGACGTGCTCCTCAGAACCGGAGATCAGCTTCTCGGCAGCCGTGACAGCCTCCGGGTTGCCACCGTAGACGAGCAGCAGAGCGCCCTCGAAAGCCTTGGAAAGCTCCGTCTCCTCATCTCCCTGCTGGCGCCTGGCAGCAGCTGAACGAAGGAACTGAGAGAAGACGAGCAGGCGCTGCTTCACAGTCTTGTCGGCTTCGGCCTTCTCTTCAGCCCTGATCTTGTCCTCCAGCTCCTTCAGCTCCTTTGCGTGTGCAGCCTCCACAGCTTCCTTCTGGCGAGTCAACTTGGCGGCAAGCTCCTCCTGAACCTTCTTGAAGTTGACAAGCTGCTCGTTCAGCTGCTCACGCTCAGCCTCGAGCGAGGGCTTCTTCAGCGCCTGGGCCTTCTGATCGGTGTTGATCTTCTTGGAAGCAACGAGGTCGTCGAGGGAAACATTGGGGTTCTCCTTCATCACGGAGTTGACCTTTTCCATGGCGTTCTAGCGGGTTCCAAGTTAGCCCGACTGAGCCGGTGTTGCATGGTGGCAAGTGATGGCGTGAGGTACTTACAAGCTTCTTGTTGATGCTGCGAAGCCTCCTGTGGTGATTCAGTCAATACACACGAAGGCCATTGGGTAAGTCAGGCTGGGGCTGTCGCTCGTTCACGTACTTCTGGAGATCCTTGATGTAGGGATGCTCTCCGTCGTCGGCGCCGTTGACGCCGCCGTCGATGGGGTTCTGGTCATCCTTGGTAGGAGTAGCTGGCGAAGCAGCAGCGGCGGCGGCAGCGGCAGCCTCAGCCTTGGCCTTCTTCTTGCGCGCGCTCTTCGACTCGGCCGGAGCCGAGCTGGGCGGGTTCGAGATGTTACCAGTAGACATACTGGTGGACAGCTATGTGCGATGAGGGTTGCGGGGTGGTGTGGGGGGTGTGGAGGGGCGTGGCGGTGATTGCGCCAGGCAGGCAGACGAAGGTTGTAAACGGGGGGACAGGTAGATGCTCAGCAAGGCTCCAGGTGTGCAGGTGGAAGCAAAGCTCCAATGCCCGAGAGAGCGAGCGCGGCGCCAAAACATCGGATTATCTGTGCGCAGGTCGCAGGTCGCCAAGCCCACCGTCATCGCGGGTCTGTGCGTCGCGTTCCGCTAGGTAGCGAGGCGGATTCTGTCCCGCTCTCCAGCCTGCCCTCACTGGCTCTTTGTCCCGTTCGATCTGGATCGTTGGACCGGTGACAGCATACGTGCATGTGCATCTGGGAGCTGGGCGCTGTCCCGCGCGTCAACATTGTCTGGATTGAAGGTCAAATATGCACAGTCCCCGTCTAACATTTCCCCTCACCGAACCGCCGCTTTGACCTCGGACGCGGACCGCCGAGGAAACCGCATACTGTGGAGCTTAATGGAGCCCGCTCCTCTGCCAGGGGGTAAGGGCACTAGCACTACGTATACTGCCTCTCTGGTGCAGCCTCTATCTACAGGACCTCCCCACCGAACTCGCCGACAGTCTCAAGGAACGTTAATCTCCTTGTAACAACCCGAACCTGCTGCGAATGCCCCGGAGCAGCGACGTTATCATCGCGTGTAGCCATTTCTAGCACGGATTTGGATAGTGCCTGTCGGTGAGCGGATGAGGCATGAATCCCTTGATCAAGTTAGCATGGGCCACGACATGCAGCCCAGAAAGGGTCTCTTACCTTCTCAACGCCCTCAATGAAACCCCAAGAACCGGGGCCTTTGAAGTTCCAGAAGAACCATCCTCCAGCATACTCCTCATACATGTCTAGCTGAGCCTCGATGTAGCGCCGGACCTGCTGTGTGAGCGCATCGCTCCATTCGTCGACCTTGATGCCTCCGTCGGTTTCACACTGGCAGCCGTCGACTTTGCAGGCTTTGCCTGTCCCGGCAGGGTCGGCAAAAGTAGTTCCATCCGGGTTGACGCAGATGAACGTGTTCCCACTGAATTCCCCGACATGAACAGGTAGGTTCTTGCTTTCCGCAAACGCAAGCTGCTCGGAGGCAAACCTACAGACCTTCTGGATGTGACCAGGTTGATCGAGATTCCTGTCTTCTTCGGTGAAGATTTGGTAATGGTGGAGGTCCAAAACGAAAGAATTCGGGGTTTGGCCATTCAGGACCTTGTTCACGTCAAGCCACGACTTGGGGGTAGTCCACTGATCATGTATGGCAATGCGCAAGTCCTTGTTGCTTGCTGCATTGCGTACAGCTTGGTATGTCATCTTCGCCCAGTTCTTGGTGACCGTAAGGTTATTCGGCAGGCTGTTTGTAGGTTCATTGACAAGCTCTATGGCGACCACTGTGCTGGCAAGTTCACTTGTCGCGTACTTTTGTGCTATGGTTATCAAAACCTTGGTTGTGCGTGCAAGGTTGCCGTTACCGGTCTGCCACTACAAGTGAATATTAATGGGGGTTTCGAGCAAAGAGTTGTTGTCCGACATACCTCGACCGATCCCAAGTGGCCTGAGCTGACCTCCCCATTTGGTGATCCGGGAGCTCCATGAAGATCAATCACCACCAGGAGCCCAGCGTTCTTTGCCCATTGAATGGCCTTGTTCAGATAGGCGTCGGCGCCGGATTTGTATGGGGTATCAGCGTTATCGTAAGCCCAGAAGCCGATACCGATGCGGACCCTAATTCAGGACAATCAGTGTAGATGGTTTGTCAGGCAAGTGGGGAACATTGGAACGCACGCGTTGATCCCATATGAAGCGAGTTTCTTGATATCGTCCTCGGTGCAGTACGTCTCCCAGTGCTGACGGAGGGCTTCCTCGGATCCGGGTTGGCTGTCAAAGGTCCACTGATCGACCGCGTTCGTGCCGTTGAAAAGGTCCGGAGTGAGGAACGGCTCGATAATGAGCCAACCACCGAGGTTGACACCACGAAGGAAGGGAAGCGCTGCGGCGCGCGGTGCGACAACCTCATCCGTGATGGTCGGGAATGCCTGGACCAGGGTGACGAGAAGCGCCAAGAGGCATTGCATGAAGTGCATGCTAGCAGTGGGGGCGTCCAAGGAACGCTTCAAAGAGTGACGAAGTGGAATGAGATGTTGAGTGGGCGGAGGTCGGGCAAGGCGCGAGGCTGTATGTATGCGCCGGCGGAGGGTCGCCACTTCCGAACTCGGCCACAACCACAGGTACCGAGAAACCACCCACAAGCTATGACCATCCCTTCACGAAACATTCGTCTGGACGATTTTGCCATGACCCTGTTACATACACCTACCCTCATACCAGAACTCTCCAACGCCCCCACTGCGGGTTCACTCAGTGCTGCGATGATAAGCGGGTGTGCCTCGGATAGTGCCACATGACAAGCCCGAGTTTCCAAAGACCAACTGAAGAAGATTGCTGTGCCAAACTCCCACATTGTGAGCGCCTCGACTGATGAACACCTTCCTTTTTCCTCCACGGCTCCTTGCTTTCATGGACCCAACAATGCGACACGGCAGCGGGTGACATTTCTCTTTCTAACAGGACCCACTTACCGGACACGCGTGAGACTGTCGTTCATACCGGGCGCCAGCTGGGCTGGCCAAAAGGTAGGCGTAGGTCAGTCGAAACAGGCGATCGCTGGGAGGCGGCCATTGCCCAATACTGACTGCTCAGTGAGTTGCCACCTATTTCCCCTTGCTTAAACCTGCTTCAATCAGAGAAATTGCACCGATCCGATCCCCGTGGATGGTTGGTGTCGGCATCTGGACGTTTTTGTAGTTTCCAACCCTACGTCCCCATCCAAAGATATGCTTCAACTACCCATGCAGAGACCATGGTGTCTTCCGCGAGACAAGGCCTCTTCTGCAACCCACTGTAACAGTGACTCGGATCTCCAGATAGGAGATGTGATTGGCGGACAGCGAAGATCATCCACACACCTGCTTGGATGGACGGGGAAAGGGAAGGAATCGATGCAGCACCCCGAGCCGTATTGGGCATTAGCACCACGACGGGCATGCCCCATGCTAGGAGGAATCCGCCTCATTCGAGTCCCAGACGAAATATACGAGAGCACCAGGGAGACCTTGTGACGGCGAGAGGCGGGCCTTTAATGCAGGCTGCCAGCACTGGGCATGTCGGGCCGCATCACGAAGCCGGGTGGCAGCATGGCCCGGGGGAAGCGGCTGTCATGACTCTTGGCCGGGCGACACGTGCATCTCCGGGGGATTTTCAGCGCCGGTTCTGGAGATAAAGCATTGGCGCGGGGGTTTCATCGCAGTCAGACGTTGGAGCGCAGCGTGTAGGGCAATTGTTTTTCCGCCGTCTGGGGCGGCACGGCTGCAGGTGTGGGGGCGCTGTGACGCTCGGGGAGGAGGCGGGAGCGCTTTGGGAATGAAACCTGGCGAGCACCATGGGCGGCAGCCTCTGTGGCTGGCCCCGGTGTCGTTCGCTGAGGAGAGCAGCCATGGGTCCCGCCAGTCACAGGCCGGGGCGGGCGACAATCGCGACGCGCGAAAGCGGCACGTGAAGGTGCTGGACGCAGCTAGTCCCAGAGCGGCACGCAGGTGTGGTGCGAAGTGGAACACGGACGTGGTATCCAGCAGGGCAGGGCGAGGAATGGCGGTAGCGACGCGGCCACGAGACCACCTGTGCATTTGCAGTGCAGATGAGAGCAGTAATCTTTGTCGCGGCGGGCTCGCAATGCTGAGGCGGGCAGACAGCAATGCATCGCGACGCGGTCCAAGCGGGTGGTTGGCGCGGCCGCTCTGCTTGCCTCGGCCATGCGGCAGCAGCAGCCCAGTCAGCCAGCGCCCGCCCGCGTGAGCCCTCCCGTCGAGCCTCGAGCCTCTGGGCCCTCCCGGCCGCCGCTGGGGGAGGCGCGCCTGGGGCCGCATGGCTGGCTGGTGCAGCGCCGCAGATATCTCGCGCTCGTTCCGCCGTCCTGATGCTTGCGCAGGCAGGCGCGTTCCCGACCCGCCCGGCGCCGATACGTCCCGGCACCAGCTCCCAGAGGTTGCAAGGGTTCGCTCCGCGCCCCGCCCGGCCACTCTTAGCTCGTCCTACCGCCCACCGCAGCCTGCCTTTCAGTTAAAGCGCCGTCGCCCCAGATCACGCGCTTTCTCATCAACATTGTCAGGTGACAATTTCCTATCCGCAGTATACTCGACGACCATCGGACTGCTGCGAGTTGGAGACGCTGCATTTCGATCCCGCGCCAGCAAGCTCCTCGCATCCTCGCCGTCTGCCTCGCGCCCCCCCCAGCCCCGGTGTCGCCGCCTGTCGTCGTCGTGGACGCGTTGCGATCACGGTCTCTCTCTGGACGGACCAAGGCTGCCGTTAGTCAGCGGCCTCACGAAACATCAAAGCGGGTAAGTCTCCATCTTCTCGACACGGCCTTGGAGCTTCCCTGGTCGCGCCCTCCGAGCCCGCCGCCTGCTGCAGCCGTCGTCGCCTGCGGCTCTGTGCTCGCCACCGGCCCCGCCGCTCGAGCGATGTTGCTGCCCGCGTCCGCGAAGCTCCACGCGCATTCCTCGCAGCCACCATGTCGCGTCCGCCCGCGTCGCCGCTGCCGCCCTCGCGCGGAGCTGCGAGATGATGCCGCCGGTGGCGACGGGCCTGCCGCGTGAGCGGGCAGGGGCCTGGCACAGCTGCGCTTCAAGCAATTGACAGCTTGGTCCCACAGCGAGGAAGCAATCCAGCTGCGCCAATCGGACGCCTGTCTGCCTCGACGTCGTACTGGACGCTTTGCTGTAGGACACGTGCTGACATTCAACACTCACCAGGCCTCTAACCGTGTCTTTCTTCCCCTTCGAGCTCTGTGCTCTCGCTTGATTCCTCTTGCGGAGCCCCGTCGAACAGTCGTCACCCCACGCCGCAGGGCCCTTGCCTATAGCTCAGCCTCCAACTTCCCTGTGCCTCCGACCTTTGTATCTGCGAACAAGCGCCTGTGCCTCCAGGAACGCCTTATCCTGGGCAAGAACACGCGGCACAGGATCCAGCCTCAATAGCCAATCCAGCTGTTCCGCGTCGGCCGCCCGCATACAGGCTCTGTGCCACGGCAGCATCAGCTTATAACTACCGCCGCTCTGCGTACGACGCACCATAGTGCCGCCTGTGCTTGGGACTACTGCCAACGGCTCCGCTGACAGTAGATACCAACGTAAATCCAGCAATATCGGACGCGTGAACATCACAACACCAGCATGACCGACGTCGCCACCTACCCCGAAGCCGAGGCCAAGTCTGAGGTTCCGGACACTACTTCGATGCAGAACAACAAAAGGAAGCGTAGCTCTCTTGACCAGGGCCCCACCAGCGGCAGGCCTGCTCCCACCGATGCCACCCGCACTTCGTCCTTCCAGCGCGTATCACCGGGCTCAGCAAACAGCACTGGAGTGAACGATCAGTCCGCCACCACTTTCCTGACCGGCCATCATTCCACTGGAACGGGCGAGGACGATATGCACCAACACACCAACACCGACCTCGACTTCAGCCAACTTGCACAACACACGAACGACCACAGCCTGCACCAGAACGGCAGTGGAAATCCCACCAATGCTAGCGACACAGCTGCTGCAGCGCTGTCCCATCATTTCCAGATGACGGTCCCACAGGCCACTGAGCTGTCCTTCCAGAACCAGGGGGCAGGGGGAGAGGGCGACAGGGCTCTCGGGAATTCCTTCAGCATGGGCGACCACAACATGCACCAGGCATCCCATGGAATGACCGACTATGGCTTGGATGCTCTCAACAAGTCGAATAGTCAGGGCGGAAATGACTCCCCGCCATCCCAGGTCAACCAGAAGCCGGCAGTCGGTTCCGAGGAGTGGCACAAGATCCGTCGGGATAATCACAAAGAAGGTCAGTAGGCTAACATGCTACCTACTGTAGACACATTCAGCTAAAGAAAGGAATCACAGTGGAGAGGCGCCGTCGTGAGACGATTAACGAAGGTATCAATGAACTGGCCAAGATTGTCCCCGGCTGTGAGAAGAACAAAGGCTCCATCCTCCAACGTGCTGTGCAGTTCATCACACAGCTCAAAGAGAACGAGTCTCAAAACATTGAGAAGTGGACGCTGGAGAAACTTTTGACGGAGCAGGCTATCACAGAGCTCAGTGCCAGCTGTGACAAATTCAAGGGAGAATGCCAGCGTGCCTGGGCCGAGGCCGAAATATGGAAGAAGGCCTGCCAGAACGCCGGCATCGTACCGGATGAATACCAGAACCAGGGCGACAAGGCGGATCAGAATGGTGACAGTTGAGACGATAGCTGTATACGTGTCCCATGAAGATAGACGACGGCACGTGAACAAAGAAGACGCGCTCGCATATGGCCGCCCTCTCTTTCGGCGGCCTTTCAAATCTCTCACTGTCGGAACGACGGCATGAACGACCTTCTCATGACTGTTTTCCCCGGATTCTCTCCTTTTCTTTGCTGATCCCCATGCAGGGATCCTGACATTCTATTTCTGCACAACTTTCAGTCACGATACTGTGAAGTATCTTGCGGCTATTCTTCTGGGTGTATTTCTGGCTTTTCGCTCGGGTTTCATGATCGGAGGACTCGTCTTCGGCGTTACTGGTGGCGGAGGACTGAGCTTCTTTTGCACATACATGAGAGTTTCCTAGCTAATCCATCAGGGACTTTGGGTGGCTGCCTGAGTCTTAGACTTCTCTCATGTACTTCTATCCCATAACTTAGCAGTTCATGTTTTGGCTTCGCTCAACCCACGTCTCGATGATCAATCATCGTTCGATCCCTCCGCTCTCTCTTTTCTTTTTGGCATGGCATCCAATTTACTAACATCACAGCTTCAAGCAGCCACAGCGGAGTGCCGGTACGTGTTCCGCCAATGTTTGATCTCGCAACTCAGTTTCCCGTCTGCAGCTGCAGCCGTCTATCCGAGACATCTCCGGCGCATCCAACCAATGGCATGTCTGCATCTTCGTCTCCCTTGCACTCCACTGTGTCTTAACCACGCCCGCGAAAGCCGCCATCATGTGACACTTGTCGTCCACGAGACCACCACCGCTCTCCGTCCATAGGCCTCGCCCCTTTATCGAACGCGTCAGTTCCGAAATGATGCGCCTACCTGATTCACTGTGTCTCAATGGGAAATGCACATTCATTACTCTCGACTTCTGTGTCGCCAACGGTTCCTTGCCGGACGAATAGCGAATGCGCACTGGGCTATGCGACTCTACAGGCTTGTAGGTAAATAGGCAGCGTCCCTGTTATCGTCATGGTCACACCCGCTGCCTGCTCCCCGTCCGCCTTACCGCGCAGACCGTCCGTCAGCCTTGGAGGCCGCACTACCATTCGCTCTCTGCGCGCTCAGACGCGCGGAATACTCGGGCGCAAGGCGCTTTTTTTTTTCCTTACATTGTACATACATCTGATCCCGTGAGATGGTGTTTTTGTCATCTTGGTGCCCCTGTCGAAAATGTGCAGTTTCCAGCTGCTTGGATGCCCCAGCGGAGGACCTGCATAACACTTCCGCGTGACAGCAGTCTCTACGTTTTTTTTTTTCCCTCCGTTCCACTGATCTTGGCGTAGGTATATGCACGCAGCGCTGCTTCGACGACGGCCGCTGCGGATGGACGCCCGTGCAGTGCCGGGCACTCCGCCGCCTCGGTTCAAGGCTTTCACCGGCGTATATACCTGACTGAAGTTGCTCATCACTCGTCCTCCCGACTTTTTCCGGCTGTCCCGAACTTGGCCTTTGATTGATAGAAATGAGCTCGCCCGAGACCTCACGCGCGCTTTTGGGGCGCCGGAAAACTGCCACATTATTGCTAACGGGAGACTCGACGAGTCGGGACACGACAAGACTTGGGGCTTGCCCGCACCCCCATCCATCTACTTGCCCAATTTAGAACCGGGCTGCGTCGTCATCCATTTGCCGCTTTTTTTTTTTCTCTTCCCCTACCCTCCTGTTCTGCCCACGGCGGGTGACAGAAAAGAAATTGGCCCGCCCGCATCTGATGTCACACGAAATAGTGCTTTATATTCCGAATCCAAGATCTGGACGCGTTTGTGCGGTTTCCAAAGTCGCGTCTTCGTCGGGATCTTGTGTTCAAACTACCTGTGTGGAATGCGATGATGCAGTGTCGATGCAAGGCAGATGCGGGTGGGGGTCATGTTCTTTTGTCAACCGCCGTGTGCCTGGGCTTCGTTTTGGTGACGCCTCACTGTCTCCGTCCGAAGGGAAGTGGAAGTGTTGGCATGTTTGTTTCTCCTTCCTCTGGGGCCGTGGGATCGATTGGATGGGAAATCAGTGAGATATATGCCGGGTTTTCATGATGCCGGAGAGGTGGGGCTGGTTTCGTGAGTTTCGCGGGTCTTCCGTCGTTCTTTTCCCCCTCTCCCGGTTGCGTCTTGTTGGAAGGCTCGAAAGGGTTCGTTGTTGAGGGTATGTGGTTGAATACGTGCTCGGGCGAAATCACATCAGCGTCTGTACGTGTACATGGATATCTCCTGACTTCATGGCCGAGTATTGGCGATGGTTCTTACCTGCTTGCTGGTACGTCGATGCATGCAATGCGGTGCGGTGAGTTCCCGCGGCGTCGTTCGATCGGCTCAAGTCGCATCGCTCCAGATCGCACATTCTCTGATCGACAATCCCAATCACTATCACGTCATTGTGTATCACGACAATATGCTCACTATTTAATAGTCAACGTTTACGGTTCACTCCAGACATCGCAAACATCTCGCCTCCCTCCATCCCCCCCTTGGTTCTCTCGAGTGAAAGCCAAGAACCTCACTAAGAAACTGTGGGTCTTTCCCTCGAGTGAAACGAGGTCTGGACTGAGCATGCTCGGTGACCAGGTGGCCGTTTGATTGACGAGCATCAGCACTATTCAACAATGCTGCAGCTCAATCATCAGACGCCATGATGATCACCGTCAACATCAAATTCTGATAACCACTCAATGCCATGTATTGATTAATTGCACATCGCACGGAACAACCAGTGCCGGCATTGAAAGCACATGAGCTTGATCACGATCATGTTGTTGATCAGCGAGCCAAGCGCGTTTCTTGAAAGAGACATGGAAGCATAGGATTGTAATTGCTTTTATACCACAACAGGTCAGGACTGTCAGGTAAGCCCCGTGGCCAATACTTCCTCTGCATCTCACACGTGCTCAGAGATCTCCTGAGCGGAGCCTCGCCTCGATTTCGAACACTTCTTCTGTCCGCTGGCAGCAAAACATGGCTTGCTACAAGGTTTGCGAGCTCGAGTGGCTTGTTCACCTCACCCTCGCGCACCAACGAAAAGCCACGGGCTGAGCCGAAACGATGTGACTGAGACGACCGATGTACCCATCGTCACGAACACTGTCTCAAGAATCACTTCTTCAGACCACGCGACTATTGTCTTGCGCAATGGGGTCGTGGTGAGAGCCTTTTCCGCCATCACTTTACTTCTTCCGATCCTGTCTGGAGCTCTGCGGTCTTCGCATCCCGTTGGAAAGCGCAGCCATCAACCCAGGGAAGAGAGAGAACGGTGGAGTCGACCGGCGATGGTGTCGAGAACAGAAGGAGACCACGTATGTAAGGCGGGCGGTGTTGCTTTTTTTCTCGACATCCAAACCACTCAGACACATATCACCAGATCACCGCCTTTTGTTCCAACTCCTTTGCTCTTTTTTTTTCGGTTGGGCTCTCTTTCACCTCACTTTCGAAGCCTACAGTTTCTTTTTGTTGGACATATGGTCTTGGTGGGTCGGCTTGACGGCGGTGGCAAGTGTCTTTTATATATATTAAACTTCGGACCGGCGGTGCTGGCTGAGGCGCCGGGCCGATTGTCTTTTTGCGGACCCCTTCCTCCTCCTCTCACATGTACGGTTTATGCAACGTCGTGGTTGCAGTGCAGGTAGCTACGTACATACCACCGGAGTAGCAGCGACGCTGGCCCGCCCGGGTCGGTCGGTCGGTCCGTGGTGTTTGTGGTGGAAGAAGGAGGAGAAGAAGAAGGAAAGCATGACTGGAAGGAATCCAAATCATGGACTGGCTTCTACGTAGCACAACCGAATGACCAAAAGCAAGACGGCGCCGCGCCGCTCCAGCGCCGGCAATAACAGAAAAGGAAGCAGGATGCGCCACGTCCAAGTAACTAGGTAGACCCTGTGGCGTCGAGATGGGACGTGACCGCCCCCCCGCACGCCGTTGTTCGGCATCGGCCCGCAATCAAGAACGAGATCACGAGGGGGGGAGGTCGAAAAGATCACGCACGCACGCACGCACGTGTGTGTGGGGGGGGGAAATGGTACGTACTAGCGGTACTTTGGCGATAGTGGCCGGACCGGGGAACCACTACTCCAACCTCCAACTCTGACCGGTGACCCCGCCGCCGCTTGCTACTACTACTTACTATAGTGTTGGCCCGGCCGCCGGACCGGATCCCGTGGGGGAGAGCGTGCGGGCACCCGTGCGACGCCAACGCTAACAAAAAGTGCTTGTCTGCACTTACACTACCACCACTGGGTCGGCAGCGCACGTGGACTACTACTGCGATTTTTTTTCGACCGGATGGATGGCTTGTCGCTAGATACTAGTGGGTACAGGTAGCCTGCGCGAGTAGATTTAGGGCTGCATTTTAGTAATGGGTAGGCAGTCGAGCGGCATACCGGGGTCGGAGCTAGCGGCAAGTGTGTAGGTGGCATGGCGGGGCTTTAATCAACGGATCCCACATGCACGCTCCGGTGCGGATTGCGCCGGCAGTGGAGAAGCGGGCGCGCGCGCGTGGCGACAGGCCGACGGATCTCGTGGGAGGCAACCAATGAGACAGGTAATATGCCGGCCAGACAAGTGTGGTGGGACGAGGGAAGAAGCAAAAAGACGTCATACCGACCTGCTCCCCAAGTGCCGCAAGAAGCAATGCGCCGTCAGGTAGTCCTACTTTTTGTGTAATACCGAATGCCACCGTCGTGCAGCCGTCTGCTTTTTGCTTCTTCTTCACGGCCCACTGCCTTTCTCTCTGTCCGTGATTTCCCTTTCGCTCCGCCCCTGTACCTAGGTAGTCTGCCTTCCCACCGCCGAACAACACACACACATCAGGCGCACCACCCACCACGGCCACTAAAACCCCCCACCCCGGTCAGGCGCCACCACTTCCGCGCGCGCCCCAACTAACGAAACAAGCATAATAGCTTAAACCCCCCAAAACAAAAAAAAGGCCCGGCCGCCCGCCCTTCCCGCCGCCATCGCCGCCCGCCCCGCACCGGCAACTGAATCGCGTGCACATCCTTCATGCTTAAACAGTAGTCTCGTTTTTTTTTTCTTTTTCCCCCGCCGGCCGGCTTTAACACTACTATTGCGCCATTCGGTTGTCGGTGGCGCTCTAGACTCTGCTCGCTAACTGACATGGATACTTACATGGATGATGGACGTGTAACATCGTCGAACAACCCTTCCCACCTAATCATATGATTTGCATCCTCTCGTGCGCCCGCGCGCCGAATCCTTTGTTAATTTATTCCTACACCTCTCGGTAGTGGCGGCGCTGCTGCTACTGGGGATAGGTAGGGGCGTGTGTGTGTGTAGGTGGTCTGTCGGGTTGTTGTTGTTGCGCGTCACGCGGGCAAAACGAGGGAGAGAGGGAGAGAAAAAACACGCCATCGACATTGTTGTTTGTTGTTGTGGCTGTTGGTGTTGTTGTTTGGTCTCGCTGTTTCGGCTTGTTAACCCTTTTCGGGTGGTTGTGGTTTGCACCTGGTGATGTCTTTTTTCTTTGCTCCCGGCGGCGGTTTCTTTTCGTGTGTGGCTTGCGCTCGCTGGCTGGCTGGCTCGCTGGCTGGCTGGCTCGTGGCGACAGATCATTTGTTGTTGCAACAGGTAGGTAGGTCGGTCGGGTAGCATCGCACGGCAGGATGGGGCTGGCTGGCTGGCTGTAGGTAGGTGGTATGGCGAAGGGGAAACCTATAGTACGACATCATCGTACTTCTGCCTTGTTTTTCCCGTGTTTTATTCTCCCCATGGCGAGACAGGGGCGAGAGGGGGGAAAAACATAGAGCGAGAGACAGATGCGAAGAAAGCTGACACGCTCTCTCTCCCTCTCGTTTGCGCCGATCGGCGCGTGTGTGTGTGGGGGATGCGCTGTTACAGCAGTAGCTAATCCTTTCGCTCGGGTTTGAGTTTATCTCACTTGTCAATCTCTCGTCTCCACTTGCTTATTTGCTTGTTTCGGCCCTGCAGGCCATCGGGGCGGAGAAGAAACCCCTCCCCCCTCCCCGATGAGGCATTCCCGATGACGATCGCCGTTGCACCAAGCCCCAGTTACACATTCTCACTAAGCAAACAAAAAGGCGAATCCCGTGGTCCGCGATCCTGGCCGGAAAAGGCAATTGGAAAAAAGGAATCAAGCAGTCATTTCAGGAAGCGTATGCATTAATCCTCCGCCCAATCCTTCAAGCCCGAGAGGCTGAAGACATGGCCTGAGGCATACAAAAAGCAACAGAAACTACAAGCGGTTATGCATGCTCAAGCGACTGTCAGTCGGGTATCTTGCGTACCGCGGTCGTGGCAAGAAGATAAAAAAAAAACATGAAGAGGAAATAAAGCGCGACGAAGAAAATAAAGGGGGTATCAGCATCCCATGCCGCTCGGAAGAAGAAGAAGAAGAAGAAGAAGAAAACAAAGGCCCAGGAACCCTTCGAAGATGCCGACCAACGTCCGGATAAGAATGAAGAAAAGGTATAATGCCAAGCGAAGATCCTCAACCCCATGATCATCGAGGCCCCCCCAGGCATGCAACCGTCGCCGGGCCCCCCATGCGCAAAACAAGCGAAAAATCCGGACCATGCTCCTCGCCCATGTGAAGAAAAAAAAAATGCTGGAAGGGTAGGATGCGGAAAAAGGTAGGGAGGAGAGAAGAAAAACAATGCGCGATGTCGTCACTCCGTCAGCCAGCGCCGGCCGCCTGCCGTGAGGCCACCCAAGCCCTACCCACCACCTGCACGAGGCGACAGTAGCAGTGGGAAGCCGTGGGTCAGCCACCGGCTGCGGCAGCCCAAGGATTGCAGGGCGTATGCACGACCTTTCGCGAAAAAGGGCCGTTCCCCCGCATCAACGCCCAAAGCGGTAAGAAAGCCAAACCCTGACCCCGCTTCGAAAAGCTCAGGGAAGCAAAGAGAGCGGGGATTTTTTCTTTCCACCGCCGTTCCTTGGGGCCGAAGCGCGGCGATAGGCCGAGACATGCGAGACATCGCGCCGGATCGAAGAAGGAAACAACGAAGGAGACCACAGCGCGTTATGCGCTGCTACGCTTCCTCCGGGGTCATCTGACCAAGAACGTGGCGAATTTCAAAATCGTGCCGACAAAGGGGATTCGTGACTGCGTGCTCATGCTCTCCGTCATTACGCCTCGGCGTTCGCGAAGTTGCCGCTCCAGGTCAGTGTCGCCGTGTACATGGCGCGGGTCGAGGAGCCGCCCGGGTTGTACGAGTGGAAGACGAGGTGCTTGGCGTCGCCCGCGATGCTGGCGCCGCCCGGCGACCAGAAGCCGTGCTTGCCCTGCGAGACGAAAAGCGGGCCGTATTTGGTGTATGGCCCGGAGACACCTGTGGGCGTCACGCGTTAGCATGTTGGACTCCGTGGTTCCAGCCATCACCGGGCCCCATGCAATGTGGCACACAATAGATGTGGACTTACTGTTTGCGATGGCGTACGTCACATCGTAGTTGATCGAGTAGAAGCAGTTCGAGCTGAAGAACAGCACGTACCGGCCGTCGGGAAGCTTGGCGATGCTGGGCGCTTCGACGAGCGGGCCGTCGGCGTCGTCGCGGTCGAGCACCTGGTAGGCGCCGCCAATCTTGTCGATTCCGTTGCCGGCCACCTTCTGCTGCATGATGGGCGTTTGCTTAATTGGAGCCACCGTGTTGCCACAGGTGCCACCACCACCGAGCGCGTTGCCCTGTCACACGAGATGGGTCAGCATGATTGGAGAGGCTAGCAATTGAGGCTGAATATGAACTGACATCAATCTTGTACGTGACGTAGCGGGAGCCATCAGAGTCAAGGAAGCCAGAAGCATCGATGGCGCCACCCTGGTCCGTCGGGCAGGCCCATGGGTCGGACTGAGCCGTGTAGGGGCCCTCAATGTTGCTGGAGGTTGCAACGCCGGTGCAGTGCAGTGATGTGCCAGCACGCGAGGCAGCAAAGTACATGACGAACTTGCCAGCATCCTAAACGAGTCGCCGTGTCAGCAGCATTTCCCAATGCGGATGCGGGCATGAGGTGAGAGTGCATACGTTCTGGATGACATCGGGCGCCCACACGGCCGGGTTCGCGGTGTTCACCCAGCCAGGCAAGTTTGGAAGAGCATCCTTGCCCAATAAAGTCCAGGAATTGAAGTCCGACGATTTGGCAATCTGGACGTGCGTGCTGCCAGAACCGTCGTTGCTGTTCGTGGCGAACGAGTACCAGGTGCTGCCGACTTTGATGAGAGAAGGGTCTGGGAAGTTTGATCCAATGACGGGACCAGCTACAACGCGCTTCTCTACCGGAAGGCCGCTGACAAAAGGGGCTATCGACAACAGCGCGGCTGCACCCAGGGCGGACAGCGAGAACAGCATGTCTGAAGTATGTGCAATTCGGAGAGGGACTGGTGAATAATTACGCGGCAAGAAGAGAAGCGATATATACTCGAGGAGCAAGGGAGGCCGGCTGGAAGGGCTTGTGGAGTGGGTGACATGAGAACGAAGGACGGCAGGAGCTTATAAGTACTCGACAAAGAGAGAGTGCATGCAGAATGCATCCAGTTGCGCCGCTTACGAGCGCGCAGAGGTCAGCGTGCAAGAACCCACTGAACACCAAAATAGATCATGGGACGCCAAGCATATTGGAATTGAGGCATTGTGACCTCTTCACCGGCCTAGGGATGAAAGTGGAATCGGCGCGGTGACTTGGGCGGTGGAGGAGTCTGCACGGCGGCCGACACTCGGGCTCGCGGCCAAGGGACAGCGCCGCATCCTCCAGGGCAGGGCCATGTGGCAGTGACGCTCATTCCATCCTCCGTAGCACTGCCGGGCGAGCAGAGCAGCTGTTTGGCTGGGCGGCTGACGGCCAACAAGGTCTTACTAGAGCGGCGGGTCCCCACCAGGATATTGGCTCGGCTGCTGTTGCTGCAATGCTTGGCTGTCTCAGGGATGCGAGCTGTGGGATTGTCGCCACAGCACGACATGGACATGGACCTGGAAGCGGTGAATGCGGCGGGCTGGGCGTGTTGGTCGACGAGAGCGGGTGACGGCAAGGGGCCGGCCGTCTGGCGCCACGCAGCCATGTGCCTGAGCAGCACGCGGGGAAGATGGTCGACGATCCCGTGAGCAGGTGCAGCGCAGTTCGAGCGGGCCTTAGCTAAGCTCCACCAACAAATGAAGAGCGCGCTGATCGCCGGCAAGGCTGAGCAGGGTAAGCAGGCGGTGGCAGCGAGCGATCTGGGACTTGGAGCGTCGGGACTGGGCTGCCGGAAACTGCCTCCTCTTCTTGCACGAGCGCCGAGCCAGTGCGTCCGCATGCTTCTGCACGCATGTCCCGCACGAAAAGCACGGCGCCTCAGCCGGCACCAAAGCGCCAAGCTCAGCGGGAGCTGTCACGGCGGAGGATCCGAACAGCCACTCGCCGGCCGCCATCAGCCACGCCCAAGGCGTCTGCGATCCGCGCAAGGGGATCTGACCGAGCGGCGAGCTTGCGGCGAGCTTGCGGCCCAAGGATTCGGGGCGGTGCAACGTTGTTTGTTGTCTGACAACATCCCGGGCACCATGACATCGACCCACAGCCCGACTTCTCTGTCGCCATGTCTGTGGACGCCCCGTCGCCGGTATCACCAATGACGCCGCCTCAGGAGCAACACATGCCAGAGCTCTGCACCACTCATGCGCTGTCAGCAAGGCGCGCGCTGGAGAGGGCGCCGCCGCGGCCCGGGCAGGCAGCCATTGTCGAGCGCGAGAGGGGCCCAGGGGCAGCCGAGGAGCACGACGCTTGGAGCCGAGAATACTGCCGTCGACGTGGGGCGCGAGAGGCGAGATGGTGTTGGTGTTCGAGCAGGTGCGGTCGAAGGAAGGTGCCCACCAAGCGAGTCAGTTGCCCGAGCGCGCGCCCCGTCGCCGCCCGTCAGTGCAGCGTCCCACGTCGGACAGCAGACAAACACCTTCCACACCTGTGCCCACAGGCAAGCCCGGCTGTGCGCGCGCCCTATCGCTCTTCTCTTCTCTGCCCAGCCAATCGCCCCTTCCCGCCCACATGCCGCCCTAAGCCCCGCCCAGCAGCGCGCTGGCTGTCTTGCGACCGCCCTCACCACAACCGCCCGCACATAGCGACCGTACCACCATGGATCCGTCCGATGCCGACCTTCCCGCCGCCGACCCCGCTGGCGCTGCGCAGGACACGGTGCCCCTGGTGCCTGCCGGCGTCGACGAGGCCGACATGATGGCCCTGCCTCCGGATCCGGCTACAGACGCGCAGGCCGAAGAGACAATCGCCCAGCCCGGGCCCGAGCAGCAGAGCCTCGATGGCTCCAAGCCGCAGGCCCCCGCCGACGGCGTGGCCCTGCCCAAGCGGCCCGGCCTCAAGCGCGACAAGTCTGCCCCCGCCCCGCAGCGCCTTCCGCCGCCCGCTCCCCCCGCGCCGCCCCTCGATCCGAGCCACCAGCCCACCGATTCCTTGTCGCTCATGCAGCTCAAGAAGCTGGTCACCGACATGCCCAAGGTCGAGCCCACGCCGTACGCCTTCGAATACGAGGATGCCGCTTCTTTCGAGGTTGAGATTGAAGAATGGTTCTCCTACAGCGTTGAGGAGCAGGCCATGCTGCTGAAGGCCCAGTCGTCCTTCGTCGAGGAGTGGGTCGCCCTCGAGGATGGGACGCTGTCGAATCTGGCTGCTTATGAACAAGGCGAGATGGACTGGGTCAACGCCCATCCCGCGCTGAGAGAGCAGCTTACGTGTAAGCTGGTCTCCGGCCTGGCGCAGACCGACAACAAGGAGATGCGGTTGCGGAACCTGGAGGCTTTGGTGTATATTGCCCTGGGCTGCTGGCACGAGACTGCTGGTCTCGCACACGCGCAGCCAAGCACGTCTGCTGCTGAGGGAGAGCAGGAGCCATCTTCGCCGGCCAATGCTGCCGGCAAGCCTTCAAGTTACGTCAAATCAGAGGTGCAAATATACTGGATGCGCAATGGAGTTCAATTGATTGATGAGTGTAACGGCATCGATCACATTTATGATGTAGCCCGCGCAGCCTGTCTGCGCGAATTGTGAGTGGACGGCCGCCTGCTCCTTCCACCTGCAACTAACACAATCCAAGCGCAACCGATGTCGTCGAGCAAGAGATCGCTCCCCAAGAGGACAAAGAGTCCGACAGGAGAGAGCTGTGGTGCTCGCTCACCCTTATGCACATGTTCTACGAAATCGCCCGTACCGATCCCCAGCAGCCTTCCTATCTTCACAAATCTCTTAGTAAGCTTCTCCTAGCTGCAAGTCTCATCCGCATCTACTGACTCTCTGCAGCTCGACTAAATCCGAACGTCGTTGTGTTCATGATCGAAATTATCACGAGTTTACGATGGGACGATTCCATTGGTCCCCCGTTACATAAGGTAAGATGCAGCCTTGCATTGGTCTGCACATGGCATTGACGAGGGACAGATTCTTCTCCTAACCTGGAAGGCCATGTTAGTGAGCTTTGGTGGCCTCAAAGAGATTGAGGAGCTCAAGTCAACTTTCCGCGATCCAAAGGAAGAGACGGCAGACAACCGCGGCCAACCTGTAATTACAGCATCTCCCCTCGACTATCACGTTTTCCGCCAAGAAATCAGTTCCAAGTACCCGGCTTACAACCCTCCGCAACCGCTCTTCCCGCTGGAGCCCGAGAACAACTCCATCCTACCGCCCCTGAAGAAACACTCTAGCACAATCCCGGAAACAAATTCCTTTGGCCCTGGCATCTCCAGTGTGGGCAGCGGAACTTCGATTCTGTATCAACCCGTCCACATTGCGACTCCAGCGCCCTCACCGCCCCCGTCGCCCGCTGGTCCTGGAGGCAAGGGCGGTAAGAAACAAAACTACCAGACCAACCAACTTTTCCCATTCCTGTATCCACCCTTGGACGCATCCAGCAACAATCTCGGTGGTAAGGGCTCGACTGATCTGCAGGATATTCTTGTCGGACGCAAATGGGAAGGGAGTGACATTCCTGCCTCTATCATCGAAGCCGCAGAGCTATTTGCCAAGAGAATGCGAGCAACGCGGGCAATGAAACAGCTATGGGAAGAGCGTGCGCTTTTCATGAAGTATGAGCGTGGATGGACCGGATCCGAGGACACCGATGTCGATCCGTTTAACCTCAATAGCAAGCTTGAAGGCCTCGTGCTCGAAAAGGACAAAGTCGATGATCACGTCGCTGCCAAGCTTGATCAGATTGAGAAGTTTTATGTGAGTATTCTTTGCTCAGTGAGCCCTTGAGTCGCTGTCACTGATATGGCAAAAAGGCGACGGTCCTTCCGCACTTGCAATCACTAGTAATTGTCCTTCTCAGGACTTTCCTTTCTCACCTGGCAACGCTCGCTTTGCAGAACAGCAGCCCTAACGCCATGTCCGGCGGCGGCTTCCAGGACAACCCAAACAGCAACCCAGGAAACAAAGCAGACGGTGGCCTCAACGGAACTTTGCCCGACATTTCAAACATCCCACTTGAGGACTTGGACAGGATGAGAATGGAGGAGATTCAAGACAAAGCCGCATCAGGAATTCTCATCCTACTGCTGAAATGGTTCAAGCTGTCTCACGTGCTGAAGATGGAGTACCTGACACAGTTGTTGGTGGATTCCAACTACATTCCGCTGACACTCAAGCTGCTCCAGCTTCAGGAGATCGAGAAGGTCATCAACTACAGATGCGACAGGGATGACTTGAGTTTTTTCACCTTTTGCTACACACACTCCCGTGCAGGCGCCAAGGACACAAGCCTCGCCGCCGACGCACCACCCGCAGAGGGGGAAGAATCTCCCGACGAGTCCGCACCCCCACCCATCAAGCGGCGCCGGTCCGACGACCTGCTCGCCGACGAACACCAAGACCTCGCCGACGAGGAGGCGGCGGGCAACGGCGGCGGCGCCTCGTCGTCGCCCAACAGCCAGCACAACGCGGGGGGCGGGCCGCCCGAAGTCGACGAGCTCGGGATGCCGCTCAACCAGCTCCCGCTCGAGCCCATCACGACGTACTCGTGGCGCAACTTCTTCAGCAACATCAACCTGCTGCGGATCATGCAGAAGGTGTGCAAGGAGAAGGCGCACCGCAACCTGATGCTAGTACAATACAAGTCGTCGCAGTACCTGCGCAAGTCGCTCAAGATCCCGCAGCCGGCACTGCGACTATACACGCTCAAGCTGTTCAAGAACCAGGTCCCCTACTGCGGCCGCAAGTGGCGGCAGAGCAACATGCGCGTCATCACGGCCGTCTACCTGCACTGCCGCCCCGAGCTGCGCGACGACTGGCTCGCCGGCTCCGACGTCGACGCCGACGTCGACGAGAGCGTCCCGCTCGAGCAGGCATTGCGCGCGCTGACGCACTGGTTCAACCTCAAGCGCTACCCCGAGCGCCTCGGCGCCGAGAGGGGCGTCCTCGATCGCGATCAGGATTTCTTCCGCCGCGAGCTCGAGAAGATGGGCTGGTCGGCGCTGCAGATGGATGAGGGGCAGCAGCAGCAGCAACAACAGCAGCAGCAACAGCAAGGCGCCATGTGGATGCAGGGCGATGCCGCTGGCCAGGGCCCGCCGCAGGGGATGATGGGGCCCGGCCAGGATGTCGATGTTCAGTGGGAGGGCGTTGCTCAGGGGGATGGAGGTGGCGGCGGTGGTGGTGGTGCCGGTGGAGGTGGGCAGCAGCAGCAGCAGCAGTGGCAGGGGTATTGAGGTTTGAGTGTGCCTGGGGTGGGTGGGTGGATGGGTGGAGCTGATACCCTGGGGAAAAATGTTGATATGAGACGTGTGCGCGTGCGTGTGTGTGTGCGTATGTGTGTGTGTGTGTGTGCGTATGTGTGTGTGTGTGTCTGTGGTACGACAAAGATGAGGCTTGATCATGATGATGCTGACGATGGAATGATGGGAAGTGTGTGGGTGGGTGGGTGGTAGCATCTCGGGATATGGCTTCCCGTTAGGGCAAGGTTCGAGGCGATAGTGTGTGTGTGTGTGTGTGTCTTGTAGGTTTCTAATGGCATAAAGACGCAAAGAATGCTCGTGCTGGGTTTTTCTTTTTGAGTGAGAAAAGGGGGTTCCCGGTTTTTTCTTCCTTTCTTTCTTTCTTACCCCGTGATTGTGATGGCTCGCTCGTTGTGTCACGTTACGATTGAAGGGTGGGTGGAGTGTGGGGATTGACGCTTGTGGTGGGTGACTAGTTTCTCGCTCGTTGGGATACATACAGTTAGTGGCATGGCGTGGCGTGGCGTGTGCTGTCGGACGACGAGCCTCACGTGATGCTGCTGGCTTCGTCTTGCATTGCTACCACCTACCACCAGCTGCTATATGTGGCGGGCCGGTCCGTCTGTCTCCTTGCCTTCACTCGCTACTTCTGCCAGTGTCATGCATTGCACCGAGGATGATCATTACGCGATTGGGGCGCTGAAAAGGACCATCGACAAAATCTACTGTGCTGCGCGTGCTCGTTGGAGCCCACGCAGGATATGTCGACGTCTATGTCGTTGATTTGATCTTCATGCTGTTCGTCTGTTCATTGAATGCATCTATGCATTGATTTTAGTTGCCCAAGGCCATCATTACGGGGTCTTGCTGTCCTCCATCGTTTTGAGGCAATGCTTTGCGGTCGACAAATGCACTTCTCTGCTCTCGAACCTACGTTCCGGCAACCAGACCAAGGGACAGTAACCTGTCGCCAGTGTTGGCTTTCTCCACGTGCCCCTCTCAATTTGGAAACTATGAGCCAACGTGGATGATACAGCGACAGCTCACTGCGCCGAAGTGATTTCGTTTTATACCCAGGAAGGCAGGTGTGTCGGGTGCTTCGAGGCTCCAAGGCACGGATGATGATGTAAGCCGGTGTGCAGCTGATAGGAAGGCTTTTGAGGTGCGCGTGAGAGCACCATGCCGGCTTGGGGGAGTGACATGGGGTCGGGAATGGCCTCTTGGGGTGAGTTGTTTAAAAGGCTGAGTCGAGTTCTTCCCTGTCGGTGCGTATTTTGCAGAGCAATTACTCTGATTTCTACTACATAGTCCGGCAACTCGTTTCACTGGCCTTTGGCAGCGTGAGCATTTGACTCGTCGCTGCGGCCCCATGGACCCTTACATGCGTCTGAGCTTTGATGAAGCACGTTGCACTGAACGACATCATCGTGAATTATTAAAGATAATCTGCAATTTCCGTCTTCGTGGTCTCTGCCATCAAATGACAGTGATAATGAAGGCATCCCTCACTTTCCGAGCCATCTATAGCAATGCCAACGAATGGCAACAAAAGTTACAAAAGAATGGTAGAGACAAGTGAATTCGTTTTCAACAACGGTACTGGCATTCAAAGCCATTGGTGTGGATCTTCCGTGCCAAGTTGGAAGACGTGGTGCCTTTTGAGCATCGCTCGTCCAGAAATTATGACACGTGATACCCTGACACCCGGTTCTGTTGTAGTTGGCAGCTTGGGCAAATTGCCTCATCAGGGCGGTCACGCTGTCACGGTACGGAAAGTTACGAGTCGAAAGAGAATCGACATTCAATTGCGGACTACAAATACAAGTCGCTAAAAAGTGAAATAAACAAAGAAACGAACTCCCGCCTCCCCGCTCGCAAGGTGATGGTCCGGCAAGCTCCCATCACCACCACCACCACCACTCCCCCTACCGCCCGTCACGCGTAAAGTCGTCAGCCCAAGAATCTACGTCGCGCCGTTCAGGCAGTCGATGGTCTGCTCGCCCTTGGTGCACGCCTTGAGGGCCTGTGTCATGGCCCAGTCGGAGCAGCCGGCGGGGGTGAGGAACGTCATGTGGGCCCGGCCGTTGGCGTCGCGGCTGCAGCCCCAGTCGCTGACGTTGTTGCAGCGGCCGCGGATGTTGTCGAGGCAGCCGTTGCCGCACTGCTTGTTGTAGTACGTGTCGTTGTCGAGGTAGATGCTCCACTTGTTGGCCATGATCTGGTAGTTCTCGCTCGTGCACGAGTTGGCCCGACGGACGAGCTTGTTTTCCGGCGCGGCGGCGGCGCTGGTGATGGGGCTGCCGAGGGCGCCGAGGGTGAGGCCGAGGAGGACGGTGGTGATTGCTGAGGCGTGCATGGTTGTGGTGGTTTTGGCTTGGGATGATGTTATTGGGGTTGTTCGTGGTGAATGGGTGCGGGATGCTCACAATGTGTGGAGATGGAGTGTGGCAGTGTCTGAAACTTGGATCGGGATGTTGGAGTTGAGTGATGAGTTGAAGGCCAGAGAGCACAGCAAAGTGTCTGTTTATATACTCGATATATGCTTCCATGAAGGATTGAGCTTGCACCGTACAGTCTCTTTTCGGTTTAACAAGTGGATTCCCGACAGAGTCTAGCTCGGGCATGGGGGTGAATCACAAGTGGGCCCAAAGGATTGCGGAGCTCAAAATAATACGAGGGTCGGTCCTATGTAAGGCGTGAAGTTCTGTCTGATGCGGGCACGTCCCCCCAGCCCAACATCCAATCATATGTCGCCGTCTGACGTGGAGACTACATACATCAGACGAACAAACGAAAGCAGTCAATACGGCAGAAAGCGTGTATCGTTGCATCTGAGCATCTGCTGCATCTGGGACTGTAAGGCGGCATTTACTGGCTCTAAAAAAAGCTCAAAGACGCTTCAGTGTTCCGTCTGTTCCAGCATCTGGTCGCTTGCGTGGCTTAATCCCCACATCAACCCACCTTGTAGGATTTCAACTTTTTCCCTGTGCTCAGCAAGCTCGAACCGCACTGCTGCCCTACTGAATAGCCGCCTCTTCAAATCAACCCACCGCCTAGCTAGATCCCAGTCCTAGACTGCTGCCCCTTTACTTTCCACCTTGCCACCTTTTTGCAAGAACCATATTGGGCATCGTCAGTGCTTCCGCCCCACTTGGGGCGCTTCCTTCAAGACGACTACGAATCATGGATGGAAAGAACGTTGGTGGTTTCTCGAGAACATACGGCTCCTTTCGTACACGTGTGAATCCTACGTGTACGTGCCCACGGCGCCAGCTTCCATTCTCAGTTTCCGGAGAGCTCAGCGAATACGCTGACATCCGATACAACCGAGTGTTCCAATTAAATGCTAGTATCTCAACAATCTCATCACCGAGCAGCTCCTTCTTCCCTACGTAGCCTTCTGTTACTCCGCCCGGGCTTCACGGATGCTTCTCCGATGTTGCTGCCTGGGGGCACCGCGCGCTCGTTGCTTCCGCCATCGATGGCCATGGCCAAAAAAGGAGACTAATGGCACGGCTGCTCCAGCTTCTACTCTGATACCGGGTTTCTGGCCAGCTGAAAGGCTGCTAGACGTGTGCGCTGTTTGTTTGTGACCAACAACGGCATAAGGACCTAATTCTGTGATGTAGGTAATTCAAGAAATGGGCATTTTGTCCTGACCCACGTGATAGTGGGTGACATATGATGTAGCGAGTTTGTCATGTGGCGAGGATGCCAATGAAACCGAGCCAACTACATCTATCCTCCGTTGTGCGCTTCTGAGTTCGTGCGACTGCCTACGAGCTTGATCCTCATACACAAACGGATCTGGTCAAGGTTCTACTCCCGTGCCTTTGTCCTCTTTCCAACGTTTCCCAGACACGAGACTTCATATCAAAGGCCCGAGCTCGAGCATGAGGTACATAAGAAGCTGATGACCCTCAGCAAATCGCTTTCTTCATGACGGTCTGCAGGGCCGGTCCACGTTGCTGTTCATCACTTCCAGAAAACAAAACATTGCGCACACCTGTTGTCAGGCTTTCCCTGGTGAGTCGAAGCAGTAGGCGCCCGCCGTAGGAAAACGGAGAAGACTTTGCTGCCTTCTGCTGATGGGAACGTATTGATGGACTGCAATGATACAGCGATCCAGCAGAACCAAGATCAGGTCTTCACAGAGGGCGATACACGGAGCGAACTCGGGCATGTCTCCGCGCATGCCGTAAGCGGGAAGCACGTGGCAGGTGGTCACGGCGGTTTTGCCCTGCCTGTGACAATGGAGCACACACGCGTACATGTCACTGGCGGGCTGGGCGAAGCCATCCTGGGATGGCCTGGCAGCTGGCCCGCGCGAGGCTGTTTAAATAGTCTTGCAACGGCTCACCCATACTCTGTCGGTGCATACCTATGGGTGGCGAATCGAGGCAGTCTGATTTGGCCAAGACAATATTAACCATACTGTTCCAGGCACTGAAATGTGGTGCCTACTCGCGCCTCCGGTAGTCTGTCTCCATCTCTACCGGCACGGTACCCAAGCCCGGGGAGCAAACTGTCTCTTTTGTACTTCTGCAGAGTTGCAGCAAATCTACAAGACGATGTGGTGCCACAAGCGCTGAGAATGCTGCTCGCCATCATCCAAGCCGACCAGTGCTGATACCCGAAATCCACCGCGGATTGGAGCCTTTCAATGGTCACTCCTGGGAAGTCTCGCAAGTATACTCATTCTTCTCGGTAACGCAGTTGAAACTTTTGCCGAACTTGCGGGGATGAGTCTTCGTTGCAACAGCATGGAAGCGGTGTGGTGAAGTTACACCGGCTTCGCAACCGGTAAGGCCGACGTTTTATCTGCCGCCAGCCGGCTTGCGCATGCCTCAGAGCGGGGGAGCCTGCATATGTCAGGAGTGAGTGACACGGTGCCGAACCGTCCTTGTGACCCGTCAGGCGATCGATGAAGCGTTCAGGTGGGGGATGCACTGATGGCTCGGTGCTTCGCCGTGCGGGGCTTCCATTGCTTTTTAAGAACCTTTCGTTGTGCTCAAAATGCTGTTCAGTGAAGTGGGTGGGTTCCAGCCATGCGAACATTATTACGAGAAGCGTGAAACATCACTTGCGGGGAGTGCTTCTCCTGTCATATTCGATATCCAGTCACTGACCTTCAATGAATGGCGCAACCACGTCTATCTACAAAATTGACTGATGCGGCGCATCGTTGCTGGAGATTGCGTGTCTTCAGCATCATTTTCTTTCACTGAAGGAATATAGACAGTGAGAAGGCATTTGCGGTAGACTGAAGTGCTTGGAGCCGTCTGAGTAGGTCTAGACGATGCTAGGTACGACACCGCGGACGGAAGGTTGGTTTAGAGTTTCACTGTAAAGCGGCAGACATTACTTCCTACCACCAATACGGCATTTGTCCCACCTCGACCTGAAGACCAGCTCTTCGTTGCCCGGATGCCAAATGCCTGAGTGGGAGAGTGAGTGAGTGAGCGAGACGGGAATACCGCCGGTTGCCATATATAAGTCGGCCAGATCGCGGCTTTTACTGTCTCCGCTAGCTCAGTTGGTAGAGCGGCTTCTGGCGTATTAAGTAAGGCCTGGACATAGTCTGTAATGGTTTAATAGCGGCTGGAGGAGGACCCTGGGTTCAACTCCCGGGCGGGGACATTATGATTCTTTTTCCTTCTTTTTTCTCTTTTGCTTCTTCACCCACCAGGGACAGGCCAGTCGCCAGTCAGTCATCAGACAGTACTCACTCAAGGGTAGGTGGATAGGCAGACAGAAACCCAAAAACACTCAAAGCCACCTTGGTCTAAAATGCTCTTACCTTCCTTCTCCTCCTCTAGTCAGCTTGAAGATGCACACATATATCCACGCCTGCAAGAGAACGAAAGAGTACGTGCATGCCCTATCATTCATCTTTAAATCTTCGACGCCCCACCCCAGTAATCCGGTCGACAGGGCCAACACGAAACTTGGACAGGGAAAGAAAGTACGAATGGTGAGTGAGAGTGGTGGCAGCAGAGGGTGATGCTGATGGCCTTGAGAGGACAAGCTTGGCAGTCGTCACGGACCCATTAATGACGGCCAGCTGTGGTAGTATGAAGAGCGCCTGTAGCCATACGAGGACTGGTGGAGAGCATGCCCACCTGCGTCATCGGGTGAGGAATAGCGTCGGAGGGGGGTGATGGTGCAAATTCCACAAGAGCACGAGCCTACGGTAATGGGAAATGTGGGACACTACCTACCAGCTCGGATTCCTGGGGTAAGCATGGGCATTGTAGCCATGGGTCCATGAAACACTGGTAGGATGTATAAGAAGGCTTGCTATAGCTTCAACTACGTCTGTGGCTTCGTCATCTTGACGAGGGGTTGGAGGTGAGGGGAGGAGGTTGGAAAGTGGAATGAAGCCCGTTTTTAAATATCTCTGCTGCTTAAGTATTGGACATTCCGACGGAAGACCCTCTTCAAGCGTAGAGGCAGAAGGACGGGCGCCTCGTGGGCGAGTTCATGCATCAGGATGTTGACGTGATCCGAATACGACGGGGGAACAAATAAGGTTGCCGCACCCTCATGTGTTGTGGAGCTGCACGAACCAACGAGACGATGATACACTGCACCTTGAGTATGCGCCCGCGGTGAAGCGTCGCGCAGAAGATCTTGCTTGCGTCTTGGCCACATATGCCAGGGGACCCGGGCACAGCGGATCTTGGCAGTCGACGGCGGGAGGACCAAGTACATGTTTTCCGCCATAGCCGCATTGTGGTCCGGAAATCTGCTGACCTACCCCTTTTCTCCGGCCTCCAGAGGGGTTCAGTAAGGTATGGCGGAAGACTTGGTATTCTTGGCGAGGTGGTATGCGTATCCCAAGAGTCTGGCTCGGGGCCAGTGAGAAGCCGCGGAAAATCAGCCAAGAAAGGGGAGGGTAGCACGAGCGAGTATCAGCGAGGAATTCGTTTGCAACATGCGCCATGTTAAGCGTGGCCGAGGACAGCCAAGCGGACACAGAGCGCAAGGAGTGGACCAGCTCCGCCGTGGAGTGTTGAGATGGGTGGTGGAGGGGGAGGTCCGCCCAGGACTCGGTTCGTACTAGCCTTGTGGAAGAATATCGAAGGTTGATATGCGAGATGAGGTGACGTGCAACGGGAAGGCTTGGCCTGGCTCGCGCTCCGCTGCGGAGGTGGAGCACGTCGGGCGGGGCGAAGATCCCTCGCAGATCGTAGTGCTTTCCCCTCAGTCGCTAATCAACCGCGCCGTATCATCCATCAAAGTGCCGAGGAGCCAGGTCGAGCAGAAGGGACCCAGCGGTGGCACACGGCGGACTCGCTGCCAAGCAACCGCCACGAAGACTTGTCAGTTCTCAGCGTTACGCACCGAGGTAGGGGGGATGGAACGTCGCGAGTTGGCGTAACGCCGCAGTTGAAGAATGACACCATTTCTGCCGGCGACGAGAAGCCATCTGGAGGGAACAGCAAGGATAGCACTACGCGATAACGGCGGCGCTACCCCCGCACCGCACGCCCGCTTGTAAGTGGAGCCGCGGGCGGGCAGAGGCGATTGGGTCGCATGCCGCCAGTGATGCGCCAGGGATGCAGCGCCTCTAGCGTCATGGTGCTCTTCTCCCCTTGTGTTTCTTTCCCGCCCGCCGCGCGTGCTCACGGCCGTCGTTTGCTCCACGAGCCCGCAGCCGGGCAGTGGGACGCGGCGAGGCTACTGCGCGAGGGCCGGCCGATGCATTGACCGGCGCAGTATTACAAAGACGGCCTTTTCGCTCAGTCAGTCAGATGATGCCGGCCGACGTTCGAACTGGGGTGGTGCGCTAGCGGCTAGGAGGCCCAAGCTCCTGCGGGGAGAGGCAGGAGGTTGCCGTGGTTTTGTTTCTCCCCTCGGTGCTCTGTAGGTGCTGCTGGCAGTTCAGTATCACCGCGACCAGCTGCCACTGCCACTGGCGCCGCGAGCGCCGGGCCCTCGCAGCCGGCTCCGCTGTGCGCGGCGACCGAGGCTCGTTGCCGCGCATGCCATGCAGCTGCACGCCAGCATGAAAGCTGCTGCGCTCCCGACCCATGCGGTCAGTCATCGGGTGCTGGGCGTATTAGCCGGGGCAAGGCTGTAACGATACCGCCAGCACATGCTTGTTTGGCGGCACGGAGCGAGGTGAGCAGCTGCGGACTGGCTGCCCAGTGCGATGGCTGCTAGCGCAATCCGCGCTGGTGCTCCGCACGCGGGATCGAAGCCTCGACGCTGCGCTCCCAGGGTACGAGTGGTAGACAGGGAATTGGCCCAGCCCGGGGGTAGATAGGGCACAGCTGTCGCTCGTCATGTATGCAGCCGCCCTTTTAAAGCCGGCCCGCTGCCCCTCACGATTCTCCGGCGTGCTGAGTGACCGCTTCCTCGCCGTAATCCGCCACAGCGCTCGCTGCCTCCGCTCTCACTCGACCGTGTCGCGTCCGCCGTCGCTCTGCACCATCGCTGCTCGCGCGCGCCGGGTGTTGTCGACCAATTGCCCGCCATTGGGTCCGGGTGCCGCTGGTAAGTGGTCCAGAGAGCCGTAGGGCTGTCGCGTGGAGCCGTGGGTGGGCCCCTGCAGGTGCCGGTGTTGTTGACGGCAGGTGCGTTGGAAGAGCTGGCTCGTCCCACGCCCCAATGCCCAGCTGCGCGCTCACAACAAATAAAGCCGCACGCTTACCTAGTGCAGCACCTGCATTCCACCTCCTCTCGCTCGCCAGCGCCTCTCCCTCCCGTCCTCACCCTCGTCGCGCTCAGTTTTAGCAGTACCGCCTAGCGCCCTATCGCTTCCTACTGCATTCTAGCTGGTGGCCACCATGGCGGACACCAACAGTAGCTCCGAGGGCGCTGCCCCGCACGGCACTGGCGCCTCCGGCGCTGCCTTTGACGAGAAGAAGCACCACGACGAGAAGCCCAAGACCATGCCGCCTTCCAAGCCCGGCGCTATGGACGACGACGACGATGAGGAGGAAGACATGGACGCCCTCATTGCCGAGCTCGAGTCCCAGGACGCTAATATTGACCCCGAGGAAGAGGAAACCCAGCCTGGCGGTGCGCGCCCTGTGCCCGAGGAGCTGTTGCAGACCAGCACCGTCACCGGTCTCTCCAACGACGAGGTTGCCTCCCGCCGGAAGAAGTACGGCCTGAATCAGATGAGCGAGGAAAAGGAAAACCTCATTCTGAAGTTCCTCATGTACTTCGTTGGTCCCATCCAGTTCGTCATGGAGGCAAGTAGATTCGCCCGGTCCGCAACCACTCGATACTAACGCTGACTTGTGCAGGCCGCCGCCATTCTCGCTGCTGGTCTCCAGGACTGGGTCGATTTCGGTGTCATTTGCGCTCTCCTGTTGCTTAACGCCACTGTCGGTTTCGTCCAGGAATTCCAGGCTGGTTCCATTGTCGACGAGCTCAAGAAGACGCTTGCGCTCAAGGCAACCGTTCTCCGGAACGGTGCTCTCACTGAGATCGAGGCGCCCGAGGTTGTGCCTGGTGATATCCTCCAGATCGAAGAGGTGAGATTCCGTCCAACACGATATCACCTTATTGGTGCTTGCTGACGCAAATCTCCAGGGCACCATCATTCCCGCCGACGGTCGCGTGGTCACGGAAGATGCGTTTCTCCAGGTCGACCAGTCGGCCATCACGGGCGAGTCGCTGGCTGTCGACAAGCACAAGGGTGATACCTGCTTCGCTTCGTCGGCTATTAAGCGCGGCGAAGCATTCATGGTCGTCTCGGCTACTGGTGACAGCACCTTTGTTGGTCGTGCTGCTTCCTTGGTTGCCTCCGCTCAGGCTGGAACCGGTCATTTCACCGAGGTCCTGAACGGTATTGGTGTCGTCCTCCTCATTCTAGTCATCTTCACCCTTCTGATCGTGTGGGTGTCTTCCTTCTACCGGTCAAACCCCATCGTTACGATTTTGGAGTTCACTCTGGCCATCACCATCATTGGTGTCCCTGTCGGTCTTCCGGCGGTTGTTACCACGACTATGGCTGTCGGTGCTGCGTATCTTGCCAAGAAGCAGGCCATTGTCCAAAAGCTTTCGGCCATTGAGTCGCTGGCTGGCGTCGAGATTCTCTGCTCCGACAAGACTGGTACTTTGACCAAGAACAAGCTCTCGCTGGCAGAACCGTTCACTGTCGCTGGTGTCGAGCCCGACGATCTTATGCTCACAGCCTGTTTGGCTGCGTCCCGCAAGAAGAAGGGTATCGATGCCATCGACAAAGCATTCCTCAAGTCCCTGAAATACTATCCCCGCGCCAAGAGCGTTCTGTCCAAGTACAAGGTCCTGGATTTCCACCCGTTTGACCCTGTTTCCAAGAAGGTGCAAGCTGTCGTCGAGTCGCCTCAGGGAGAGCGCATCATTTGCGTCAAAGGCGCTCCACTTTTCGTTCTGAAGACCGTCGAGGAAGATCACCCCATCCCGGAAGTCATTGATGACGCCTACAAGAACAAGGTCGCCGAATTCGCCACCCGTGGTTTCCGCTCTCTTGGTGTTGCCCGGAAGCGTGGTGATAGCTCGTGGGAGATTTTGGGCATCATGCCCTGCTCGGACCCGCCTCGTCACGACACAGCCCGCACTATCAACGAAGCTAAGACCCTTGGTCTTTCCATCAAGATGTTGACGGGAGATGCTGTCGGTATTGCCCGTGAGACGTCCCGCCAGCTCGGTCTTGGAACCAACGTGTACAATGCCGAGCGTCTTGGTCTCGGCGGTGGCGGTGAGATGCCTGGTTCCGACATCTACGACTTCGTCGAGGCTGCAGACGGTTTCGCCGAGGTCTTCCCCCAGCACAAGTACAATGTCGTCGAGATTCTGCAACAGCGTGGCTACCTCGTGGCCATGACTGGTGACGGTGTGAACGACGCGCCGTCGTTGAAGAAGGCTGATACTGGTATCGCTGTCGAGGGTGCTTCGGATGCTGCTCGTTCTGCCGCCGATATCGTCTTCCTTGCGCCTGGGTTGTCCGCCATCATTGATGCCTTGAAGACTTCCCGTCAGATCTTCCACCGCATGTACGCGTACGTTGTGTACCGTATTGCTTTGTCGCTCCACTTGGAAATCTTCCTGGGTCTCTGGATCGCCATCCTGAACACCTCTCTCAACCTTGAACTCGTTGTCTTCATCGCCATCTTCGCAGACATCGCCACCCTGGCTATTGCCTACGACAATGCGCCCTTCTCCAAGACGCCTGTCAAGTGGAATCTGCCCAAGCTCTGGGGTATGTCGGTCCTGCTCGGCGTGGTCCTGGCTATCGGTACCTGGATTGCTCTCACGACCATGTTCCCCTACCAGGATCTGCCCAACGCAGCCCACCAAGGTGTATCCGGCGGTATCGTCCAGAACTTTGGTGTCCGTGATGAAGTCCTCTTCCTACAAATCTCGCTCACGGAGAACTGGCTCATCTTCATCACGCGTGCCAATGGACCGTTCTGGAGCTCCATCCCGTCGTGGCAGCTCACCGGAGCCATCCTAATCGTCGATATCATCGCGACCTTCTTCTGCTTGTTCGGCTGGTTCATTGGCGGCGAGACATCGATCGTGGCCGTGGTCCGTATCTGGATCTACTCCTTCGGTGTCTTCTGCGTCATGGGCGGCGTCTACTACCTCCTGCAGGACAGCGTTGGTTTCGATAACCTGATGCACGGCAAGTCGCCCAAGAAAGACCAGAAACAGAGGTCTCTCGAAGATTTCGGTAAGTCCAGGAGCCGTAGCATCAAATGCGATTCTCAGACCGTGCTAACTGTTCTTGTCAGTCGTGTCCCTCCAGCGTGTATCCACGCAGCACGAGAAGAGCGCCTGAAAAGCGAGGCTCGTTCCGTCCTGTCCTTCTTACTCTTTTTAATACTATACCATTCGATTTGCAAATTAAAGTTGGCTCGTAACAGCAGGGGGAGAAGACTCGGCAGCGGTGGAATGGATAAGATGTGCGTTGTGGATACAGAAGATGAAGAGAGGCAGTAGTGTATAACACAAGTGCTTGGAGGCCCAACGATCCTTTGTTTGCATCTTGGGGGGATGTCCCGATCCCGCCGCCACCCATCTCTCGCTAGCAGCCTATGTTCGGCACATACTTATCCTTCCTTCCCGCTTCTCGCGTCGGTAATCCTGGGCTTTTAGTGTAATACCTCTTTGAGTTATTGATGGATAGAGGCAATAAAAAGGCTTCATTGAGCGCGGCTCGTGCAGCATCTTGTCGTGACGTTGATGACTGTAGATGGGGGTGTGTGGAGGCGCTGGTTCAGGGGACAGGAGCTGGGCTCACCTCGACCAGCCTGGCCGTTGAAGACGTAGAGACACGGGTCTTCTTTCACGCAGCCCAAAGGATCCGTGGCGCGACGACAAGAGTTTCATGCGTCGCCCCTTCGACACAACCAATCGTAGACCGCAAGCCGGGGACAACAGGCCCACATGGGCGGGCGTTCGTTAGGCCACAAGGCCAGAGCATCATGCGCATCATGGCGCAGGCACGACAAGGACCGAGAGCTTGCAACGATCTCGTTCGCTATGTGGAGTGGGAGCAGCGTGGGAGCGAAGGTTGAAAATCTCTGAAAGTCTCCGAAGCTCCCGGCGCGGCTCCTCAGATCAGGGCCGGAGCTTTGAGATTACGAACGGGTTGTTCCACCATCAACCACTATGCATGCAGTTTGTTATGCTGAGATGGACGATAGAGAGCCATATCCACGACTGATTAATTTTCTCTTTTTTTTTATTGCCGTCTCCGAGATTGGCGGTTGCTACCTGAGGCTTGCGGGCTCGGGGGCCGTTGCATGCATCCGATCTCGGCTACGTCATAGCTTCAACGCCCGCTTTCGCTCCCGCTGAAGGTGGGGTTCCCCGAGGAGGGGTCGCGCAAGAGTCGGGCTTGATGATGATGAGGCTTGCTGCCCCCTCTCCGCTCGGTACCGCGGAATAAGCTATTATTATGCCAGCAAACGCGCCTCGCAATTGATCCGTAAGAAAGCTTTGTAAGGCGAACATCCGTGAGTAATGCGCCGTGTTGGGGTTGTGACGAGCTTAAAAGCTCCACTTGCTGCCCCCCTCCGCTCGGGACCGTCGAATGAGCTATCGTGCCAGCAAAGGGTAACTGTGTCCCTGCCTTGCAATTGATCCTTAAGGAATCTTTGTAAGGCGAACATCCGTGAGTCATGCGTTGTGCTGGGGTTGTGATGAGCTTAAGAGCTCCACTTGCGGCCGCGGGGGAAAGAGCTCTGGCTTTACCTGCCGTGCGGAGCTCCACTTCCACGACTATTTCTTCTCGCTCCACCACTTCGACATCGTCCCGATACCTGCACACCTACACAGTACCACGGAGAGCTACTACTGCTACAGCTATACTCGTCCGCGCAACCTACTCCACCATGGCCAACATCAACACCCCCATCCCGAGCTTGAAGCTCAACGACGGCAACTCCATCCCAATGGTAAGTCAAGCTCCCTCGGCAGCTGCTGCTCAGCTTTCATTGCCTTGTCCAGTGCGCATCGAATAAGACACTTATACGACCTTGGCTACTGCGGCTTGCCGTCGGCATTGTGCTTGTTTGCTTGCTTCACTTTGCGACGCACGACGCGCTCAGCAGACATGCTGACACCCGGCATACCCGGCCCTTACTTCCCCCCACCTACCCCGCCCCAGCCCTTCCATGTCTATGGAATCCTCCACGACCAATAAGCTTTCTTTCTTTCCAACATGAGGCTGACAAGCATGTATAGCTCGGCTACGGCACAGGGACAGCATGGTACAAGACCGGCGACGAGGCGCAGATCGACCGCAGCCTGGTCGAGTCGACCAAGACGGCCATCAAGCTCGGCTACACCCACCTGGATGGCGCGGAGATGTACAAGACGGAGCCCGAGCTGGGCATGGCGATCAAGGAGAGCGGCGTGCCGCGCGAGAAGCTGTTCGTGACGACGAAGGTGTACGCGAACATTCAGAATATCAAGGAGGCGATCAAGCTCAGCTTGAAGAAGCTGCAGTTGGACTACGTTGATCTGTAAGTAGCACAGCGCCGTCACGACGAGATGTTTGCACGGGGACTATTTTTTTTTCTGACACGAGAAACCCGCAGCTACCTCATCCACGCGCCCTTCTTCACCAAGTCGGACGAGGAGCTGCAGGCCAAGTGGAAGGAGATGGAGGAGGTGCAAGCGGCCGGCCTGGCCAAGTCCATCGGCGTGTCCAACTACCTGCCGCAGCACCTGGAGGCGACGCTCAAGACCGCCAAGGTCGTGCCGGCCGTCAACCAGGTCGAGTTCCACCCCTACCTGCAGCGCGCGGCGCTGCTCGACTTCCACAAGCGCCACGGCATCGCCACGCAGGCGTACGGCCCGCTCAGCGCCGCCACCAAGGCCAAGCCCGGCCCCATCGACGACTTCGGCGCCGCGCTGGCGAAGAAGTACGCCGTCAGCGAGGGCGAGATCTCGCTGCGCTGGTGCATCGATCAGGACGTCGTGCCCATCACGACGAGCTCCAAGGAGCAGCGCTTGTCGGATTACTTGCGCGCGGCGACGTTCAAGTTGACGCCGGCGGAGGTGAAGGAGTTGAAGCAGTTGGGCGAGCAGAAGCACTACCGCGGCTTCTGGAACGACATCTTCGAGCCGGAGGATAGGTCTTAGGTTGGCCTGGTTGGCATTGGGGATTGAGCTTCCTGCCGGGAACGGTTGACGAGATCACGAATGCGAAGTAGAGAAATATTAGTTGCTTCATGAGGTATCTGGTGTGAAGTCGATATGTTTGCCTCATCTAGTGCTCACTCTCATGACTAGCCATGAGGACCATCCATTGAGTGAATTCTGTGCCCATAAGCGTCTGTGAACGACCCTTTGCCGATGAGAAGCTATGACTGATGCGGCCACGACTTCGTCATGACGCAGGGACCGGGCCGTTGACTGTTGGAGGGCACCCACCACAGCACGCGCCGGCGATCCTCCGACGGCAGCTGAGAAAACTCACAAACCACGCGGGGCAAAACCGCAACTGCCACTTAAACTTCGCGGTCCGCGCACCACATAGTACGCAAACATGCCGCCCAAAGCGAAGAAGGACGGGCCTCAGGACCCGGCCGACGGCGCCGCTCAGGTTAGAAAAAAGCTTTAAACAATCCATCCAATTGCCGCAACTCTCTCTCTGACTGAGATGCAACACCAGCCTGCCGCAAAAGCCGTGCGCAAACCGCGCGCCGTTCCGCGCAGAAAACCCACGGAGGCCACCACCGACTCGACCGAGACGCAAGCGCCCGCACCAGCCGCCGCCGCCGCCGAACCCTCCTCACAGCAGACGACGACGACAGAAATCCCGGCGACCGACAACTCCGCAGCAGCGCCTCACCTACAACACCAGAATGGCGCACACGACGACACATCCGCGACCGCCACAGCAACGAAGAAGCAGCAGCAGCAGCAGCAGCAGCGCAAGCCGCCGCAGCGGAAGGTGGACGACGGCATGGACAGCATGCTGCAGCCGTTCTACCACGGCAAGGCGCTGACGGACCCGATCGACACGGCCGAGGACAAGTGGAACCTGCTGCCGGCGTTCCTGAAGGTCAAGGGGCTGGTGAAGCAGCACATCGACTCGTTCAACTACTTCGTGGACGTGCAGCTCAAGGAGATACTGCGCGCGAACCAGTACGTGTACTCGGACGTCGACGACAAGTTCTTCTGGCGCTACACGGACGTGCGCGTGCTGCGGCCGTGCCGCGTCGAGGAGGAGAACGTGCGCGGCATCCAGTCGACCGTGACGCCCAACGAGTGCCGGCTGCGCGACATGACGTACGCGGCGCCCATCGTCGTGGATGTCGAGTATAAGAAGGGGAACGTCAAGGTCAAGAGGAAGGGGATCCATATCGGCCGCATGCCGATTATGCTGCGCAGCAACAAGTGCCATCTTTGGGGCAAGTCGGAGCGGCAGATGGGCCAGCTGGGCGAGTGCTCGATCGATCCCGGTGGGTATTTCATCACGAGAGGCCAGGAGAAGGTCATTCTGGTGCAGGAGCAGCTGAGCAAGAATCGTGTCATTGTGGAGTCGATGAAGGGGATTATCCAGGCTTCCGTTATCAGGTATGCTGCGGGATCACTGGAAGTCGGGATTAGGGCGGGTTGCTAACTTTTTTGGCAGTTTTACGGTTGACCGGAAGTCCAAGGGCTACGTTCTTTTGAAGAAGGGCCTGCTTTACCTGAAGCACAACTGCTTTACCGAAGATATCCCCGTTGTTATTGCGTTCAAGGCCATGGGAATCCAGTCCGAGCACGAAATCTTGCTTTTGGTGGCCGGTGATGATAGCGCGTACCAGGACGAATTCGCCGTCAACTTCGAGGCGTGCTATAGCGAGAAGAACGAGAGGATAAACACGCAGAACCAGGCTCTGGAGTACATCGGCCAGCGGACGCGTCAGCTCAGGAAACCCATCGGAAACAGGCAGGCCAGGAACATGCAGCAGGAGGCGATCGATGCCCTTTCGAACATGATGATGAGCCATGTTCCCGTGGTTGGCATGAACTTCCGTCCGAAGGCACTCTACATCGCGTACATGACCAGGAGGGTGCTCATGGCCATCCACGACCCGAAGATGGTGGATGACAGGGATTACGTCGGAAACAAGAGACTGGAGTTGGCCGGACAGATGATGGCACTGCTGTTTGAAGACAGCTTCAAGAGTTTCAACTACCAGTTCAAGGCCGCCATCGACAAGATCCTCAAGAAACCGAACCGGGCCGCAGAGTTCGACGCCTACGATCATATCCAGACGCACGGTTGGAGCATCACTGCAGGTATGGAACGAGCGATTGCAACCGGCAACTGGAGCTTGAAGCGTTTCCGCATGGAGAGGGCGGGTATAACCCACGTTCTCAGCCGTCTCAGTTACATTTCCGCCCTCGGCATGATGACCCGTATCACTTCTCAGTTCGAGAAGACGAGAAAGGTCTCGGGTCCCCGTGCGCTCCAACCTTCGCAGTTCGGTATGCTGTGCACTTCGGATACCCCCGAAGGTGAAGCCTGTGGTCTGGTCAAGAACTTGGCGCTCATGACGCACATCACGACTGAGGTGCCGGAGAATCCCGTGAGGCGGATAGTGTTTATTCTCGGTGCGGAGGATGTGCAGTCGGCGAGCGGCACCGAGCTGTATTCCGACGGAGCCTACATCATCTTCGTCAACGGTTCGCCCTTGGCGCTGACCCGCGAACCCAGGCAATTCCTGAATGGCTTCCGCAAGTTCCGTCGTATGGGCCGTATCTCGGAGTTTGTCAGCATTCACATCAACCATCACCACCGTGCTGTTCAGATCGCTACGGATGAAGGTCGTATCTGCAGGCCGTTGATTGTTGTCGAGCGTGGAAAGTCCAGGGTGTCTGCAAGGTATCTCAGAGCTTTGCAGAAGGGGACCATGGAGTTCGATGACTTCCTTTCCCGCGGCCTCGTGGAGTACCTGGATGTCAACGAGGAGAACGACTCGAACATTTGCATCTACGAAAAGGACCTCAAAGAGCACCATACGCATCTTGAGATCGAACCTTTCACGATTCTCGGCGCCGTCGCTGGTCTCATTCCCTACCCTCACCACAACCAGTCTCCTCGTAACACTTACCAATGCGCCATGGGCAAACAAGCTATCGGTGCTATTGCTTACAACCAGTTCACTCGTATCGACACCCTGCTTTACCTCATGGTTTACCCCCAGCAACCCATGGTCAAGACGAGAACGATCGAGCTCATCAAGTACGATAAGCTTCCAGCTGGGCAGAACGCCACTGTTGCCGTCATGTCTTACTCGGGTTACGATATTGAGGATGCACTGGTCATCAACAAGGCTTCTTGTGACCGAGGATTCGGTCGTTGCCAGGTATTCAAGAAGGCCAGCACGACGCTCAAATCATATGCCAACGGCTCTCAAGACAAGATCACGGGCCCCGAGAGGAATGCCGACGGACCCATCAATGCGAGACACAAGAAGCTCGGCGAGGCCGATGGTATTGCGGAAGTCGGTATGCTCCTTGAGAAGGACGACGTATACCTCAATAAGTTCGTGCCGACGCAGACGAACCCTGTCGGTCTCGAGGAGGGCAGGAGGAGGCCGCCTCAAGAGTTCAGGCCGACGCCGATGAGCTACAAGCTGCCCGACCCCGCCTACGTCGACAAGGTCCTCCTCACCGAGAACGAGAACAACACGCCCGTCATCAAGATCCAGACGCGGCAAACGCGTCGGCCCGAGCTGGGCGACAAGTTCTCGTCCCGCCACGGGCAAAAGGGCGTCGTCGGCATCATCGCCGAGCAGACGGACATGCCGTTCAACGACCAGGGAATCTGCCCGGACATCATCATGAACCCGCACGGATTCCCGTCGCGCATGACGGTGGGCAAGATGCTGGAGCTGCTGTCGGGCAAGGCGGGCGTGGTGGGCGGCGACCTGCAGTACGGCACGTGCTTCGGCGGCAGCAAGGCCGAGGACATGTCGCAGATCCTGCTGGAGGCGGGCTTCTCGTACTCGGGCAAGGACATGCTCACGTCGGGCATCACGGGCGAGTCGCTCCCCGCTTACGTCTTCTTCGGCCCCATCTACTACCAGAAGCTCAAGCACATGGTACAAGACAAGATGCACTCGCGCGCGCGCGGGCCCCGCGCCATCCTCACCCGCCAACCCACCGAGGGCCGCTCCCGCGACGGCGGACTGCGCCTCGGCGAGATGGAACGCGACTGCCTCATCGCGTACGGCGCCAGCCAGCTGCTGCTCGAGCGACTCATGCTGAGCTCCGACGCGCACGAGTGCGACGTCTGCGAGCGGTGTGGTATGATGGGATACCACGGCTGGTGCCAGAGTTGTCGCTCGTCCAAGGGTGTTGTGCGTATGACGATTCCGTATGCGGCGAAGTTGCTGATTCAGGAGCTGTTGAGCATGAATGTTAAGGCGAGTTTGAGGCTGGGGGATGAGTTTCCGGTGGAGGAGTAGGGTAGGGAGGGGGGAGGGAGTGGGTGGAGGTGAAGGGGGTTTTTTGTTTTCTTTTCACGGTCTATGCATAGCGTTGGAAGGCGGGGTGGGGCCGGTTTTTTCCTGCTTCGGTCGGGGCATTTGGGTGGCGTTTTCTTTTTTTCTTCTTTTTTTCTTTGCTCTGCTTTTGATTTTAGATTGCTGGGCTGGGATGTCGTCTATCATTGAAGAGAGCGCTGTGGATGGAAATTCCATCTTCCTTTCAAGGTTGGCCTTGTCACATACGGTGCTGGAGATTCTCTGTTAGGTGAATGAAGATGGTGATGGTGAAGTAGGATGATCGATTAACGAAAGCTGCCAGTAGTGCTATACACTGCATGATAACAAACTAAGCTAAACCTAATCAATCTTGAAACAAACTCAGCTAACCCTAATCGATCCTGAAACAAACCGAGTTAAACCTAATCGATCTTGAAGCAAACAACCTGCTCAGCCTCATGGAGGCCCTGCCCGATCACAAAGAAACAATTCGGCTGAGAGGGGAAAAAAAAAAGGCAATCTCCGCCAACACCGATGCCGTCCACCGCCATCTTGCTCACAACATCAGCCTGGCTATACCACTCTAATCTCTTGGGACCGTGAGGGTTCCCATTGGATGGAACCAGACCTTCCCAGCGCATTCTTCCTCAAACCCGTCCGTTGCCTTGTCGGTCCTGAAAACCCATTGGATCGCTCGGACCCAGACTCCATCACTCTCGATCCTCACAAGATCAGAATCCTTGATCTCCGACGCGCTCTTCATTTGCGAATACTTGCACTGCGTGCCGGAAGCGATGTGGCCGATCAACAAGTCACTTGTGTCGATCCACCTGAGCTCCTTAATTCGGCAAGCGCTTGCCCATCCTTGAGTACCACACAAGGTTCTTCCACACGTCAGTCGGCCTCGACCGGTCCTCAAACCACATCGTGGTCTGAATGCATGAGACTATTTTTGGGCTTGAGCATTGTAAATCGGGGGGACGTAATCTGCGTAATTTACAGATAGATGTTGAGCCGCTTCGTTTAGATGCTTGACGTTGGAGTCGGTCACGGACTGTAGAGCTCCTTCCTATGCTGTCTTCATCTACTTTGACGAAGGGGGTTGAAAAAAAAGCTGCGTAGGATCTCTCTCAATCGGGTAACTGATGGTAGGCATGTACAACGGTTCCCGCAGTGCTCTCTGCCTATTGCGGGTTAGCGTCCCATCTCGAGTGTCCATTCAAGTTGGGCAATTCTGCGCGCGCTGGTGGTCGATGCCATGGCTGACTTGGATACTGCTTAGATGCGGGGCCTTTTCACTCGGAGCTTTTCGCGAGGAAGCAAAGGAAAGGAAAGGAAAGAGGAAGGATTAAAGGCGGCCAGAATCGGTGGGAAATGGCCGATTGCTCTTTCCCGCGGTGGGCTTTGCCGCATTTTCACCGCACGGCGGGTGGCAAAAGAAATTGCACGCCCGCGTTTACCCTACATGAACACTACATTATTAAGTTGATGTAGGCAGTTGAATACAAGATCCGGACGTAAATATATATTTTTAAAACCTATATTTACGTCCGGATTCCATCTTCAACTACCTACCGGGTGAGAGATTTTTGTTACGAGGCGGATGCGGGTAGGCAATTTCTTTTGTCACCGCCGTGACCGTGCCTCGCTGATCCGAAGCAAGTCTCCTCACATCAAAAGAGTTCCATAGATTCAACTCCAAAATCCCGATTCGAAGCGCCACGCATGGAACCACCAAGTGTTCATCATGTCCGTTCATGGCGTTTGATTTTACCATCACCGGAGAATGTCTGGTTTTGGCAGCGTCATCAGCTAGCCTCACCAGGCGTGACGAGTAAAAGGTGCAAGACCGTCTTTTGATCTTTCCGGTGCCGTTGAACACCTCACGCCTTCGCCGTCTCTGCGCAGGCCGGCGAAGCCCAGGTGCACGGCTTAATGGTTCTTCATGTGAGAAAGCTGGTGCTGTCCGACTGGTGGGGATCAGGGCTGGTAGAGCCGGCACAATCATACATACTATTTGCCTTCCGAGTCACTATGCAGGCCCAGAATGGAGGCATTCGCTGATGACCAGCAGTGCCATGGCTGTTGCAGCTCTACAACATCAGATGTAATTGATGCTGTGCGTCATCACTTCTTCAGGATGTTTTGACCGCCCACCAACGGACACCTTCGGCACGGCAACGCAAGGAGTATGGGAAAAGAAGAGAAGACGAAACGAAGTGATATGTTCTTAATGATTCTTCCACCAGTACACGCTGAAACACGTTGTTCAGAGGACTTCACCAGGTACCTGAATGGCCAGTGTTGACCAGAATCTACTCCGTCGTGGTGGCTTTTTAAGAGGAGCCTGAGCCGCACCTCAACAGCCCCTCGGCGGGGACTTCGAAGCAGGGCATGACTTGCCGCGCATCTCGTGAGCGCAAGCATCACTTGTTTCCCAAAGCGGAAAAGACCCGCCGTGCATCTGCCGCCCCGTGCTACCCCTCGCCCACGAACAGACACGAGCTCGAAGCAGGGAGTCGGCCACCACGGATCTCTATTAAGACTGCCCCAAATCTGCTGGGGTAGGTAGCCTCGAAGCAGTCTCCGCACTCCCAGCCATAGGAGTGAGGAATCTCATACACGGTTCTATCACTTGTGCTCGGTGGTCTGGCCTGCCCGCTCTTACTCCGTCTCTATCAAGCTTCACTGCTCGTGGTCTCGCTCGCGCGGACGCCATAGACCCCCAAGCGCAATAATGTCATCATTTGCAAAACTCCCCATGATCCAGTGAGGACGACCACCAGCATGATCCACCCCATGCGGGCACCCATCATTAACCAAAAAAAAACGCTGCAGTCCACCATCAACCGCACAAACCCCTCAGCGTACTCCTTCTCCTCCACAACTCCCCGGAGGCGAATAGTAAGAAAGCCCGCGAGCGAAAAGAAAAGAAAATCCCCCCCACAAACAAAGTACTCAGAAGTGGATGGACGACTCAAAGTAACCAGCGTACGACTCGCCTTGTCCGTTCTCCCAGCAAAGGCAGAAGGCAGAAGGCAGAAGGCAGAAGGCAGGGCTCCGAGACATCCAAGACCCCTCACCCTCGCACGACCGTCTTTTATCATACACGAAGAAACAAACGCACAGGCCCGAACGTCCGAACCAGCGCTCTCACTTGACCGCCCCGGCGCATACCACTTGCCTTTTACGGCAGGGACCGAGGGAACCCGGGGCCGGCGGCTCGGGCTGACCACTCAACTCACCGGAGAGCCAAGGCCGACGGCGGGCCACGCGCAAGCAACTCCTTCACGGTGGATGAGACCTTGTCTCAACCCCAGACGTGATAAAGCAGTTCAGAGCACTTGAAGGAGCGGAGTCGACATCAAGTATGTGCAATGTATGTATGTACAACGATAAGCCAAGAGAGTCAAGGGTATCATCATTGAGTTGAGTGGTATGTAAGAGGAGGCTCATCACTCGCACAAATCCTCCTGGTAGTCCGAACCATATTCTTTTTTTTTTCCTTCGTGCCACATGTCTGCCTCGCATCGGCAGCTGCCGCCTTGTCGCCTTGCGAGACCATAACCTTTCGCAATGAGAGGGGGGGTGAGGTTGACTCAGGGTGAGTAAGCAGTACGGAATCCTCCCGATGTTGTGTTGCTCACCGCACCATCATCACATCCCTCAAACCCCGACTGGACAAACCGAGACTGCGGACACAAAGCAGGCATCCCATATAGCCCACTCATCTAAGCCGCCTCCCTCAGTGCGGCCTGGGCGTTCCTGGCGCCCTGAACGGCCAGCTGATCAGCCGCAACGTTTCCGGGGTCGTCGGCGTGGCCCTTGAGCCAGGTGAAGATTGTCTTTGTGCCGAGCTTCTCGCGTTCCTCGATGCGAGCGACGATGGCCTCGACGAGGTCCTTGTTCTCCACCGGCTTCTTGGCCGCCGTCAACCAGTTGTTCTTGCGCCAGTTCACAAACCACACTGTCACGCAGTTGATGGAGTAGTTGCTGTCACTGAAAATGGTCGCGTCGCGCTGAAGAGGCGCAATCTCGAGCGCGCGCTGGATGGCTGTGAGCTCTGCACGTTGGTTGGTCTGGCGCGCACCGACGAGGCCCTCGGACACATTTCTGAGAAATTGTTAGCCCATCTCGGGATTGGCAACGACGAAGTTGTGATGCATACCTCTCATCCAAGGGCCCAAAGAAGACACCCACACCAGCAACAGAGCCCTTCTTGCCATTGCCCAACGAGCTGCCATCGGTGTATATCCTGAGCATGCCGCCCTTTGAGTCGCCTGTGGGCATCTTCTTGGTTGCGGCCATCTGCTCTTCGGTCTTATACTCGACCTTTCCTGTCTCAGGGTTTAGTATGATACCTGGGTCAAAACCATCCTCGGCACCCTCTGGAAGCGGGCCGGTGCCTGGCTCCAACGGACCTGAATCTGTTGCTGCTGCATCCTCCGCCGCCGCAGCCCTTTTCTGCTTTTTGGCCGGTGGTTCTGACTTCTTGCCGGTCGTCGTGTCGGACTGAACGTCGAGCTCAACGGAGACATTGGAAACGGACTCGCCGACCTTCTTGCCAGCCTTCACAAAAGCCTCCGCCTCTGCCCGAGTGGGGAAGGCCTTGTACTTGGGGCGCGTCCAGCCCGTTGTCTGCTTTTGCGCCGAAGGCCAGTCCGTGTAGACACCGGGAACGCGACCGCTCTGTACAGCGTAGAACTTTTCGGGGTTGTCGTTCGAGGCGGTGCCGGAAACGAAGGCGTCGGCTTCGGCTGCGCTGGGGAATGACTTGTCTGTGGTGTTTCAAACATGAATTAGAAACCGGTCTATGCAGACGGGTACGTGACAGAAAGAAAGAGAAGCACACGTACACACTGCACCCTTGAAACCCTTCACCTGGTCCAAACAGTCGTTCCAATTGGCGTACACGCCCGGCGTGCGGCCATCCTTCACGGCGTAGAACTTGGGCTCGCTTCCGCGCTTCCTCTTGGATGAGGCATTGCTCGTTGCAGCGTTCGAGCGCTCCTCTTCCAGCGCGGGCGAAACCTTGTCCTTGGCCATAATGATGTGGTGCTCGAGATTGAGCCTGATTTTCGGGTTCCGTCGCTGGGCTGCGCGTGCTTGGTCGAGGATTTTGAGGGTGTTCTGCAGGGCGCGGCTTCCAAGGTTGCCTAGTAGCTGCTTGATGGTGCGCTTGGACGGCAGGGCCCTGAGCGCGAGGCGAAGAAGCAAACCGGCAGGTACTTGGACGGTGGCGGGGGTGACGGGTGCGACGCGTGCAGAACGCGTGCAGATCTTGGTCGCGTCTGGAGAGGCCTCAACGCCGGAGATGCAGAGTTTGGTGACTGGGTGTTGGGTGGAGCGAAGTAGTGGGGTTCACATGCTGGCGACGACGAAAGGGCTTTGTGGGAAGAGCTGGTTGGCGACCTTTGTCGCCGCTGCCCTCACCGGAAACATGCTGGAGGTGCTGCCAAGTTTTGCCCCGCAGTAGCTTAGACCCTGGCTCAGGTGTGCCTGGCACCAGGCGCATCGGCACATGGAAGCGGCGACTAAGGCAGCAAGGTACTGGGCCACTCGACCAGGCCGGGACAAGCTGGACATGATTGTGCCATGGCCGAGGTGAAGCTGGCTTGGCACGAAGACAGTCCGCGTCGATGCTGCCGTGGCAGGCTGGACCGGCACGCGTCGATCCATTTCCCCGAGCGCGCCTCTCCAACGCTTCTCTCACAACCCCGACCATCTCTGCGATTCTCTGGAATGCCTTGGGCGCGTTCCTGAAGCTGCCTTTGCCCCCAAGGTACGCCCCGTCCGTCTCGTCCGCCACCTCCGCGTTCTGCACCACCGCTCCGTGACGCGAGCGACCGACTCGTGGCCCGCCGTTCCGCCGCACCGCTGGTCTTGGCATCTTTTGAGACCCGCAGTGCTCGAAGTCTGTCCGGACCCTCAGAGGATGTGCAGGGCGGAGTTTGTGCGCCGGCACGAAGCAGCCAGGCACGTACCGAGCGGCAAGCGAAGGACGGGCAGCATGACGTCTGGTGTGGAGAAGCTGACTGAAAGTGTATCGCGACTCTAGCCTGAGAACAAGTCATAGTCACGGCACCGCAGCAGCACAGGCCTGCTCGACGTGAAACTCGCCGAGACACAAAGAGGCCCGCCCGTTGAGCACCGGCGCTTCTCCACCGACGTTTTTTTGACAGACGACGCCTCAACACCACGAATAGCAGCCATGTTCGAGGTATGCACGCCCGCTCAGGCCAAGACCGATGGTGTCGGAGCGCTCATGTACCGTGACTGGCCAGGGCCGACATGCAGCAGACAGATACCACCTGCGCCTGCACCGCGCGCGCTCCGTCATCCTGACGCCCGACGAGCTCGTGGAGATCCGCGCGGCGCAGCGAACCTTCGAGGGCGCCTACATCCGCACCGCGCTTGGCCAGTTCTCGTTCGCGCTGGTGGTGCTCAAGATCTTCACGGCCGAGTTCTACTCCATCGGCGCGCTGTTCGCCGTGTACGGGGCCGGCGTGCTGTTCACCAGCCTGCTGCGGCGGCAGCACGGCAACAAGCAGTTCTTCAGCGAGGTGGGCGAGGACGGGCTGCATCGCAAGAAGTTCCGCACCAGCGGCAACGTCGTGTCGGTGCTGACGGCGCTGTCGGTGGCGGCGTACGCGTCGCTGCTGGTCCTGACGCTGAAGCTATCGACGTGAGGCCCGAAAGGGAAAACCGGGGCGGCAGGTCTGAGGGACGGATTGTCCAGGTCTCAACCCTCAACAAACGCCGGACGGCTTGGCTCGGCGCCCCCACGACTCCGCGACGGGCTGACAAGAATCCATCACGGAGCATGCTTAAACGGGCGGGGATCAGCTACCACCAGGCTCCGCAGCGAAGTATGGACGACTAAGGAGGGCGTGGGCGGATGATTGGCCGGCGCTGGCGGAAGGGTTTCCAACGCACAGCCGCCTGCTTTCGGCGTGTCGCAAGCATAACGGCAATGCCACGCTCGCTGCACCGGCCATCAGCTGGGCGCCGCCCCGTCTGAGCGCCCCGCGAGGCGGGCCGTCACGATAGAGTCAGTAGATATGTAAATCGCAAGCCGCAGCCTCCTGGCCCAGCTCAACCGGACCTCAACTTCCACTGCACCACTGCACGCGGCTGCCGCCACCCGCCCACGGTACCACCTGCCTCTGCCTGCTGCCTGCCGGACACGCCGCCGACGCACGCGCAGACTTTTCTCTTGTGCTCTTAAACTACTGCATCGCACCGGCTTTGCGCCGCGCCCGCCAACCCAGCCAAACAGCACCCACTGCGCACCGGCAGAGCCAGCGCAGCCCTACCGACACGCCACCCGCCCACAGCCAGGTCGCAGCTTTGCGTGACTCGCGCCTGCGCATCCTTGCGCCATGCCGCTAATCACCGATATATCTGATCACCATCTCCCTCGTCCTTCGTGCACCACCGACCCTCCCATTGCTAGCAAGCTCCTGCGCAAGCAGTCTACCCACAGCGACGTCGCCAGGTCCGTTCTGATGAATAACACCATCCCGCCCTACCGACTCGACGGCAACTCGCACCCTCCCGACCACCCCAACGCGGCCCGCCAGCTACCGGTCCGTCCGCCGCCGCATACGCAGAGCCCGCGCATCCCCGCCAACCATGCCAGTCGTGCCCCTGGCGCCCACGACGCCCACGATGGCGACCTGAAGCTGCCGCCGACCGTCGCCGCCCACCAATTCCGCGACGCGCTCGCCGCGCAAGGCGTCGGCCATGCCCTGTCCGACACGCCCATGCCCACTGCCCCGAGCAGCCCCCGGATGTAAGTGCAGCACTCCTGACAAGCCCGATCGTCCTATCATGTCCACAATTACATCAACTGGCACGACGTCACGGGCCGCGCCCAATGGCTGGTGGCTGGAGATCATCCGTACCCACATTTGCGCTCGGTCCGACTTCGCTGCACTGCGCCCTTATCAAATATATCATTTTCAACGTCTTCTGCCCGCCTGAGACCCTGTAACACTCTAACAATGGACAGTCCGCCCATCCGCCAGAACTCCGTCTCTGGAAGTTCGACGCCGCGCATTCGGCCCACGACTCTCGACATCCCCGGCCTGACCAAATCGAAAGTCTCTCCTGATGGCCGCATCGCTCAGCGCGACCTGGGCGCGAAGCTGCTCATTGTCATGGTCGGCTTGCCCGCCCGTGGCAAGAGCTACATCACAAAGAAGATGGCGCGTTATCTGAACTGGCTGCAGCACGAGGCGCGCATCTTCAACGTCGGAGAGCGCCGCCGCATTGCTGCCGGAGGCGGAGGCACCCATAACCCCGCGCCGTCGCCCGGCGTTGAGAAGCGCCCGATAGACTCTGTGCGGAGACAGAGCATTACGACAACAGCGCCGCAGGGTGCCATTGCCCAGAAGCAGCTTTTGGACCCGCCGCACCTGGCCGCGAAAATTTTCGTCAACGGCGAAGCTGTGAGTCAGGCGGAGAAGCCGGCGGAAATGAGGGAGCCGACCAAGGAAGAGAAGGACCAAAAGTTTTTGGAAGCCGCCTTCCCTGAATTGACCAAGGCCTCAACGCCCGAGGAGCTGCCCAGCACCGAGACCATGGACCAGGGCGCAAATTTCTTCGACCCCGGCAACCGCAAGGCCGCGCTTCTCCGTGAGCAGTGTGCCATGGAAACTCTGGACGAGGCTATGGATTACCTTATCGAAGGCACGGGTTCTGTCGCCATCATGGACGCTACGAACAGCACTCTCGAGCGCCGCGCCGCAATCATCCGCCGTGTCCGTGACAGGTGCGGTGACGAGCTCAACGTCATGTTTGTGGAGTCGCTCTGCAAGGATGAGCGCCTCCTCGAGTCGAACATGCGCCTGAAGCTCTCCGGCCCTGATTACAAGGACAAGGACCCTGTCGCTTCCCTGGTGGATTTCAAGAAGCGAGTGGCGATCTACGAGAAGGCCTACGTCCCGCTCGGAGATTACGAGGAGAGGAACAACACGGCCTACGTCCAGATGATCGATGTTGGCCGAAAGGTCATCTCGCATCAGATCCGAGGCTTCATTGCCGCGCAGGCCGTGTACTACCTCCTGAACTTCAACCTGGCACCTCGCATGATTTGGATCACGAGACATGGAGAGTCCATGGACAACGTCGCGGGCAAGATCGGCGGTGACTCGGACCTAAGCTCCAACGGCCACCGCTACGGCAAAGCCGTGACCAGGTTCATCAACTACCACCGCGAGGTTTGGCAACAGCACCAGCGTGAAAAGGTTCTCAACTCGCACTTCCCGCCCCTTCCCGGAGACATGTCGCCGCCGAACCCGTACTTCATGACGCACAATGACGTTCCGCAGAAGAGCTTCTGCGTGTGGACGTCGATGTTGAAGCGCGCGATTCAGACGGCCCAGTACTTCGATGAGGATGAGTTTGATCTCAAGCAAATGCGCATGCTGGACGAGCTCAACGCTGGCTTCATGGAGGGCATGACGTACGAGGAAATCCGGGACAAGCATGCGGACGAGTTCCTTCTGCGCAAGAAGAACAAGCTGCATTACCGCTACCCCGGCCCCGGCGGCGAGGGTTATCTCGACATCATCAACCGCATTCGCCCGGTGATTGTTGAGCTTGAGCGCATGACTGACCACTGTCTGCTGGTCACGCACCGCAGCATCGCACGCGTCCTGCTCGCCTACTTCCTTGGCCTCGACCGCAAAACGGTTGCTGACATCGACTGCCCGCTTGGCATGCTGTACATGCTCGAGCCCAAGCCGTACGGCGTCGACTTCAAGGCGTACCAGTACAACCCCACCACGGATTGGTTCGACCACCTGCCCGAGTACAAGCCTCGGCCTGCGCCCGATGATTCCCACTAGTGGGAAGTCTGCTGGATTTCGCTTGGCCTGGGCTTCTTTTACATTCGATTCACTGTTGTCGTTTTTGCTACTGCGTGCAATCGGCGAGCCAATTGCTTTTTTGACGGCGGCTGGCTTGGTACATCCGTGCTTCTTCTCTTCTCGGACTGTTTTTGCATACCAAGGCGTTTTCTCCTCTTCATTTCCTTGGCGACTTTTCTGGCCTTGATCGATTCTCCTTCGTCCTCCCATCCTTGCAAAAAAAGACGGCTTATCACTAGACTGACTCTTGCTTGATCAATGGAGTTGAACCTCTCCTCATCCCTGTCTTCCCTGATTCTTTTTTTCTCGGACCTCTCGAGGTTCCTCTCTCTCTTACGGGCCGTCTTGATATCTCAGCTGCCACCCGTGCGGCTCCACTCTCCTCATCCTCATCGTCTTCTTTCGTTTATCTGTAACCTTTTGCACGGGTGACGCTCGGCTTTTTCGTGCTTACGATAGCATCTGCGGGGCGTTGTTTTTTTTCTTCTTTCGAAGTCTTTTTGTTCTTTTTTTTTTCTTCTCTCTTTCTCTTTCGAAGCAACGGCGTTGGCGGATACTGCATCTGATGTTCAGCGCGGTGATATGAAGAAACGTAAAACTTTACCCTCTCTTCTTGTTGCTTTCGAAATGGTCGTGGCGGCGGTGGGATGCTTTTTTTTGTACGAGTTGTTTTGTTTGCATGCGTGCGTGCTGTTTCGGTTTCGGTTGTTGTTGTTGTTGTTGTTGTTGTTGGTCGTTGTGGAAGGGGGGCGGTGATGGTGTTTGTGATTCAGTACGGACCGGCCTGGACCTGACTGGACCTTGGTTGAAAAAGTTTTGAGAAGAGAGATGAGAAAAGAAAAAAGATTGTTCTAAATTGTCGTGATTGACTGACTGTGTTTCTTATGTGTTGGTGTTGTGCGTGTTGTTGCGTCGTTGCTTATCCTGGGGTATTGCTTCCGTCATTTTTTTACTTCCGTCCTTCTCGGCGCACTTGTCCTGCCGTTGCTCTCTCTCGGATGCTGTACGCCTTGCTTGCTCGTTGGTTCTCCTTTGGGGTCTTGGCTCTTCTTGTTTATGACGACTACTCCCTTCATCCTTTAGCTATTGGACGTAGTCGCTTATCATCTTCCACTTCTTTTTTGGGACGTAGACCAGATTGGGGAGATGGGGAAACAAAGTTGGTTCTTCTCTCCTTGTTGAGATTAGAGAGTCTATAGAGCTAGGCTTTCGAAGGAACGAGGAGATACAAAGTTAAGACCAATGAGAGAGATATCAGAATGCGAAACATGCTTATGTGCGGGTGGTTTGGAGAAGCTTTTCTGGTGGGGTGGGTGGTTTGAAGCGAGGTGTTTATCCTAAGCCTACGTCTCTTGGTGACTGTTCGCTTTCAGCTGGACGATAGTCATATCCCCAGCACCGCGTGTAGCAGCGATGGCTTTCTACAACATCGCTCGTTCGCGTCACGGGCGGAAGGGAGCAAGCAAGCGGTGAATAATATAACACGTTCCTGCCCGGCTACATCGAATTACACAAAGGACCCTTCCGCTTCGCAAGTCCGTCAGGTTACACCCCGCTTCCACTGGGTTTGAAATTCATGTCTAGTACGGTGCGGCTCTGAAGCCCATTTTCACATCCAAACATTCGCTCCAATTGCCCTCTGAATCGACCTCGAGTGGGCTTCACTGCGGGATAAGTCCTGCGCCTTCACGGGTAATAGAAGAGGCACGTCATCTGCAGTCCGCCTTGTCACCTGCCGCCTTTTTGCTATCTGGCGCAGCCGCTCTGCCATCAGGTGCGGAGATCCTACGCCCTCATCTCACTTCACCCCCGTGACAGCCATCTCGCGTCCGCAGCTCGCGCGACTACAAAAGCTTCTCTTGACACGGCTCCGAGCTTGTCTTCGTTTCTTCACAGCACAGGTGGGGGCTTTCTTGAATGGAAACGAGTTCATCCCCGTAACTGTGTGTGTTCTTTCTGAAAAATACATTCAGAACAGACTCCGAGCATCGTCCAACTGTCATTTCCACAGGGCGTGCGTGTCCTCCTCGCAAGCGGAAACATATCAAGATGTGGCGATGGTGGTGGTGGGCATCAAAGCCGGGATATGATGCGGTGCAGCAACGATCTTTTGGCTGCTGCTGGTGGTGGTGATGGCGGGCATTTGTTCTCCATGCGGATTGCCGGGTAGCAACTTGGCGCGTGAAATGGAGAAGGAAGAACGGGGAGAAAAGGAGTTTCGGGCTGGAGCAGCCCAGTAAGTGAGAGGCGCATCTTCACTGTGGACGATGTTGGAAAGGACAGAGACATGCAACGTTTGGATGGGCTTATGTAGCTGATTTCTGCGTCGACCGCAAAGGCACGGCGAGCCAAGTGGACATGACCCGCGTGATGAGGTGGCCAAGCAACACCTGCACGGGATGGGAAAATCATGGGCGAAAGGTGCGCGTGCAGGTTCGTTGGTGTAGTCAGCATACCAACTGTGGTTCATGCTCACGGGACGACATAGCACTTGGTGTGGTCGCAGACATGTGATGGAGTTTTCAGCCAGGCGATGACTCGAGATGCATGTGGCGAGGGTACGCGTGGCCTTGCGTCAAATTCGTTTTCTTGGTACATAAGGACCACCGGGTTGTTGGTTCGTTCTTATTTCGGTATCCTGTTGTGGAGGAAAGGCTGGTAACAATGTGCCAGATGACGTTATTGACTTGGGAGAAGCGTTCTGGGTGAGCTGAGAAGACCGCCTAGTTGGTGTTCTGATTATCCTCACCTCCGCGGCAGAGTTGACTTTCGACAACATCCAGCATTATGTATGAGCCTCATCATTTATGGACGACGGTGATGCCGATTCATTTCGATTGATGGTACTGGCCATCAATCCTGAAATGTCACAATAGAAGCGGAAATTTCAGCATTTGACACTCAAACACACCAGTATCGGACGTCCTATACTTGGAACAGTGCGTAGTTGTGCTACCTTCAGTTAGGTTAGTTCCCAACAAATTCCGTAGCGAAGCACATCAATCTTCGACGAAGGAGGCGCTGATTTAAACCATACCTTTAGCTGAACCCCGGTAGTTGTACAGATGACGCGGTTCTCTAGACAGCCCCCGTGGGTCTGTCGTGTGAGTTCAATAATCCTCCGCCGTGACATGTCAGGGAAGTGACGTACACGTTGGCCGCGTGCAGGTGGAAAGCGCTGATCGCCCCGCAAAGCTCGATCACTCACGTCCAAGAGAGCAAGTACAGCCAAAGGCCCATGGAATTCGTCCAAAAATCAAGTAGCATGTTATGTTGGGATTGGGTTTTTGCAAAAGTCCAAAATGACTCCGTTCCGAGCATATGGGGCTATGCCTTTGCCACGTTTTTGTACACATATCCCAATTCGAAGGAATATCTGTGTATCTCCACCATCATTATGCTGCTGAAGCTACCTTGTGAGAGGGGAAAGATTGGTCGTACCACTTTATAAGTCAAAATGTGCTTGTTTATACCACTACGCTGCGTCGATACTGGTCACGCATAGTGGAAGCTTCACATCGCTCTCTGGGAATGATAGCAGTCACTGGGGCCGGCAAATGTCGTAGAACCACTATTGTAGCACGAGCTTTGGTATTGACCAAGGACAAGAGAATGGCCTCGGCGATATCCATCATGGCTCCACAGGCGCTCACAGGAAATAATGATGCATGAGGCTGTGCTCAATACACACTGATGAACAGCAGCGTTTCTACGTACTGACACAATGCATCACCATTGCTTATCGTGTAGAAATAGATGGAGGGTTTTGTCTTAGCTCAAAATTCTAAATCCACGGAGACGGGAGCGGAAAAAGTGCAGATCTGGGTAGGTTTGAACTGCATCAAGGCAGAAAGGAAGTCAATTGTGCAGTAAGTAGTTCCACAAACCTCTGCTTATAACCACCAATTCTCACTCCACTACCGTGTGACACCGACAGATGATGCCTTCGCTCGTGCACAAGCAACTAAATGTTGTGGACACGAGGTGATGAGTGAGGAGCAAGCGAGCCTTTGCCTTTTCACACACCTATAAAAGAGAAGTATCTCTATCGTAGTTTGAGAAGCTGAGATCCTACGCTGAAGCCCTTACCACCTCATCGACACGGAGTACTGCTCTCGTCGTAGTGGATGGATGTGTTCCACTTCTCTTGGGGAAAGTCGTCGGAGCCGTCTGATTCCATCGCAGTTCCGGCAATTCATGTTATGACGAAGCCAGCGTCAGTATCTGTACACAATGCTGAAAAGCTTTCGAGAGTGATGAATATGATTTGATGCAGCAGTATGTATAGACGATGAGGAGTGGAACACATATGCGGAAAATACTGTCTGGAATCTGCCCGGTGGCAAGCGGAGACGACCAGTTATAGATGTTTGTAAGGCAGTCTCCGAGTCGTCATTCAGTTGTGAAGCTGTGCGCCTTGCATGTTGATTTGGTAGGCCGGATTTTGATGCTCGGATTTATATCCATTGAAGTCACTTCGTCGTTACGCCTGGCGTTTGCCCCACAGCCATGTGATGGCGCTGATGGAAGCAAGTAAAATCAAGCGAGTTCCCTAATGACGCGACAACTTGATGTCCGGACATCCAGCAGGAGACCATCGTACGGATCTCAGCTCCCGGTCGGTGTCGTTGTTCATACCTTCCCAAGTATCAAATCACATCGACATACACTCCTTTTGACATCGCAGTCTTTTACCTTCGTCTGAAAGCGCTCCACTCTCATACTCTACCCGTCTCCCCGCCCGTCGTCATCTCCGTTACTGTCCATTCTCACCGCTGCAAGCGACCGCCGCAGCCCATTACCTTAAGACAAACCTTGCAATATCTTCTCAAGCATCCGTTCTCTCGGGACAAGCAGCGCTGATGATGGCCCACAAACCCCTCTCCAGATCCTTACCGAAAAATCTAGACTCCCCTCCCCACAGATTCTTCCAGAAGTTCCAGACCCCTGAAGAGATCCAGACCCCTACTTTGTCTCACCTTCTTCGGAGATAAAGAGTAGCGGCATTTTGGTGCAGCACCAAACCCCAATTCCTCGAAGCGGCAGGTAAACACCTAGCGTCGGCGGGACGAAACTCCCGCGCAAAGTCAACAACCTATCGCAACGCCCATGCGGCGCCGGGCTTAAATGCCGAAGACAGGAACCCTTGCCGAATGCACTTGATCAGTATGATCGACCAAGTCTACACGTGAGACAAAACACGCCACGACAACGTAAGACTGGAGTACACACTTACATTTTTCCTTTGTTGCGGGGGTGGACGAAACCCCCGAGCCCGGTCGATCTAGAGGCAAGGGAACGCGGAGGCGGGCGGAAAAGCGAGACAGGGCGAGGCTTCGCCTTGGTAAAACATTATGAAGCGAGACATCCGTGAAGAGATTCTACAACACACCGGCATCGCGGTTATGCCACAGCGGCTCCCACAGATAGTGCATTATATTCCTGCGTGGTTGAATCCCAAGGTCCGGACGTAAATGTAACTTTATATGCGCATATTTACGTCTAGATCATAAACTCAACCACCCATGAATATAACGCACGACCTGTGGGAGGGCCAATTTCTTGTATCACCCGCTGCGTTGCTGGAAGGAAGAGCCGAGCACCACAACGTTAAAGAGACAACCACCAAGGAGACACAAGCAAAGTGGCCTGATATCCATCTTTGTCGCGCCCACTCTCTTTCTCGCATCCCGCTCGTCCTCCCGCCACGCGTCCTCACCTTCGACGCCGAAGACCCGCCATCACTTCTTTCGAAAAGCAGAAACAGCGGTTGCTTGCGGGTCAGTCCCCATTCTACCGCACCCCCGGGTTCCGAGATTGGTGTGGTTGCGTGGGGAGGGGAGTGAGTAGAGAAATAAGAGTACACACACCAGGCCCGGCCAGGCCAGGCCATACCCGCATTCCTCCCCCCCTCCCCCAAGCGGTCGGTCTGTCTGTCTACCTCCCGTGCCTCGAACCTACCTCTACACCAACTTCCCAATTCGGCACATGCAGCGATGGTGCAGTTGCCCCGGAGCGGCCGTCGTCGCGGATGGTGCCCGCTCCCGTCGTCTGCCAACCGCCGCAACGGGCAATTCGCGTCCGGCACTAGCGAAGGGGCACTCCGCCGACTCACCGTCGAGCAAGTAGGTAGGAAGTAGCGCCGACGTTGTCGTCGTTGTTGGAGGGAGAAGGCGAGAAGGAGTGATGATCCTCGTCCGCCGGCGACAGCATCGAAGCCCAGACAGACCCAGACCCGGGGCGGCGCGCCACCCCCCACCCCACACCCCCAAACTTGATGGGTTGAGAAGAAATCTCAAGCCATGTCCTTATCATCGCCTGACCTCGTTCGAACGGAGGAAAAGGACCCGATTTAATTCTTTCCCTTCACTACATTCGCGAAAGCGAGGGCGAGAAGGAGGGTCCATGTGGAGAGCAGCAGGGCAATATAATATAGTGGGCACTGCACTCAGGATATACTTTTAGTCAGGAAAACCGGGGGTCGGTCTTGAGGAAAGCAGTTGCCGCGGATGGCGAAGGAATGAAAAAGTGTCGGTGATGAGGTGTGTGGTTCGATCGACCGGTCGGACCGAAGACGTTTGCCCGGCTCCCCGATTGGGTAATCTTGGCAACGAATGGGCTAAGGAGGAGGGGGGTTTGGAGAGAGGAAAGACCTATGGTTGCGGAACGGAACGGAACGGAACCTGGTGGGAAAAGCCGGATATTTAGTGCTGTATACTGTATCTATAATCCCAAGCCCCAACATCCCTATGAACAACAGAACCAAAGACCATCGACACGAGCGAGCGAGCGTGGAGCAGGGCGGCGGGAACGGCCACCCAATGCAATGTGTTTCTCGAGCAAGCATCCGAAGCAGGAAGAAAGCAGGATAATAACGACAAGAAGCAGCAAGAAACACTACAGACATACGCCTCTTGACCCAATCGAATCCGATCGCGGGCGCCAGATCACCTCCCAAATCCCCAGCTCTTTTCTCTCTCCACCTCGACCAGATCGCCCGTGACACACTCCCCCACGCCTCACTTCCCGTTCCTGAATTGGCCCCAAAGATCCTTCATCCTCTTCTCCTGGCCGGGCGTAAAGTCCTCATAGCACTCATCCCAGCTGTAGTCCATGTAGTTACGGATGGGATCGACGCCGGGCGAATTAGGGCACGAGTCCTTACCGACGGGGCACTTATCGGTAGCGACGGACTCAGCGGGGGTATCCGCAATGCCATCGCCGGGGCCATCGCACGAGTTGCCCTCGAACGTGTGCAGCAAGCCGAGCCAATGGCCCGTCTCGTGGACGGCCGTCATGCCCAAGTTGAACTTGACGCGGTCGCCGCCTGGCATCGTCGCCGCCGCCACCTCGCAGCCGTCGTTGACGTACGTCGCCGGCGTCGGGCTGGCGCCGATGCTGGCGGGCATGGTGCAGGTGCCCAGGCCCGCAAAGTCCGAGTGGAAGTAGATGTTGAGCGCGGCGTAGCCGCCGCGGCGCAGCGCCTTCTTCATGGCCGCCGTGTCGCCGTTGTCGCCGACCGCCCACGCGTTGCTGACCGTCAGCTCCGCCCCCTTGAGGTTGAAGCTGATGCCGTGCCTGTTGTACGCCTTGTTCATCACCGCCGCCTGGTCCGCCGCCATCTGGTGCCAGTTGCCGTACTTGGCCTTGTTCGCCTCCGACACGACGATGTGGAAGTAGGCGTCGACGGCGATGGCCGCGCTCTGCCGCGTCGCCAGCGACGCGTGCGTCGCCCCCGACCCGCCGTTCTTGACCCCCGCGTGGTACAGGTCGAGGTTGGCCTTGATGATCTCCGGGTGCGCGTTGGACGAGCAGTTGAAGTGCTGGCCGAGTGCCAGGGCGCTCAGGGAGAAGAGGACGAGGAGTCGTTTGAGCATGTTCTCTGCCTTGGCCGGAGGTGCTGGTTCGAATATTCGAATTCGGATTGTGGACGAGAATATAACGAAGTCGTGAGAGTGCGGGTTGCTGGAGATGCTCGGCGCTGCTGAGTGCTGATGCTGCCATCTTTGGGGCCCATGGCCGCCATATTTATCCCATTTTTCACCATGTTCTGGATCCCCTGCCATGTGGAGGTCATTTAGCGGGAATGATGGTTGCTTCTCTAGAACGCGGCTGTGGCGCACTCTGGAGCTTTCCCAAAACGATGCAAACGGTAGCTTGTCGGCGTGTCACCCTGCGACAAAGGTCCGTCGCGTGGGCGAGGCTTCTAGGTCAGCGCGGGTGAGACCTAGGGCTAGTGATTGTGTGCCTAGAACTTCTTCACCTTCAGCAAGGGGAGGTCGAGAAGAATAATTTGGTTCATCATTGGAAACTTGAGACTTCTAGAAGGGAAAAAGCCAAGACCGCCTTACACGATCTTCATACCCCATGCCCCAAACGCCGAGCCCACAATCAAAGAATCCACGCGGTAATCACATCCAGATCGAACTCATCAAGCTTCGCCGGGTCTCGCGCTTCGGCCGGTCGCAGTTGCCGTGCCGCCGCCCTCGTTATTCCACGTCAGGTAGGTGTGATCGCCAAGTTTCCTGTACCTCCGTGTCAGCAAGCGTGCCCAGGGCTTTGTCACATGGATCCTACCTCGGCTTGATCAGGTGCGTCGCCGTGAAGAGCGTTCCGAGAACGATGCAGATGCCGCCAACAACGACATAGGCGATGCCCAAGAAGGGGTTCTTGCCACCCATGACGGTCGTGGTTGAGATGAGAATGGCCTTGGTGCCACCATAAGCCGTGACATTGAAGTCTGCCCAACGTTAGCGGCCGGATTCACGCGGCACCGGGAGCAAGCTTACTGTCATCAATGTCGATCTGGTACCGGGCCACGGTCATGCTGTCGTCGTCATTCCTCATTGCCAGCTTGCTGAAGGTGGGAAGGCCGGCCGTCCGCATCCAGACCATAAAGCCCTCGTCCTGGGAGAGATCGGGAATCGGAGTGTCGTCGTTGTAGCCGTTCGGGTAACGGACCTGCCAGTTGGGCGGCGGCGCGACCTGGTCATTGGTGTAGGCAGTCTTCTTGAAAAGTTCCTTGTCGCTGTCCCAGGCGATGCCCTTGTTCGTCATGTTGTAGTAGTCGCTCTGTCCACTCGCGGGGTTAAGGCGCTGCAACTGCGAGAAGGTATCGTTGAACACCGAGTTCGCAATCAGACCGCACGGGTAGTAGGCTTTCCCCTTGCCGTTCAGCTTCAACGGATCGCAATCGCTGGCATCGATGGAGTCGTTGCTGCGGAAGGTGCCCTTGAGCTGCGAAGGATCCTCCGACTTGACATAACGACGGTGGTTCTGGTAGAAGTTGGTGAGGCGGTAGTACAGGAGCACCGACGGGCCGATCTCGTTCTCGATCTCGAATTGGATGGAGCAGACGGTGGTGTTGTGGGGGTTTTCCGGATCATAGCTGGTGTTGCGGAAGCTGTGCGCCCACGACGGGGCCAGCGCGCTCGGGTTGCTGGCCTTGAAATATTTCGACACGCGGTCCGTCGGCACGTCGTCGAAGGTGTTGGACGACGGCGGGAAAGTGACATTGGCCGAATTAACGGGCGACTGGTTGTAGCAATCCGTGTAATCGATGGAGATTTCCTCGACCTGCGCAAGGCGTTCGTCAGCACCAGGCCCGCGACACGGCTGTCCGCTGGAGGCCACGAACCATCGAACTCGCCCATATCAACAAGCCGCCGATTGGCGCGAATATGATGCCGACGGCGAAGAAGAGGGGGAGCACAGTCTTGGGGGTGAGGATGGGCCTGCGGGCAGTCAGCGGAGGCCGCGCGGTGCACAGCGGCAGCGGGCGGGAGCGACGTACTGCCAGGCCTTGAGACGCTGCTGGCGGAAGGCGGTGTCTGCGCGGCGGAGGAAGCGTTAGTCATGGCGCGAGAGCGGCAGGCATGGCGTGGCTATCGTACTGGCGGGTCTCCTGCTCTTTGTCTTCTTGGTGTCGATGGCATCGTTCTCGTTGCTGCTAATCGAGTCGGTGTGCTGCATTTCGGTCTGCGACATGGTGCGCGCGAGGGCTCCTTTGCGACAGGAGCATCCGACGGGCGCGGGGAGTCGGCTGCTGGGCGGCGAGGTGTTTGTTGAAGGCGTGTATGAGGCGCGGGCGATGATGGCAGGACGGTCGCTATTCTAGGAGGCCTTGGCGCGCCTGACGCCTCAGCCCCCAGATCCGCGACCTCCGATCGTCGCCGCAGCACTCAGAGCCAACCACCATCCGCTCCAACTGCTGGCCCCAATGCCGCTGCCACGCGTGCCAATGCCCGAATTGTGCCGCCGCTACCTTCTGGAGCCCTCAGTACAACCATCACCGTTGCCAAGGCCGGACCTCCGTCTTCATCTCAGCCCTGGCTCGGCAGGAGAGACCCACCTGTACGCGTCCCGCCGGCGTCGCCCTCGATACAACTCAATCTGTACAAACACTGGTGGTTGGTTTTTATCCGCACGCTCAACAAAGCACATGACCGGCTCGCCGCTGCCATTGCCATCGACATTGCCACCAGGATGTGTGGGAGGCAATGTTATTGCTTGCTCCGCGATTAAGTCGCTGCCTGCCTAATATATGTACATCCGAATCGCTTCCCAAGTTCCGCACATCCACACCCGAGGCTTTGGACCAAGACAAAGCTAGGTCAAACACAATTCCCTTTTCAAGATGTAAATCTTAGTCCATATCTCTATTACTGCCTCAAGATATGCCCCTCCTCAATGCATTGTATATTTAATCCCGCAAAAACAAAAAAAACCCCCGCTCGCTCCTACGCTTTATTTCTCCCATCCCATCCGTGCAATCCTCCCGTCCTCCCATGTCACCCACCCTCTCCCATCCACCCATCCCATCACCAGCATCACCTCAATCCCTCCCCCAATCCCTCCCCACCCCCCACACCAACCAACCAACCAACCAACCCACCATCAACCCAAAAATCAAATCAACCCACCCCCCACCCCCCAGGCCCCCTCCTCCTCTCCCTCCTCCTCCCCCCGCCCCCGCCCCCCTCGGCGCCCCCGAACAGCACGAGGTGCACCGGCGGCCAGCTGCAGCAGAACCGGCCCCGGTCCGGCCGGCACCGCCCGCACGCCGCGCACTGCACCCGGTACGCCGCGCTCGCGCTCTGCATCCGCCGCTGCAGCGCCACCATCACCATGGCTGCTGCGCCGGGGGGTGGTGGTGGTGGTGGTTGCGACGATGGCGGTGATGATGGTGGCAGAAAGGGGAGGAAGGGGTCGGAGGAGGCGGATGATGACGGTGTCGTGGGGTGCCAGGTGGATGGGGAGGGGTGGGCGCGGTCGCGCTGGAGTACTGTGATGGTGCTGCTGGTGCTGTCGCTGGAGGAGGAGGAGGATGAGGATGAGGAGGAAGAGGAGGACGGGGACGAGGACGGGGACGAGGATGTTGACGAGGTTGAGGAGGAGGTTGTCGAGGGGAGTGATGATGATGAGGAAGATGCGGTGCGGCCGCTACGTTCTGGCCCGCGCCGTGGGACCGACGGCCCCGGTATGCCTGGCGTTGGCTCCGGTGATGGTGCTAGTTGTGGACTCGAGGCACGTGTCTGGGTCGGGGTTTGTAGCGCCGAGGGAGGAGGGGAGGGGGAGGAGGGTGTTGTTGTCACGGGTTTGGCAACAGCCGTCGTCGCCGTAGCAACCGTCGTCGTCGTCGTCGTCGTCGTCGTCGTCGTTGCGGCGGTGGGTAAAGCGGGTGGCGGGTTCGTGGGGAGAGCGGCGAACGCAGCGGCCATGGAATTGGCCCGTGTTCGTATCGAAGGTGGAGGCTGTGTCGGTGGTGGTAGGGGTGATGCTGGTGGCGGCGGCGGCAAATATTGCGGCTGAGTCGTCGACGACGACGACAAGGACGGATGCATGTGAGGAGGAGTCGTGGCGGGTATTTCTTTTCCGGATGCTGCCGCCACCACCACTTTCTTCGAAGTTGGCGACGATGTTGACGACAACTGTGCGCGGTTGGGATGAGGAGATACTTGTCGCGGGACAGAGTAGACCTTGGCTGCTTCGAGCGGGGATAGCTGCAGAGAAGCCACCCTTTGCTGGTAGGTTGACTGGTGGTGGTGGTGGTGGTGGTGGTACGGTCCCCTGGACACCGGTCTTATCGTGACTACGGCGCCGCAGTGTGAATGTGTGACGGACATTGCTACTTTTCTGGAGAGTGATGACGATGATGATGAATTAAAGACGATACTTCCTAGCTAGTTGGGCGTTAAGAAGGCACACTGATGACCGAGATATACCCCAGACGAGCCCGGTCCACCGATCCATAGTGATGTATGGACAGGCCTTCTGTCTTTGTTTGTTACGCAAAAGTGCAGATCACTGTGTTCAGGGTGATGCCAACAAGGTGAATGTCTAAGATCGATTTCCTACTGCCGCCTATGGGCGTTCAAAGTGCTTCTTTGATGACCCCCAATCAATCTTCGCTAACCCATCCCGAACGCTGGTTGAGGCCGGAATCAATGAAACAAGACGAGCTACATGCTGGGTGCTGCTACTGTATGAGTAGTGGGGGTATCAGAGTGTAAGTGCCGATGACGATGATGGAGTGCGCCGGGGAACCGAAATACGGAACAGATGACTGAACAAAGGGAGAGAACAGCCGAACCTCAAGCTCGGCGGCGAGGACGGCGTTGAGCGATACCCAAAAACAAAAACCCAAACCCCAGAAGAACGCCTATGTCGTGAGATGCTGTGTTCGTGACCCAGAGATGTGAATGCGAGGGATTGCTCCAGCTTCACATCAACATGCGACGGAGCCATAATCTGAAAAACCGAAAGTAACGCCAATTCCGCCGGCCAATGCCCATGTAACCGAGAGACCCAATCAGGGGATCGCGATGCAATAAGTGTACGGGACGAAACGATAGGAGATGACGAGAGCGACTATATGGCGAAACATCGCGCAAGACGACAATGCAATCGCGACAAGCCTGCAGTCGCGAACGGACCTGGGTCCGCAGCGAAGGCTGGTGACGATGAGGCTGAATGACCAAGTGTTTCACATGGTGATCGATCCGCCCGCGAATCGACGCAAGCATCAAGCACTGCGTTGCATCTAGTTCTCCCAGTCGTTGAAGTTGTCGAGATGCTGCTGGAAGTAAATGGGCTTGAACCAGCCAATCTTCTCGTAGGCAGCCCACAGCTTGCTGGCCTTGTTGACGTCGATCTTGCAGGCCTGCTGAGCCTTGGTCTTGTTGAAGTCCTCGCCCCTAAGGAGAGCGCGAACGCGGGCCTGGAAGATGCGTCGCTTGTTGTAAAGGTAGGTTGCGCACGTGAGGCGGAGCGTGGAAGCGACATTAAGCTCGGAGGGGTGGAGTTCACCCCGGTCGGGATCGGCGGATAGGTCAAGGGGCTGACCCTTCCATTCCGCCTTCAAAGCTTTCCTGCCGTCTTCGGGAAGCGTCTCCAGGGGTGGCGCATAATTGGGGATCTTGTGGAAGTCGACGTCATCTCGCGACGCCTGGACCTTGGGTGCCTTGGGGGTCGGGGGCTTTGCGTCGAATGACTCGAGCAGCGCAGCCTTGGGGGTGCGCTTCGTAACCCGGGGTGCGCGAGGCAGTCTGGGGGCGGCGGGCTTGGTCTTGCGGACGCCGGCGGGAGCGGGGGCCAATGCCCTCAAATGCGAGCGCTGAGTCGACTTCTTGGGGCCGTACATGCTCCAGGTTGCGCGCTCGTTGCGCATCCACTGGACGGGGTTCTTGCGCCACTGGCTGACGGCAATTGACTTGCAGGCGATGGCCAATTGGTACTCCTCGCGGGTCGGTCGGTCGTAGACATTGGACAGTCTGGATTCGGCAATGTGCCTTGAGATGAGAGCCTCTTGCTCAGGAGTCGTTCCAACGCTAGGGAACAGGGGCGCGGTTGTCGCGCCGATCTTGTCACCGCTCCACGCCGGGAACAGAGGCGGGTCCCTGCTCGTATCCTCCTCCACCGAGCACTGCGAGTCCTCCTTGTGGAGATTGTCGAAGGGCGAAACAGGCGGGGAGGGAGGCAGCCCCTTTGCGGAACTCCGGATGTTGCTGCCGAGAGAGTTGACCGTGAGGCGGTTGATGGTGCAGTCGAGCGCGGGCGCGGGCGTCGCATCCATTGCGCAGTCGGCGGGCGACTTGGAAAAGCTCTCGGAGCGCTTCATCTCCGGCGGCGAGAGCAGGGAAGAGACAGAGAAGCGGGCGTCGGGCTTGGAGGGGGTTGCTGTCGTGTGTTGCGAAGCCATTGTCGCGTGCAAGAGTGGGATTGGGGGGCGAGGCAGAGAATTGGGGGCGTTCGCCGGTTTAAGAGGCAGCCTAGGCTGCAGGGGAAGGTGCTGGAAGGGTTGCGCTGAGGTGTCGAGCGTGTTGCGTTGTTCTGGCAGCGGTCGGGCTGGGGTGGCGAGGCGGACAATAGGCTGCTTTATGAATAGATGCGAGTCTGAGCGTAAGACGTGACAAGCGCGGAGCAGCCAATGGCAGTGCACTGGGGGGCGTTGCGCCGGTCAGATTGGCACAGCAGGCAGAACTGGGAATTTATTGCCTGGGGCAGTCGGGCGCGCAGTGTGAGGGCAGCTGGCCGTAGCGACTGGGACTGCCGGGCGAGAACCGTGGTTCGGAAATGGGGGACCTTTGGGGCGCCGTGGGGCGCGGACAAAGGCGTGCTTTATGAACCACGACCAAAGAGGGCTGTGTCTGGGAGCAGGGTGAGTGAAGAGGGCAGATGACTGGTTTCTAATCAGGCGCAGCGCGGGCTCGCACAATGGGACAAAGAGCCTGGTGGGCGGCGCCGCAAGGGCGGGCTGCGACAAGGCGGCAGATCGCAGGTGTCAGTTGCTGGCAGGGCTGGTTAGCTCCGAGTATCATCAGGCACACTCGCGCGCTTCTCAGCGGCCTGAGGTGAGCGGGCTGGCCATTCGTCAGCATGATACAGGAAGGCGGGCGAACAGGAGAGAAGCGCCGGAGGTGTGGCAGTGCGTTGGGCGCTGGGCCGGCGCTGATAGGGCGGCCCGGTGCTGGGACATGCTGCTGGCGGCTTCTGCGCCGCGCAGCTCTGGATACCTGGCGTGCTCTTGCGGGCGGCGTTTGGAGCAGGTGATGGGAGGTTCGCAGTGAGCGCGAATGAGTCAGGCCCAGGGTTCGGCGCCATGCCTATCGCGGCCAAGCGCCAGCCCGTCGCCGGGCGGGTGCTACGCATATCGCGCCTGCTGCTGCTGGCTGCGCTCGCATTTGCGCGCGCAGGTGGGGGGCCAGCAGCCAAGCGCCATTGTTGGCCGCGGTGACGCAGCGCTGCTCGACGAGACGCCCATTGTCCGGCGCTGGCATTGCCTGCGCCCGTACACGTGTCGCAGGACAAAGCAAGCAGGCAGGCCAGCGGCGACACGGCGCCCGCCGCGCTCAGTCCGCCGCGCGCAACGTCAATGCCTGCTGCACCCGCTTTGCGTCGGATATCGCGCCGCAGGGCAGCCATTGACGAGCCCACATCGCGCAATGTCTAGCAGCCGGCCGACGACCGCCCGGCGTGGGCTGTCAGTCGACAGTAAGTCCGCTGCGCTCGCCCCCCGGTCGGCGCCGCTATCTCCAATCTCCATCGTCAGCGCAGCTCCAATGGCTGATCTGGTGACACCTCGCCCTCCTGCATCCCCGACCGGCGCCGCCACCAGCCACGCGGCGGACTGCGGCCTTGGGCCTTGGGCCTGGCGGTCCCTGGCCGGCGCGCGCGCGAGGCTGCTTGGTCAATTGCATCATAGGCGGCGCGAAGGCTGCCATCTGACGGCCGCTAGCCAGACCGCTCCGTATCTGGGGGGGCCGGGGGTGCTCTCGTGGACACGGCGGCGCGCGCATGTGAAAGCGCCTGAGACAGCGCCCGCACCTGACAGCCGGGCACGCACACCCTCGCAACACAATCATGGGACAGGGAAGTCGTGCATTCCTTTAGAAGCAATCTTTTAATGTTATGGTGGTTGACAATGCCATCCTTATCGCTATCGATACGCGACCAGGGCTGCCGGATGATGGCCCGGCGCGAAGCTGTGGAGCGCACAGGGCCCTGCGGGCGAGCCACCGACCCCTCCATCGTCGGGCTGAGGTCAGCACCGCCGCGCTCCGTCGCCAGCAGCCTCCAACTTCGCTCCATCGACAGCGACCTCGATAGCGACGTCGACGGCGACGGCTCCCGCTCGCGCCCGACTCCACCACACCGCCAGCGCGCGCATGATCAGAGAGCCCACCAGCGCTACCCGGCAAGCGGCTCCTATCTCGAGGTCATCTACCCGCCGCTCCCCCACACCGCTCATCAGTCCGCGATCCCTGCCGCCCGCCTGCCTCCTCCGCACCATCCCACTCCGCTACAGGCAGTCACGCCGCGTCGCTGCCCTTGCAATTGCTGCGCGACGGGCGGCTTGGGCGGCCGCCATGCACGCCATCGATCGACGTGCTCCGGCCCGCCGTCGCATCCCATCTGGCCCAGCGCGAAAGCCACCAGTCTGTTGAGGGGGCCGATCCCTTGGACGGGCAGATAAGCTGCCGGTGATAGGCCCCGCAGCCCAACCCGGGCAGGCGCGCTACCTTTGCCTGTCACCCAGAGGCCCTGCAGAGACGATCCATGGGACCCTGCATGCCCACTTCGCGCGTGCTGCGGCTTATTAGGCGGGGTCGCTCTACACCTTCTCTATCAGCGGGCGTTCGCGGCCGTCGTGCAGATGATCACTGGCAGGTATCATTCGGCATTTGCGTCCATTCTTCCTGTTCGTCAATTGCGCGCGGCTGCGTCGGCTCCAGCGCCGCTTTTCCCTTGCTGCCGTTTCTGTCCGAACGGGCTGGTCGTGTCTCAAAACTCCCGTCCAGTCCGCGTCCTCGCTATTCCCAACCCTCCTCTACGGGAACGCGGTTTCAGAAGGTGTTCGTGTTGCGAGCTGGATGTGCGGCGCGCGCGGCCGTTCGGTGGCTGGGAGCACACAGCGCGGCTCGTGATATCCGCAGCCACATGGTGCGTCTACGCGTCTTCCCGGCCCGCGAGCTGCAGATTCTCTGCGCAGCACCACGGATTCAAGACGGTCGGCCGTTACTGCGACCTCGATCTGGACTGCCGGAATGCAATTGGAGCACACACGCCGCCCCTCGAGACATTTTGTTTCAGCACTTATCGTCCTGGCCGTCCTCGAGAGTGCGGTTACCGGGCCTTCTCGCAAGACTGTCGGTCGCAGACACACCAGGGCCCTTTCAGATGACGGGCTGTGCAGCCTTCAGGCGGGGGGGGGGACAGCAGGTGGTTGAGAAGTCAACACCTGAGGTCGGCGCAGCAGGACTGCAGCGGTCGCGACACGACACCAATGCACGTCATAATAAGATTCGCAAGGGCACAACGAGGCTTAAGCGACAGGAGGCCTGAGTTTGGCGCGCTGTGGGGCCGCGGGCGCGGTTCTGCGCTATCGATGCGCTCCCGTTGCTCTCCCGCTGCAGCCTCAGGGAACAGCCTCTAGCCTCCGGCCGACGATCTGTGACGGCCAGTCGCCACCAGCGCGGCACAGACGTCCGCGACGAGATGCGAGCGAGTTGGGCTCTTCAGCGCCTCTTTCGCTGTCTGGCTGGCCCAACGTTTGACTCGTCCGGGAGCTCTGATGATTCAGTGAAAAATTTTCACGGTGAGTCTACGTAATAGCCTTTTCTACCGCCGCCATTATCTTCTCACGGATTTACGCCACTCGGAGCCATGGGCCGCCCAGTCGTCCCGGCTCCGTTCAGTGAGCGTGTATTGCCTCTGCACGCCGTTAACGAGTCTCGTGTTGTGGTGTCTCTATCTCACACAGCATGCGTTGCACTGCATGCCTTCTCCTGCATGGGAATCCGGGCCTCCCGCAAACCCTATCTGCTATCCGGTCATCTGCACAGGTCTGCCTTTGGGCAACGTAATCCCCCACAAGCTCCTGCAGCGGCAAAAGCCTTTTTCAGTCATCCGTCTCCCCGCAGACCCGGTTCCCGGGTCTTGTACCTCTCGCACCTTCGTCTAGTGCGAGGCGGTGCCGTTGCACTCCCGGGGACGGTGGCTGTAGGCAGGTCGATCAATTGACGATAAAATCGCGTACATTAAGCACACCTCTTGGTCGTGAATGCGCACGAGTGTCTCTCCAACGGCTCCCTCCGCATCCCCACAACGTTCCCCGGGCCCCTGCATGTTGTAGCCTGCGGCAGAGGACAGTCTCAACGCCCCGCGGTCATTGCTTAAGCGGGCAAGCCATGTTCTTCTGCTTGTCTTAGACAGACAGTCGTCTGCTGCCGTTACCTGCTTCACCAAATCTGGGGCAGCCGGTGCCACTGGTAAATCATCAGCTGCCTCGTCTTCATCTCATCTCCATCGCCAAAGAAAACCCGGGATTCCGTTGCTTACCTGCGTTGACTGCGCAGCTGACTAGGTTTTCCAGCATTTTGACTGCGGCACACTGCAGAGCAGATCGAGATAAGGGCCAGATTGACTTTTCAGATGCACTCGACAGATCGCAAATGCAGGTCAAAAGTTTCTCTCCACACCATCCGCACTACCCGGATCAAGCGGAACAAGTGTTTGTAGAGTCCTGGGCATGTTTCTCATCTAGTTCTTTCCGCAATAAAAACTACCGTCCTCCGGGCCCATGTCGACATTAAAAGACACAGCTTCCCGCGCGGATCACAAAACAATCAGTATGCAACGGGGGCCCGACGCACGGCGTGGGTTTAAACGAGCAAGAGCGTGGTCGTACAGCGCCGTGTGGCCGCACACCTCTCGAACCCATCCACGGCGCGCGCATACACAGATGCGCATGCAGACGCGGGCTCTAGATCGGCTCTCTCAAGCCTTTCCTCTAGCCAGGAACCGCGGTTGCGGTTAGGGTGGGGATGCCACAAACAGTGCATATCCATGCTTGCACCCGCAGCAGCTTGGGAAGGGGGGGGCCAGATGAAGTGTGGTGTGCAGGCCTGCATATGCCGTGCGTCTGCGTGCCGCTCCACCTCGCCCCTGTCTCGCCGTGCTTATAGATGTTGCTGCTTGCATGCGATGCGCGCGCGCACGTCAAAAGGATGTGCGTGCTCACGTATGTACGTATGGAACCGGAATGCTGGGGCCAAGAAGATGGTGAGAGGGCTTGAGGGGGTGGGACGGCTCGAAGCAGGTTTTTTGCTCAGTGGTAGGTGGTAGTTGACGGCTTCGTGCATGGCGGGTAGGGGAGCATTCCTGGAAACCGAGGGGCAAAAGCTGCCCGCTTTGCCCTGTTCGGGGCTCACTCACTTCCACTTCAAGGTCAAGGCTCTCCCAGTTGCGGGTTCAGGGTTTCGCATTCGACCAGGTGCTCTGACGAAAGTTGCTGCACTTTGCAAGGCCTTTTTTTCCGCCTTTGCCCCAGAGAGATGTGCTTGGCGCGGCTGCCTTGTCCGCCGTCCCACCACCATGATCCTCGCCTTCGTCAAGAAAAGCCTTGTAGGATCGCAGGCTCCAACAAAACCGGTCCAGCCCCCGGAGGCCAGCCAGGCCGGACAGCCACCCAGCCAACCAGCTCGTCAGCCCAATCCATTCGACTCATCTTTTTTGCTGACCGGGCGGCTTTGCGTTGGCTGCTTCCGCTGCTGCCTCCCGCCCCAACAATCTGTAATGACCACCTCCACCTCTCACAGCCCGACTCAACTCACGCATCCTTGTCGTGGCTGTGCACTTCCTCCGTCCAACAGCAACAGCAACAGTGGACGAGGCTAGCCGGCTAGACCCGCCCGTCAACCATGATTCCAAATGCCGAAACGGCAGACTGTCATTTCCATGGTTTGGTCCCGCCGCCCCTCCCTCCCCCGTGCTTTTTCGTCCGCTTGGCTGCTCTAATAATAATAACTAACCACGCTCGAATTACCCGGAAATTGCGCGTGCTGGGGCGGGGGCCCGAAAAAAAAGGTTCCTGAAACAAACATGCAACGGTTGCGGACAGGGGTCCGACTCAATCAGACCGAGGTGCTTGGATGTCCGCGTGGTGAGATTATCCGTCATTCGTTCGGTTTACTTCCGGGGGTCTTATTGGGGGCCACGTCCCGGGGTTACATTGGACCCTACATACCCTTGTAGGCGGGTTCCACGGGAGTGTGTTGCAATCTACCTACTAGGAAATTGGAGCTACAATCTGAAAGAGAGAGTACCACGAACATCTTCGCGTTGGTTTGCGCTGCCCAAACGGTGAAGGGTGGAGTGTCCCTTGGGAACGAGTTGGAGAGGATGGATACGTTTTGGTGGTTCCGTGTGGTCTGGACTGCTGTCTGAGCTTCGCACACGGCCTTTTTGTCTCACTCCGAGGCAGGGCATGTGCGTTTACGTACGAACAGTGTATACGAAAAACAAGGCCGTGACCGATTACGAGACGGAATTCACCGTGTATGTATAGGTGTATAGTCACGTTTGTGTGGAGTCGGTCTGTTGGGGTGGTTGTGAGTCACCTCCCCTCGCAATGCACGAGTATGATCACTTCCGATCAGAACGAAATACACGTATCGTAGAAAGAAAAGCTCTGCACTTCTCCACAAGACCAGAGTCGGTAGAGTAGGCAACGTCTACAATGACATCTTTCCCTCGCCCCTGATCCGTCGGCAACGCGCAGGCAACGTGACTATCCATTCCCTCAGCTCCCCCGGAACTACCCGCCAATCGGCTAGTGACATACAGACTTGCATACTGCCGCTGCTTTCAGACTGTCCATCTGATCATGGTCTTGTACTCGATCCAACCAATGTCCGGCCGATGTGAGGAGCAGAGCATTGGCAACGGCACCCGAGGAAAGACAACGCCATGCGGGCTGGTCACCTATACAATGAACCGGGCATGGAACTGACAGGTGCATATTGACGTCATAAGCTCCGCCTGGGTGCTCAGGTTCAGATTCAGATTCAGATTCAGAAGAAGGAAGCATCCAGTCAGTCCCCGGCGAACGTCTCCGAAACCATCAAGGAAAAACCGTAGAAAATCGCAATCCCCCTACGAACTCTCCATCATCCCGCAAAAGCAACCAACTCCCTAGAGTATCCCCGCCGCCACCACCACCTCTACTCGGGGAGAGCTCGAATACCCACGAGTCTCCGACCGCCACCTCCCCCTCCCCATCGTACTCTTTCTTCCCTCTCCCAATTCAGCCTCCACCCCCCAAATAAAAAGCAAGCAACAAAAAGCAACGCAAAGCCACAACAAGCCACAACAACAACAACAACAACAACAACAACAACAACAGGAAGAAGAAGGAGAAGAAGAAAACAAGCACCACCAACCAACCAAACCCCCAACCCCCCAACCCCCCGGCAAGCCCCTCCCGACTGCGTGCGTGCGTGCGTCCACCACCCATCCATCATCCCCCGGTCCCCGCATGCATGCATGCATGAACCGAGCAGCAATCCACATTCCCATTTTCCTTCTCCCTGCGGCGCGCTCGCTGACACATGCATTCCACGACGATGATGATGTCCACGCGGCACCCCGACCCAATTTGTTCCTTCTCCTCCCTTGCTTCGTTTCGGATGGGGGGTGGAGGCTTTCTTTTTTTTTTTTTCGTGGCGCTTGCATTTGCATTTGCATCTGCATGGCATGGAATGGCATTTTCTTCTTCTTCTTCTTCTTCTGCTTCTTCTTCCACACGCCGTGGCGCGCCCCGTACCGTACCTGCCGGGATCTTGTGTATTGTCCCCATCCCGGCTCTCTCGGGAAATCGCGAAGCGGGGCAAAAAGCAAATGTAGCCAAGGCTCGGGAAAGGCCACGAGGCTCAGGGAGAAATAGAGTAAAAAAAAGAAAGAAAGAAAAGGTAAACGTATTGTTTGGTCGGCGATAGGTCGATAGGTAGGTAGGTAGGTAGGTAGGTAGGTAGGTAGGTAGGTAGGATGTGGAAATCTTCATTCGTGACTGCTCCATGAAATCCCCAACCACCTCCTCGCGTCCGGGCTTGTCCTTGTACGTCCGTACGTACGTACTTTTATTCCCGCCCCCGCCCCCAAATGCCAATAAAGATAGCCAGCAAAAAAATAAAAGAAAAAAGCCATCCAAAGTATGATATATTACAAGGTATCGATTTTCTTTTTGTTATTCCATTTGAACCACCTACCTCTTTGATGTGACCCTGTCTCTTCGACCGGGGATAGTGCTCGGGGGATTTGCGATTTGGGATTCGGGGTGAACGACAACGCCAATGAAATTTCTTCGAGGGTGGTGGTGGTGGTGGTGGGCGGGCGCGAGAATGAGAGAGAGAGACAGAGTGACCGACCGACCCTCCCTCCCAAGAAAAGGGGGGGAAGAAAGATGATCGAAGAGAAAAAAAAAAAAGACCGGGAGACGCTCGCCACTCGCCTACCCCCCTCGCCCCCGCCTCCATCCACCACCATCCACCATCCACCGGAATTTGTGCTTCGTTCGAACCGCTTTTTCCCGAGACATACGCACGTCGTTCTCTCCAGTAATTCCCCATCCCCATCCCCATCCCCGAAAGATGCAGCAAACCCCCTGCAAGAAGAAGAAGAATGAAGACGCCTCGATTGCCCCGCCCCACAGCTCCACGGAAAAGAAAATCGTCCAGAAAGAAAGAAACAACGCTCAGCCGCCACCGCCACGCTTGCCGCCGGCGCGGCCCAGCTTGAGGCGGCGGGCGGCGTCCGTCTGGCCGATGCTCTTGACCGGCGCCGCGTTGGCGACGACGTTGCTGCGGGGCGCGACCGTGTACGTGCGCAGCTGGCCCTCCTGGCGGGCGCGGTTCATGAAGCTCGGGGGCGCCAGCGCCTTTGCGCGGCGTTCGGCGGCCGCTTGCTGCGAGGCGGCCGCCTTGGACGCGGCGGTGCGGTCGGGGAGGCGCCTGTAAATGGTTGAGAGTGTCAGTTGTCTTTGCCTTTCTTTGTTTGAAGGAACTGTAGGGGAAAGGAGGGAATGAGGGCCGGAAAACGTACATGGGATCGTAGTGGGCTTCGGCCACCTCCTTCTTGCGGTAGTCGTCGGTCCGCTTGAGGATCGGACGCGTCCACTCTCCGATCAGCTTCTCCGCCTGCCTCTTCATGGTGCCCTCGACGCGGGGGCTCTTGGTGTAGAAGTTGATGACCTTGCCGATGCCGCTGGCGACGAGCGAGTCTTTCGTGATGGGGAGCTTGCCCAGCACCGTGAAGAGCTCGCGCTGGATGTTGTATGCCGGCATGCTCCCGTCGTTGAGGGGTTCGAGGAAGAACCGCACGGCTTGCAGGAGATTGATGTCCGGGTCGACAAGGTTGTTCTGGAGGTTGTTGCGGTTGAGCAGAGCCACAACCTCGGGAAGCAGCTTCAATTTGTGGATGGCAGGCTCGCCACGCTCACGGCCTTCGTTGTCAGCTTGCGCGGCTTCCGTCATGCGACGGCGCATGTCCTCGATCTCCGCATCGGCCTGGGCTTCAAGGTCCTTTCCGCACAGTTAGCTCGAACGACCACGACGGCATAGCGAAAAAAAAAAAGACAGCAAACTCACAATGCCCTGCTGCTTCCTCGACTTCTTCTTGCCGCCCTTCAGCGCCTCGTCCATCTTCGCATCCAGCGCCTTCCTCCGCCTCTCACTCGGCGTCAAGTTCTCCCAATCCTCCTCCAACGGCTCCGGCCTGCTCCTCGGCGCGCGCCTGGACTTGCGCTCGCCCAGCACCGCACCGCCACCACCATCCTCCGCGCCGCTCAGCCCCGCATCGCCGTCCTCGCCCCTCCTCTTCCGACTCTTCTTCGGCTTATCGCGCCTGCCCTCCCTCTTCTTCTTCTTCTTGCCGGCGGCGCCGCCTCCCTCCCCACCCGCCTCGGCGTCGCCCGCCGCGCGCTTGCGCTTGTGCACGCCGATCAGATTCACGTTGCTCTCGTCGACGGCGATGGCCGGGTGGTCCTCGAGCGCGACGGCGTTGGGGTCGAACTCCTCGAACTGCGCCTCGTCCAGGTCCGACAGGTCCGATTCCGCGTCCGACAGGGGACCGTCGGCGTCGGCGTCGTTGTCGCCTCTGTCCTCGGCGTCGGCCGAGCCCTCCCCCTGGCCCGCCTCCGTCAGCTCCATGTCCTGCGTCGGCGCCGCCGTCGACGGGTTCGGCGTCGCGTGCTCCGAGTCGATCTCGGGCCGCACCGGCTCGCCCGCGTCGTTGCCCGCCTCCGGCAGCGTGCTGGGGTCGGGCGGCGAGTTTGTGATTTCCGGATCCTCCATCGTTCGCGGGTTTGCTGGTGGTGGTGGTGGTGTGTTTGTCCTTTTTTTTCCCGCGCGCGGTCGTCGTCGTAGTTTTGGGGGTGACGGTGGCAGACGCGAAGCTTCCGATGAAGCGAACGTTTGGTGGATTGGAAATTGTTGTGACGGGCTTTGTGTGTGTTGGAATGATTGGGTTGCGGTGGTTGTTTGAAGTCGAAAGGGCGAGAGAGCAGCCGCGGCCGGCGCGCGCCAGTGTCGCGCGCCAAGACTTGCAAGCCCCGACTGACCGACGAGAGATTTCATTCAGCAGCTTTCGCCGCAATGGAAGCTCCGACATCATCATCATCATCCACCAACCCGCCTGCTCACCACCCCAACCATTTCCGCCCAATACCGCAAACATGTTCGGAGGTCCGTGAACGTCGAAACTGCTGCCTCGAAAGCCGAATGTCAACTGAAATTGTGCAGGACCGCCCCCGCCGCCTAGCAAGGAAGAGCTGCGTGAGCAAGAGCTGGTTGCCAGCGCTACTCTCGCCAGCAGCTTATTTACCTGCGCCCTCCTCTACCTCTGTAAGCGCCAAAATACCTGTTCATCTTGATTCGCACGATGCTGACTCGCGATTCCTCGTAGCTCCCTTCGCCGTTGACTACGCCGGCCGCTTCTTCTAAAAGGCTTGACAGCTACGTCATATACACACCAGAACAATGAAAGGCTAGACTGTATGAAACAGTCCGCACGGGCACCACTTGCGGCATTGGCGTTTAGAGGGGGTCAAACTCCAAATACTTGTACATTTTCTCAATGGGCTCGGCATGAAGCGCGGCCTGTGTATTATTTGAGAAGAGCCGCCTGGGTTACGAGCTTGATGCGCGCCTGAGAAACGCCTTGCCATACCCCCGGTCTTTTTGTATAGCATCATGTTCCCCACCGTAGAAATACACTTGCGTGGTATCTCGTTGCAAAAAAGGCGTGAGCCCTTCCATCCAAAATGCCGAGCCACTCTCCAACGCAAATCCACGCATTAATTTGCCGACTGCCTCGCAAATCATCTGCCACTGCCCGAGATCGGCTTGTTCGACTCCTGCCAATCCTTCCACTCCTTGGTGACGCGGATGAGCTCGTCGCGTAGGTGGGCAAGCTGCTTGTCGAAATCGCCCAGAACCTGTGCAAAATTGTGAGTGGAATGAAATCAGAAACGGCGCAGCGGGTGACAATAATTCGTCCCACCCGCATCTTCCTCCCAAAGATATTGCACCGTTTGTAGATAGTTGAATCCCAGATCCGGACGTAGATGCGAGTCTTGAATACGCGCAAATACGTCCAGAAACCCGGTTCAACCACCTACATAGGTATTCCAATATTTTTGTGAGGCGGACGTGGGTGGACCGCAGACGGCATTTGGGGAGACCAACCTTCCTGATCGCCTTGACGTGCTCCTCATCCAGCTGCTCGCCCTCAGGCTTGCCCGCAGTCTTGCCAATCTTCTCGAGATCCTCCTGCATCTCCCTGGCGCGGGCCCTCACGGCGCTCATGCGGGCCCAAACCTCCTCCTGGCGGCCGTTGAGCATGGGGTCGAACGCCTTCTTCTCCAGCTCCATCAGCTTCTTGCGCAGCTCCTCCTCGCGCGGGTCCATGGCGTAGCCGCGGTTGCGCAGGATCTGCGCCTTGGTCGCCAGCGCCAGGCAGCGCTTCGTGAGCGCAATGTGCTTGCGCTTGGCCTCGGTCGTGCGCACCGTGATCTCCAGGTCGTGCTTCTGCAGCATCTCCGTCAGGCTGTTGTTCATCTCGTGCAGCCGGGCCTGCAGCGCCTCGACCGCCTTGGCCTGCGTCTCCAGCCGCCCCGCCACCGCGCGGAAGCCGCGGCCGAGCACCGGGATCGCGCCCTCGTTGGGCTTCTTGGAGAGCGCCTCCTCCCACGCTTTTGCATCCTCGTCCGCCGGCGCGACGTAGTAGGGCACCAGCTGCGGGTCCACCTGGTTGTAGAAGTAGTGCTGGAAGACGGTGGCGCGCTGCTCTGGCATCCACTTGGAGATGAGGTCGGCCATCTGCTCGGGGATGGACTTTTGGTCTGGCACAGAGATGAAGCCGAAGGCTTGCGGTAAGTATCAGAGGAATCGCGGGAAAGGTTGGGAGCGTCAACGGGCCAGTACTTACGGGCTGGAGGCGGCGGGGTCCAGACATTTGTCGAGGTCGAGGCATTCAGCTGGCCCGGGTGCTGAGCTGGGGGAAGAGGGCTTCCGAAGACGGTGGAGCCACCGTAGAAGTTGTTGTTGGTCGACTGAGAGGGTTGGACTCCGAATGCGCCAGTGGCGGCAGGCTTGTTCATGCTTCCACCGAAAAAGCCGGTGTTTTGTTGTTGCTGGGGCTGTTGTTGTTGTTGCTGCTGCTGCTGTTGCTGGTTGGTAGAGTTACCGAAAAGGCTACTTCCCAAGCTCTATGTAGCATGTTAGACACGATGTTTTGGGGATTGGAGTGGATTGTTTACCGGCTGCGGCTGGGTGATTGAGCCAAACATAGACTTGTTCTGTGTGCTGCCGCCAAAGGAGGAGCCGCCGAATGGGTTGGCATTATTCGAGGAGCTGCCAAACAACGACATTGCTGCGTGCGTCCAAGGAGTAGAGGGCGCGACGGGCGGGCAATGGAGGATAAAATGTGCGTGGAGGACGGGCGTGGGCAGCGCGCGGGTGCTGACACGGGAGACAAAGGCGCCGTGGGCGTGGGAGCGACAAAGAGCGAAGGTCGATGGAAGCGGCGACGCAGCTCGGGACGGGACGGCGGGGGTGGGGAAATTAGCGGTGGTTGTGCATGGCGTTGCGGGTGATGTTGACCTTGGGCGTGAAGGTTCGCGTGGTGCTCAAGCTCGTTCGCGCCGGCCGTCGGCAAAAGCCGGGGTCGCCCGAGCTCAGGTCGACGTCCGCTCCAATAACCTGAACTCCATTCCGCATTACCCAGATACCCACCCCTCCGCCAACATGGCCGCCCGCGAAGCCAGGTGAGCTGGTCCCGGAATCATGTCGCCATTGTCCCTCCCGCTCCGTCCGCGGCCCATTGGCCCTCTGCAGCCGGGCTGACCTTGCGCTCCGCAGATTCAACCAGCAGGTGCTGGTCGACACCACCCCGCTACCCGACCACATCCCCAAGGTCAAGGAGATCGGTTCCAGCTCTGCCCCGCTTCTGTCCGCCTCTTTCTTCATCGGCGCCCGCTGCAAGCCCTACAATGACGACTACATGATGTGCAAGACCGAGGCCCACGGCACCGGCGAGATGGACTGCATGAAGGAGGGCCGGAAGGTGACCAGATGCGCCACCAGCGTGTAAGCGACCCGAGACGAACAGGACCGGATTCGGGGAGCTCTGAGGATGGCTGGCTGGACACGCGGGGCTGACGAGCATCGTGCAACAGGCTGGAGGACATCAACAAGCACTGCCTCAAGGAGTTCCGCTTCCACTGGCAGTGCCTCGAGGACAACAACCAGCAGCTCTGGCAATGCCGCAGGCCCGAGCGCTCGCTGAACAAGTGTGTCTTCGACAACTTGGTGCGTTTCTCCATCTGCGCGCATCCCCGCGTTGGCCCGGATACGACTGCACCCTTGCGTCATCCGAGGACTGTTACTGACAACCCGCGCAGAAGCTGGAGAAGACCATTCCCGGCACGCCCCAGGGCGAGACGCCAGTCCACCTGCGCAACAAGCAGATCTACGGACACAGTGCGACGCTTATGTAAAATTATTAGAAGGAATGCAGGCTCCTGGTTACATGTCAACATATCTCCTTCTGTTGCGGTCCGTCGGCTGGATGGATGATTTCTCAAGCGCGCATTTGGATTTCCACCAGGTCGAACCTACTGACATAGCATTGGTGTCAAGGACTCGTGACGCGACCGCAGGGGCTCGGCAAGCGCGAGTTCCAAGGCACGGGAGGGCTTGGTCTGTCAGTGCCTCGGTGCCCCAACTGCTATAAATTACTATGTAAAGCTTGTGTTTAGCTTACCAGTGTCCGACGACCCCATCGACATTGTCTTGTACTGCACGGCTTCTCTCATCCGAAGCTTTGGTGAACTGTCTCGAAGGGATCAATCATTGAAGCAAGCCCGTCAGCATAATATCTATTGTATGTCAATCTTTCTTGTGAGACAAGGTTCTATAATGAGGCCGTAGAAAGGAAAAGCATAATAACGAGCGCTGACGTCTCATAGTCTTTCCGGTTCGCGCACATGGCCCAGAGCATCGACCACGGCGTTCGTGTAATGTACCCAAAACTCCCTGCGAGAGCGTCTCCTTTCGACAAATCTGTTTCACCTGCAGCAGTTCGTTCCCGCATCGCACGCGTAGCACAGAGATCTCGCAGACGCACAGAATTCCGGCCGTCGTGAATCCGCAGAACCTATATTCCCCCCTGTTTGTCCCAGGCGCCCCGCCTCTTATCAAGCTGTACGAATATAACTCAGCAGGGGGCTGAAGCCACACTCGACGACCCATTTCGACCCGAGAGACACTTCGATACGTAAGAGCACCGGTTCTCATTAGTCCTCGGCGGGGTGTGGGTGTGGGGGGAGGTCCTGCAAAGTGTTCAGCGGAGACGAAAGGGGGAGGAGAGAGGGGGGTAAAAGAGGGCACCATCAAAGCAGCCGACCGAACTCCTTGTGAGCCAGAGCCAAGCAAGCTCGCTCACCAAAGTAAGGTACAACCAAAGTAAGGCACAACCAAATCTGGTGAAGTAACAGAACAAAACTCACCGCCCAGAAACCACCTCCCACCCCCCACCACAACCACCACCATCGTCGTCGTCCTCCTCCTCCTCACCCGAGCCCCTCCCCCGCCCCCTCCCCATACGCCTCAAACATATCCGCCCCCACCCTCCACAACCCAACCTCCCTCCTCAACGCCACCACCTCCGCCCTCAACCCCTCCGCCTCCGCCTCCGCCCCCTCCCGCCTCGCCCTCTCCTCCGCCACCTCCCCCTCCAACCGATGAATGTACTCGATCGCGCGCGAAATGATCCCAGCCTTCGTCGGGCGCTGCGGGGGGCGCGCCACGCCCTCGCTGCCTCCAACGCCCTCGTGCTGCAGGAACGCCGGCATGGGCATGGACGAGTTGTTGTCCGAGTCGGCGGCGTCGGCGTAGGTGTTGGTGCCGTATGGAGGCGTGTTGGGCACACCGGGGATGGCGGCGCCCAGGCGCCGGAACATGGCTTTGATCCCCTCGCGGTACTTTTTCTCGACGGCTTTGTGCGGGACCCGCGCGGAGGGCGAGGTGAGGCTGACTTCGATCTTGTGCGCGGGGAGGGCGGGCTGGGTGTTGCGGCCGCCGCCACTGTTGCTGCCGCCGCCACCGCCGCCGCCGCCGCCGCCATGGTCGGGCTGTTGTTGAGTCGCCGGCGGAGGGGGCTGGTGGTGGAGGAAGGTGGGGGTGGTGGTGGTGGAGGCGGTGGAGGCGGAGGCGGTGGTATTGGGTAGGGTGGCGTCGGAGAAGCTGCTGCGGCTGCTCTGGTGGTGGTGGTGGTGATGGCGCGAGCTGTGCGTCGGACGGTGGTAGGGGTGCTGGCTCGCCGAGGGCGTCGTCGAGGCGCTCGTCGCGGCCGAGCCGGGGCGCTGTTGCTGCTGCTGCTGCTGCTGGGAGTGTGTGCTGCGGCGGCGGTCGGCGCGGGTGGAGGATGAGGTGGTGGTGGTGGTTGCTTTGCCGCTCTTCTTGGGCTGCGGGACGTCTTGTTGCGTGGTGCTGCTAGTCTCGATCGCGGCCGGGCGCTGGCGTTGGCTCCGTCTCTTGTTCGAGTGCGACTGCTCGCCCGGGTTGGACTGGTCGGGCGGGTGTTGGTGGTGATGGGGCGGCTGGGGGGGATGGGGGGCAGGGTGCGGGTTGGTTGCGGTGGAGGCAATCTCAGCGTCGAGTTGGGAGTTTTTCTGGGGAGTCGGCGTCAGTAGTCCATCAGCGGCGGCGATGGGGGCTGGTACCTCTTGCAAGGACTGCCAATTGGTCATTGGGACATCTGGAGAGGCAGTCTCAGCAGCCACACCTTGATCATCGAGCCAAGTACTTCCCCAGCGAAAGTCAATGTCGAAGCCGTGGGAGTTGGCCAGGGGAAGGGCCGGGAAGGAGTGGTGGTGCCAGTCGTCGGGGAACCATTGGTCGTCGGGATTGGGGGTGCGGTCCATGGCTGGTCGCTAATGTGTCATGGCCATTCGGGTGGAGGAGGGGGACGCGTGGGAGCGACCCAAAGCTGATATTCCCCATTCTCCCGTATACTGCATAAATCCTCATTGGGTCGCGAGACGATCGCACCGCCACAGCCCGGGCACATCACCCCAGGTCCTATGACCGGGCAATGCACGCAACCGTCGCGTGAGAAGGAGCCGGGCCGGGCGCGTCCTATGCCGGCAGGACCCTGGAAAAGGCACATGAGCGCGCGCCGTCATGGAGAGTCGTTCGAGGGCCCAGGGTTCGCTTAGCTACCCGGGCTGGGAAAGAGCGGGCAGGGCTGAGCCACAGCCGGGGGGCGATCAGGCCGTCCGGGGTCTCGCTGCACTCCACACTCGCAACTTTCCCGAGCCCGTCGCCCGCGTGGCTCCCGCGTGTCTGCCGACCTCCCAAGCTCTTTCGCAGATGCAACCGCGTGGGAGATCTGCCCCCAAACGGGCGCCTTTTAACGGCCGGTGTGGCCAGATCTCTCGCTTCCGTGCTCCGGGATCCTCCCACATCACGAGATCTCAAGCCACACCGGGCGCGAACGGGCGAATCTTTACTCGATGCCGGCCGTAATCCCAGATGCCCGTCCGAGCCCGGCTTTCTTCAGTCACGCCGTTACTTACTCATCCCTGATGACGTACGCGCCTTCGAAATGTGGCGAGATCTTTCTTCATATTTCTTTTATTTCTTCGCCCGCCCACCACCCTCCCGTGCATTGTTTTGCACAGAGTGAATCGCCGATGGACGGCGTGTCCGTCTCTCAGCCCTCCAGTATCCCTCAGCTGACGCCCTTGAATTTCGGAGCTGGCCGCTTTGGTGTTCTGACCGTCTGAAGCTGAGATCAAGGCTGATCCGAGTTTCCAGCACTGCTTCGTATTCGAATTTCGCGAGCGGCTCGCTGAAAGTCAACCAGCTCTGTCGGATTGCTTGCTGCAGAAGAAACGACACACCAACACAAGAGCAACATCTTCGCTCGCTCCCAAGGTTTTCGCCAAGCAATTGGCCAGAGCTTCACAGCATTGTCTGGTTTATATTCCAGAGCTGAGAGGCGCATACCCATTTTCAACGACTTCATCACTGGTGGTGGAATGACAGCTTCCAGACTGGGCAATTTACGAGTGGATCATAACAGTCCGAACTCGGAATACAAAACAGGTAATGGAACAATGGAGATCTGCCAGGATCCACCGATCACAGGATGCAAGTATGAGGTGAGGAATCAGGCAACCCGCTGTCGCTAAGAAAAGCTTGTTGATGGCCCAAAGATCGCCGACATCTGCGGCCTCCCGCACACTCGGGTCCTGTCATGACCCAAAAGGGTAAGGTGATGGCGTGTTTACTCTCGTGCTCATTGAGGACCGGTATATGGGCATGACTTCATCTGTACACAGTACCTCGTCGACACTTGCACTTCCTGCAAAGCCCTCACTCCCTTGTCTTCTCCTCTCCTCCGAATCACTCCCCTTCGTCGCGCCGAAGAGACCGGTGGCCAGCCAACAAGGGAGGGGAAACTCTCACTCCCTTGTCTTCTTTTCTCCTCCGACTCACTCCCCTTCGTCGCGTTGCAGAGACCGGTGGCCAGCCAACAAGGACGGGATCCGGCAACCGTGACGCAACACTTCATCATACTCATGTTGCGGAACTGCAGCAAATACAATAACTGCTGATCCTCAAGAACCCCGAGCAATGCTGAAGTCTGGTATGCTTCATCGCACAGGTTCTCCAGAGTGCGCAACGACAGGCAAGTCATATGCATTAGCCAACCAACGGTTCCCGGAACACACAGTAGGCATGGTTTCGTAAAGTGTTACCGCGAAGCTGACAGAGGAGCTGACGAAAGCTTGTTGGTGAAGCGCGTCTGTTCAAGAAGGGCCTGGAGCTTTTATATCCGTGAGACATTTGCCCACTTCACAACGGTGAGCTCAGGTGACCAGAAGCGCACGGGAATCGTCATGCACTGCATGATCCCAGGAGCGTTCATGGGCGCAAGTCGTATGCATGTGATGTAGTCATGTGCGGCTTTACAGTTGTACGGAGGTCGCATGTCTTTAGCCTTTCCACTGCGAAGCCCGGGCTGCCTAGCTGCGATGCGTACGATTTAAAGCCACGCTAGATAGACAGATTTGAGTCTGCTTGAACGCTCAAGCAGATTAAGTGGTTTCGGAAATGATACCACTGACTGATCTCGAAAGCCAAAACGCACTGGGCGCTGGCTTGTCATCTCACGAAACTTTCCCTGGTAAGTCCATACGAGCCCAAGACCGAATCTCGACGATGCCCTTAGGCTGCTTAGGCAGAAGCATATGATGATGCTAAACACCAGCACTAGCACAGCGCCGTCGCCCATCATTACTCCTCAGTGATTTATGTAAGTCAGCCCTGTCGTAATCCGCAATAACTGGAAGGCGGAAGTAGTTTGAACACTGTCCAAAGAGCGCCAGTCAACTTTTCGTTGTGCAGTCTTAACCTCGAGGCTCCGAAGTCTTGAAGATCGAGAGCCGCACATAGCAATTTATCCAGAATAGTAGGCCCAATTGGGCTTAGTCCCACTCTGTTGTATAATAGTCTCTGCTAGCTGTGAAGCCCCTTCGCCGGTCAATCCATTAAGGTTTCGACACGAAGTTGTCCATTGCCAACCTGGAAACTGTGACAAGACCCGAAACGTAGACTTTGTAGCCCGGTTCCTCACAGCCTGCCAGCGTGTGACGCGGAGTCGTCACGAGTCAGGGCTACAGGCGTAATGATCAAGGCTTTACTTCTCGAACAGCGCTCTCCTGCTTCTCTCCGACTCAGTGAATTCGGACAAAGAGTGCCTGACTTCAATCAAGGACAGTCCACCTCCGAACACTGGCTGTCGGCCTTTGCGTCGTCGTTGTAGAGTCCAGCCAGTGACCCACAACTGCCCATTGTGCCTCCGTCCAAGCATCAAGTCTCGCTGTCCTCCGCCTTTCCCGGCACCATCGTACAAACGCAAGGCTGCAGCTCTGCGACGAATCCGAGGAACGACGAGCATCGGCCATGTTTCGTGAGATCCATCATCATTCCGTTCCTAAAGCGAAGAGTCCGTTCCTAAAGCGAAGCTGGCGGTGAGGCAAGAGAGCGTCAACGACTGTGCGCGCCGCCGCATGTACGGCACCTTCGCGCGACGTCGGAGACGCAGCCGGGGGGCATGTGACCGCATCATCTTTGGTGTGGAATATTTGGCCGTTGACGGGACGATAATATTGCGACGGGGTGCTACCGAGTCGTAGTTACGGTGTGGTGGAAAGTGCTACTTACTTCACCGCCTAGCTCGGACTAATATGGAGAAGGGGTTGATGCATTAGCTTTGCGCTCTAGCCGAGTGCGGCAAGTATCCCATGTCATTACCTGACGACGGCGACAACGACGACAGGCTGCGGCTTCTTCTTGCAGCAAAGCACCCTCCACCGAACGTTGTTTGGACTCATGGTCTAGATGGACTATTGCTCCTCGTAGGGTCTGAGGGCAGAGGAAGCTATCGACGTGGCACCACCGATGTACACGCTAAACCTTTTTGGGACGCATCCACGTTCGTCCATCTACCATGTGCTGTCGGTCTCAAACAACCGTTGCTGCCTAGGTCGGCATACTACTGAACGTTCGTTCGTGTCATTTGCGCATGAAGCCCAGATTGTTGTCGCCCTTTTTACCCTGAGTTTCGCTACACGCCCTAGCGCCGATGAAGGTTTGACTAGACCACTTGGCCTTCGTATCTAACAGCCACACTCGACAGCGCGAGCGGTGTGGCTCAACGTGGAGTCACGAGATTAGCTCGCGGTCGCTGTGCGCAATACGAACGTTAAACGTACGATGCAGATGCATCGAAACCTTAAACTGACTATTAGCGGGCTTCACCAAAACGTCTGAACGTTTGCAGTGTTGCAGTGTTGCAGTGTTGCCCGGCCTCTACAATATTTTCCGTCTCAGCAAGAGCGTGAATTTGTCTGTCACCCACTCGGTGCCAGTAGCAACGGCGGATCAAGCGTGCAGTAATCGACCGCAACGTCAACGTTTTCGTCCGCGGAGAAGGTACGTGAGCGCGGACAGAGTAGAGCAAACTAAATCGCAAGCCGCAACCCACATCTGCCCCAAGCACCACCACCACGACAACCACCACCAGCACCACCACCACCACCACCCCAGAGACCAGCCCGCCCATCTCGTGTTCTCGAACACCGCGGCAGCATCTAGCGCCAACCTTCACCACTCGCGCACACCAACACGCCCTCCCGCCCTCCCGCCCACCCTCCCAAGCCCACACCCAAACCAGCTATATAAACCCCCGCCCACCACCACAAACCCACAACCACCAACCGACTTCATCCACCTCATCCACAACAACAACAACAACAACCAACCAACCAAACCAACCAAACCCCCCCCCAACAGCAATCATGCGTCTCGACCTCACCATCCTCGCCGCCCTCGGCCTCGTCGCCGGCGCCACCGCCCAGCACGTCCAGTTCATCTCGTACGACGCCATGCGCCGCAACACGGTCCCTTGCTCCAAGCGCATCGCCGGCCAGCCCGACAACTGCCTCAAGCCCGGCACCCCCGCCCACGAGTACACCCGCGGCTGCACCGTCGTCGCCCGTTGCGCCAGGACTGGTTAGAAGAGAGTTGTAAGTTGTTCTTTGGTTTGAGGAGGAAGATCGGGGCGGCGGCCAGGGTTTTTGTGCTGACTCTTTTGTGGTTGTGCAGGATTCATTTCTCGAGCTTTGGCCGGTCGGGCTGCAGGTGGTGGTGGACCGGTGGGGGTGGTAGATTCGGGGGAGAGGGGCGAGAAAACGTGGTTTGGTGGAGTGGATCGGCTTTTTTTCTTCTTTCGTAGCACACCCCGTTCTCCTGTTCGTTTGCCGTTGATGGAGCCCCTTGTCCGGATGAGTCGCGGCGGAGAGGCAATTGTTTTTGTTATTGATATGAATGGATTCCGCTTTGCCATGCACATACTTTTACCCAGAGTTGGTGATTGTGGTGTTCTGATAACCGTGTTTCGTCATTCGGTGGCAGGGTAAGGGGTTGAAGTGATAGTCAATTGACTATGCGGCTTCTCAAGGGGGGTTTCGAGGACGACTTACCATACATAGGTTCAGATACCGGCGCTGAGGTAGTAGTAGTGGTTGACATAGGTGGTGGTGACATATACTTTATTTTGCAGTGGCGTTACTTCGTGAAGGTAATCATTGTTGTCCTCTGTGAAACTGGAGGCGGTGAAAACTATAGCAAGGGAGCTCCGAACAACCAATGAACAGAACAAGCGGACTTTACCAAAAAGAAATTGCGCCAAAATTCGAAAGAGAACGAACTGAACGAGGGGAACGGGACGTACGAGAGAAAATACAAGGTGGCAGAGCTCGAACTACGCCTCGAAACCCAATCAAGAAAAACAGATTCAGCGAATGGCATTCTGCCGTGCCATATCATCGTCCTTGATCTGATCATGCACCTCATCAAGATACTGATCAAATTTTCCCGAGACCCTGATTGAGTGCTCCAGGTGTTTGGTGGTCAAGGTCTCCTTCTTGAAGAGCGCCAGCTGGCGGGCGGTGGTGATGGCGTTGCGGATTTGACGGCCGTTCATCTCGTATTTGGCAAGCTTGTTGATGCTGGCGAGTATGGTGTCAATGTCGACATCTTCCCCGAGTGAGTCAAGCCGATGGATGAAGTTCTTCCAGATCTGCTTGCGTTGGTATGAGGTGAGATTGGGGTAGTGCAGAGCGAGCTGGATGCGGGATTTGAAAGCCTCATCAAAGGTTCCCACACGGTTGCTCGTGAGGATGAGGATGCCGTCGTAGTACTCGAGCGTGCGAAGAAAGACGGAAACGAGGGCGTTGCGGGATAAATCTGAAAGAGTGCGTTGTTCGAGGAAGACGTCGGCTTCATCCAGCAAGACGACACAATCCCAAATCTTCCCCAGATGGAACACTTTTTGGAGGTACTTCTCGACCTCCCGAGGCTCTGTCCCGATGTCACCGCATGTGACGCGATATAGGGGCTTCTTCGCAATCTCGGCTACGCTTTCCGCGGTCAATGTCTTTCCAGTGCCAGGTCCGCCGTGCAGGAGAATGATCAAGCCATTCCCTTTGCCTCGGACCATATCTGTTGCTTTGTCGGCGGTGATCTTGTTGTTGACCAATGCATTGATCAGCTCCTTGCTTTCCTCGTCAATGGCAAGGCTTTCGAAAGCTTCGGTATCCCATTCGAGTTGGTTGATGTTGTCGACTTGGAGATTGACTGAATATTTATCAGAATTCAATATGTTCTACGCTCGTACCACGGCTGAAAAGGCCATTGACAAGTTGTATCCATAATCGAACAAGACTTACCCCATTTCTTCTCCTGTATTTCAAACCCGTAGATACTTGCTGGTACCAAGTAAACAAAATTCCCATCTGGCGGCTCTTCACGATCAAAGACGGCGCTGTCCAATATGGGAGATTCCAAGGACACTTCCAAAGCCGCAGTCTTGTCTCCATGCATGGTGTGGTAAGTGCGAACATCGATAACAAAACGAGTGTCATCCTACGACTAGTCAGCTAGTGATGTTCAATCATTTGTCAGAAGACTCACATAAGTTGTCTCTCTGTTCATGTCCAATCCAGTATACGAGATGTATGCAGATTTCCGGCATGCCCAAAACTTGCGGCCTCGCGTTTCCAGAGTTTGAGCAACGTGCCGATCTGCATATTCCAGAGGATAGAAATCAAGAGATGATATTCTCCTTGGCGTATCCTCTACTTTGATATCAAGACGTTTGTAAGATGCCTTGAACTTGCCATCGAAAAACAAGGTCATAGCATTGACGCTCCAGGTTGTCTTGCCCTCATTGCGGAAGAAGGTACTTTGAAGGTAGCCGATGTCATTGCCGTTTTCACGGGCAACAAGGACACTCTCTGGACCCGACAAGTATTTGGCATACTTGCTACTGACCAAGCCTTTCTCGAATAGGCTCTTGGCATCTTGGTATTCATCCCTGAAGTGATCTCTGACAAATCGCATCAGTAGATTGAGACATGCCCTTTCATTGCTCGCCTCCATAGCTGAGATCTTCTCCCAGATCAAAGTCTGGAAATGGTAGAAGAAGACTTCCGCATTCTCAAGAGAGTGCTGGTGCGGGGGAAAACGGTCGTATACGGGAAAATCTCTGATCGACGAGACATCTGAATGGTCGTCCTTCTCTCTCCCACCTTCGAAATCATACGATTGCTTCAGAACTTTTTCCGTTTGGATAAGGTTGCTCCACGCCACAGCAAGAACCTCACACAAGAACTGTATCGAGACGTGCAAGGGCCGAATCGTGGTCTCTGATGGTATTTGGAATGGCTCTTCGGCACTTCCGTCTTCATGCTGGTTCGCAGTATGTTTTCGGTGGCGAGTACCAGAGGGGTCATCGTAGTTCAAGATGACTACGAAAGATACTCCTCCGAGTTTTTGTTTCTCTAGGAAGATTTCGACGTTGAAAATAGGCTCCCGGCTTTCCAGACTCCAGCTGCCGTTCTGGATCTGTTTCCACTGTGGCGCGTCGAAGTAGAAGGTGCTTTGAAGCCTATGAACCAGGATCCACGGATTGGGAGAAGACTCTACAGGCTTTCCAACTTCGGGACGGACTTGCATCTGCAGAAGCAAGTTTTCTTCTTTGAGCGTTTCAAGCTCATGTAGCAATGACTCGACCGTTGACTGAGGCTCAGGGATCTTGTGCAATAGATCTCTGGAGTCGTCTGGTGGTGATCCGTTTTCATGAGAGTGTTGTCCAACCGCAGGAGGAGATGGTTCCCTGATCGGAGACAGAGGCGTAGCTCTGTATTTCCGCTTGCGAAGGTTCGTAACATCTACCTGGGTCGCACTGAGCGTAGACAGGTCTTGCAAGCCACCTCGCTCCATGCTAGCTTTGATCAAGCCCGGTGGTTCTTCCAAAAAGTCAGTCAGTAGTTCTGAGACATACGATGGTGCCCATACTTTGGTACAAACTGCGTTCGCGTACGTCGCGCATAACGGCGCGTTCGACGCGTTGGGTCTCTTCGATACTCATTCCATAAATCGTTGACCTGCGGGGGGCTGATTTTCCTAGAACTTTTTGTTTCTTCGTGTCGTGTGGTTCTTCCATAGAGGCTGCATTAAGAAGATATTTTTCGTGCTCAGCATATCCGCCCGTGTAGTCTTGGGAAATCGTGAGGTCCATTTCTTGGGTAGATTCCGTTTCCGTCATCGACAAAGATTCTGACCTAGCCTCTCCCGGAATCTGTGGAAATCGTGGCATCGTCGATGCTGACATGGGCCCCTCCTGTGGATCTGATAAATATCGTGTCGCAACTCGTGGCAACGGCACTGATGGCATGGGCTCCATGGGCCCCTCCCGTGAATTTGCTAAATTTCGTGGTGCGGGCATCGTCTCCGAACGTCTCATCCGCGGCGGTTGATCCCGATCCATGGCTAGGAAGTCGAAAATTGAGCACTCGATCTGTCATGCGTGCAAGCAGGTGTTTCGCATCAGACCGTGTGATTTTCGCGCCGGTATATCCCGCACATTTAGGCAGGTAGCTGCTCCTGCCAGTGCTATGAGTCGAGATGAATGAGTGTGTGGCAAGGCAGGCCGGCTGAGGTTCAGCTCAAGACGCGAGGCCGGGGCGGGGATCTGTCGGCTGAGGTGGCGGAGCGACGTGACACAAACCGCCCCCGCATGAGTAAGCGCTCAGCCTCGTCCTGGAGCAGCTGCTCGAGATTCTGTGTCGTGTTTCTCTTGAAATATAATCTTAAGCCGACATTCATCTGAAACCGGGAAAGACGCAAACATCTCCGAGGCCATGGGGTCAAGCCCAGTCCCAACCAAGGGTGCGTCGCGCGATGCATACAACAAGGCTGTCGAGCTTCTTCAAAAGAAAAAACCCAGTAACTGGGCGGGACAGAGCTTACTGAAGAGCATGTACAATATTGAAGATGTCCTGGAAACGGTTACAGAAGCACAGTCGAAATATGCCCAAAAGACCGAGGTATCCAGAGTACGCAAGTGGCTAGGAGGCCTCTCGACCAGAATCATGTATTACGGCCAAATAATTGACGTCATGGCCCAACACCATCCGGAATACGTCTCTTTGGCTTGGGGAACCCTAAGATTCCTCTTCGTGGTAAGCATGAGCGTGCCTGCAAAAAGACGTTGAGGCTAACGACGGGGAGCTCGTTCTGAACCACGAGGAAACGACAGCGGAGCTGGCCAAGGCTGTGTCCAGGATTGCAGATGTCCTGCCCCGGGTCAAACTGCAGCTCCTGACCTTCGAGACGAGATGGATGAAAGATGCAGCGGAATCGCTGTATGTCGAGGTCATCAACTTCCTGATGCGGAGCCTGGAATGGTACGAAGCAAATCCATGGAAGCATGCTTGGAAAGCCTTCAAGAATCCGTACAAACTTCGCTTTGAAGATCTCCAGGACAAAATAGACGAGAAATCGCGTAGGATGGACGAAATGGCGAACACCCTGTCTCATATGAAGATCAACGAAATCCATCAGGTTGTCGTGCGGCTGGAGGGCATGGTAAGCGGTAAGTGCATGACTATGACTGTTTTTACAGATGACTGACGGATGTATAGCCCACCACCTCGTTTACCAGGCTCGCTTCACCGGTCTGGGGCAGAGTATCCATGAAGTCCAAGTAGCTCAGATCTTGGATGCCACCAAACACTCACAGTTTCCGAACCATCTCGAGAGCCTCAGGTTCTGCCAGGCCGTCCGCAAAAGGCGCGTGGGACAACCCGGACTAAACCAAGCCACACTCTTGCCGAGACTCCAGGCGTGGTCTGCAGCGTCATCGTCATCGATCATCACCATTGCAGGTGCAGCGCCGACGCGCTTCCAGACCAAAGACCTCGCCACCGAGATGGTGGACCTCATCCAGGCTGCCGACAAACCCGTCATTTGGGCACTGAAAGGCCGCCAAAGCCCGTCCACAAATGAGTTGGCGCACATCGATCTGCTCAAGCAGCTGACGAGCCAGGTTGTACAGCTGAACAGCAAGCGCATGGTTTCGCATGTGTCGGCCAACTTCAACGCACCCCGCGTCGCCAGCGCTCAGAGCGAAATAGACTGGCTGGATGTCTTGAGAGAGGGGCTGACCGGGCTTTCAGAGGTGTACCTTATCGTGGACATGGAGATACTCGGTCAGCCTTCCGAGGAGAACGCCGGCTCTTGGCTTGAGTTCTTCCAGCTGCTTGAGACACTGGTGAACAGCGTGCAAGGCGTTGCGGTAAGGGTGGCGGTCCTTAGTTTCAGGCAGGACTTCATTCGCTCCATAGGCACAGAATCTCCGTCTGTTTCGCTGGTATCGCTAAGGAGCACGAATACACGAGGAGCGGCAGGCGGGGTGAAGAGACGTCAGCCATGGGGTGAACGGAGGGACAAAAAGATGCGGTTTATTTGATGGAGGATCTCCTGCTGGAGGTGCGAATGCCTGGAAAAGCAAAGAAGAAAGGGCAGGAGCTGTTGAGGGAGTCGGAATAAAGGAAGGCGCGACAGTTGGGTAGTGACGAATAGAGTTTGACACCTTTCCGCAACCAGCATCGCTCAACGGCAACTACTTTTCTCCTCGCTCCGCCGCACTCCAATTCTCCAGCGGATCTCTGTTGACTTTACACCTCTGCACCGAAGTGATGGCCGTCAACGAACCTCTACGAAATCTCGCCATGCAGCATTTCAGGTCTAACGGATTCCTGCGTCATTAGCTCCCGCGACACATTAGCATAGACGCAGACTGTCTACCGAGAACCACAACATGCGAAGGAAGGGAAATAGACGATACTATCGAATCGATGCTGTAGTTCTTCTCATGTTATAAGGCGGCTTTCTGTCCTGAAGCGCACCTGTTGCGCGTTTTGCGCGTTCGTTGCGTGCTCGTTCCGCTGTCGTTCCGCTGTCGTTGCGCTTTGGTTGCGCGCTTACCCTGAGTGCACATCCACACTCTCCTTGCGCTCTTCTTGCGTCCTCATCCAAACACCGCCTCGAAGCTTAATCTAGGAAGCTGATCCTTCGTCGTATATGCCTCCTCCAAGGCTCCAGAGTAAGCATGTGGCGATCAGTGCGGAAACCCGTGGTATATATTCGACTTCATTTCTCCACTGGCAGATAGAACCACCAACCCTCAGTCCACTGCATTGCTCATCTTCAGCCAATTGCCAGAAAAGGCAAGTCTTTTCCGTCCAGAGGATTTTCCAAGCCTTTCGGCTTCTTCACGTAGCTGACATCTCATCTCTCTTCTGGCTCACCCGTCACTCCGTCTCACAAACACTTCACAAGATGCCGCGAATCTCAACGCTCATATGCCTGTTGGCATCTGCACTCCTACCGCTGCATATAAAAGTAGCTACTGCCGACGCAGCAACTCCAAACACAAACCTAACAGGCTTCCCCCCCGTGAGTCCAACATACCCCCAATCCCCCATCCCCCACGCTAACCCCACCGCCACCAACCCCAGTGCGATGCCCTCATCCACGCCGGCCTGCGCGACCGCCTCCTCCTCCCCACCTCTCCCTCTTACGAGGCCCGCATCGAAACGTGGTGGGCGCTCAACACGCGCCTCCGGCCGTGGTGCCTCGTCCGACCGCACACGACCGCCGAAGTCTCCACCGCGCTGACCGCCCTCCTGAACACCAACACCAGCAGCAGCAGCAGCGAATACAGCGCCGGCGCCGGCGACTGGCACATCGCCATCCGCTCGGGCGGCCACAGCGTCAACCCGCGCGCCAACAACATCGACGCCGGCGTGACCATCGACCTGGGTGCGCTAAACGCAACCACGTACGACAGAGAGACGAACATCGCCAGCATCGGGCCGGGCGGGCGGTGGAAGGACGTGTACGCGGCGCTGCACGAGCGGTGGGGGGTGACGGTGGCGGGCGGCCGCGACGGCGGGGTGGGCGTGGGCGGGTTCCTGCTGGGGGGCGGGCTGACGTACTTCATGGGACGTCAGGGGTTCGGGTGCGACGCGGTGCGGGGGTTCGAGGTAGTCCTGGCGAACGGCAGCGTCGTCGAGGCTCACGGCGCCAACGAGCACGCGGACCTGTGGCGCGCGCTGAAGGGGGGCGGCGGGCAATTCGGCGTCGTGACGCGGTTCGACGTCGAGGCGGTGCCGGACGGGGCGCTGGCGTACGGGATCCGCCTCATGGACGCCGCCGCGCACGCGCCGGCGCTGGCGGACGTGCTGGTCGACTTCACCGAGCGGTTCGAAGAGGGCGACGCCGATGCCCTGGTCGCGCGTTCGTCATGTACAACGCCTCGGTCAACGCCGCCGCGCCCGTGGCCGCCGCCATCCACGTCAACACCGACGGCGTGCGCGACTCGCCCGGCTTCGCGGCGCTGAACCGCATCCCGCCCCTGCAGCCCGACGAGACGCGTGCCGTGCCCCTCGTCGACGCGGCCGAGGAGTCGCAGCTCTCGTCGGGAACGTGGTCAGTACTTAGTGACAATCCGCTCACTCCCTCCCTTATACCCACACTGACGCGCCACACACACATTCAGGAACGCCGGCGCCACGCTCTCATTCAAAAACGACGCCCGCATCCTCGCCCACGCCCTCACCCTGCACGACCAGCTCATCGCCGACCTCAGCGCCTCCCTCGGCCCTTCCACCTTCCAATCCACCATCTTCCTCCAGCCCCTCCCCGCCTTCCTCGGCAGCATCGGCGCCCGCAACGGCGGCAACGTCCTCGGCCTGGGGTCCCACCACCAACAGCAGACCCGCAGCAACGCCATCATCTGGACCGGCGCCGTCGCCGTGACCACCGGCCCGCGGGACCTCGCCGTCGCGCGGACGCGGTTGATGGCCGTGGCGCGGGAGCTGCGGGATTTCGCCGAGCGCCTGGGCGGCGGGAATGCGTTCGTGTATATGAATTACGCGGATGCGGCGCAGGATCCGTTGGGCAGTTATGGGAGGGGCAATGTGGCGTTTGTGAGGGATGTGGCGGCGAGGTATGATCCGATGGGGGCGTTTCAGACGAGGGTGCCGGGCGGGTTCAAGGTGTCGCGGGTCGTGGATGTGTAGGGGCTGGGCTGTCTTCGGAAACGGGGGGCGGGGCGGTGGAGGGAGGGGGGTTGGATGCTGGTTGAGGTGATGTCGGACACCACGGTCACGTACTCTACCTGCAGTGCTACATGTAATCACCAACGGCGGCATCGGTCAGAATATCTGGTGTTGGCGTCATGGGTGCTGCCGTTGGTCGCCGTGTGAGTAGTACACTCTGTCTTCGTCATATCGCGAGTAATGTCTTTGCATGCACTGTACAGGCCGAGTGATGAGTATGTCGGTCGGCCACGTACAGTTTCCGGTCGGACAGACGAATTCGGTTGAGCTTCTTTAAAGACGCACTATCGACCTTCCTTTGCCGGTTGCTTGTCTCAGATGCTTTGTCTTGCAGATCACGACTACACGCAGCATACATATCACCTTCTCTGGAGTGAGTAATTCCTAATCAGTCTTGAAGAGTGACGGGGACAAAAACGCATCTCCAAACTACAACCCAGACTCTGGGAGACGATGAGACCATCTCAAGTCACGATTCGCTCAATGGACCGATTTGCAAACGCATAATTCTCAATTCATTAAATAAGTATCATTAAGCCATTCCTCCGACATCGCCCATGAACATTAGAAGGTCTGAATAAGAACAGAACGCTCCGACAACAGTACTCGTTACACTGCGCAATATTACTCGCAAGCTTACAGGGGAACGATAACGAGATATTGAACCGCATAATAAGAAAGAGCAGCGTGTACGTGCGTGCGTCTGTGAAATGCTTGAAGGAGCGCGGAGGCCGTTGTGAGCCGTGCAATCGTCGACTTCGTCTGAAGCAAATCACGAAGAGAAACGATCAACAAGAGAAAGTGCCGCACGAGTAAGGTGCGGAGAGAAGCCAAGGAAAAAAAGGGACTTGAAGAATGCGTGACGGCATTAGAGCGTAAGAAGAGGTTGTATGTAGATAGGTAAGGTAGGTAGGTAGTAGATAGGTAGATGTCAGATGACTGATCTTGAAAAGAACAGAGCCACGAAAACGTGGCAGGATATCAAGAAAACAAGGACGATGTAACAGAAAATTCCCCCTGGAATATGATGCAGCCACCCAAAAGGACTTTTGATGTCTCTTTACCTGGTATAAATCACTGCGAGTGCGACCACTGCTGCGATGACGCCGACTCCGACCACCGACATGACTCGATTAACCCTCCGCCACCATTTGGCCTTTTGCCATAATCTTTCCTCTTGCGCCCAGTCCCTCTGGTGTATTTGCGTCTTATTTCGTAGATCCAGGCCCAGTCCCGCTTCGATATTAGTTTCATTTCCCATCGTGGCCCCACCGCCCGGGGCTGTCGGCTGCAACTCGGTTGCGCGCTCTTTGCCCTTATTCTGGCCCTTCTCCGCCATCATCTTCTCGCTCTCAAGACGCTCGAACTCGTCGTTGGGCCGCACCGGGAGCGGGAGAATCGCCGCAATGAACCAGCACAGCGGCAGGACGAAGCCAAGCGCGAACAGCAGAATGTACTTGTTCGCAGGTGCACCGAGCGCCTGGTCCATGCTAGGCGCTGTCCAGACGCTCAGCGTCACGCTCTTGCGGTTGCGCCGCAACCTAGGTGTGAACGACTCTCTTCCACCCGCCGTCGGAGGCATGCTCCTCGTTCCACCCGTATTGGTACGAGGGCGGTTTGCGCCCTCGCCGTGGTGAGTAGGCTTCCGTTGCGGCGCAAGCCCAATGGAGTCCTGGGATTCGTAAGGCATATAGTTTGGCCCCAGCGATCCGTGACCGGAGGTAGACCCCGAATAGTCGCGCTCATGCGGCCGGCGCCTCGGAGACCAGATAGGGTGAATTGGAAAGTTGGCCTCTGTTGGCGAGCGGCTGGTGCCGGAATGCATCGTTGCAGAGCGGCTGGGGAGAGGGCTGTTGCTTGGAGAACTGGAAGAATCGGTCGCCAGGGATAGGCGTTCGCTGCGACGGTAGTATACCCTAGTGGCCATTAGCGTTTTTCTTTTTTCCACTCAGACAGCCAGCCACAGCTGAGTATGGCGCGTGCAGGTGCGACACTTACCTCGCCCATTGTGGGAGACTATTGGCGAAGAGGCTGGAGTAAGAGCTGCGATCCGACGCTGCAGTGTCTGGCCGACCGTCATTGGACAGGTTCCCATTCGAACCTCTCCGAAACAGACCAGAGCGCTGCATACGCAGAGGTTGAGGCTGCAGCTCTCCCACCGTATCGTTACACTCTTCTGAATGCCGGCTTTCTACCTGGCCATTTCCATTCCTTGATCCAGCAAATACCGGGCGAGGCCACACTGAAAATTCGCTTGGAGTGGACGGAACATCCGGGCGACTCTCGGAAGAACGATGCTCAGACGAAGTCCACGGGTCAGACGAACCGTAACTACCCATTGTCTGCCTCCTGTTTGACCGAGTCATTCCGCTGAGAGCCATGGTGCTGGCTACCGAACCGGTCCGCGGCTCGGAAACCGACTCGATGGTTGAAAGCGGGGGACTCCATTTGTACCTCCTTGGTGGTGAATCGGGCTCGGGCATAGGTGGAGGCGGGGGCGGGAAATTGCGCGGGTGAGACCATCCCTCGCCAGAAGAAGAGGGTCGGTTGGGATAGTGTATAACAGAGTTGTCCTCAATCGAGCGGTTCTCATGTGAAGTGCCAAGCGGACTGCTTGACGACCGCGGACGGGCAATTGGATCTCCACTGCTGAAAGACTGGTCCGAGGCTTCCCTGAGGTTTGCTCTCGAAGGTCTCCTGTTTACGGTGTGGCCAGAGGAAAAACTGCGGATGCTGTTGGAGCCTCTAGTCGGGGGCCGCTCGGGCTCGTCAGAGTCGGAACCGTGGCGGACGTAATTGCTACCGCGGGTGGGGGGTCTGTCATCGGACGCTGGTCCGGAAGAGCCTGCCCAAAAACTTTGCCGGTTCTCAGGGCCCCTTCCGCGGCTGGGTGGCCGATCACCGGGAGCGTCGCGCGAAGAAAAGGAACTGAAGGAGCCGTGGCGATCCTTGTGATGGTAGGTTAGAGTCGGCGTGGAAGTGTCAGAATCCTCGTACGAAGTTTGTGTTATATCGTGGGAATAATCCTGCGAAAGTCTTGAGGTATCCGGAGTCTGTCCGTAAGTGGATGCAGTTGTTGACGAAGAAGGAATGACCGCGCGGACAGTCGACGCAGTTGGCCCACTTAGCACAGATGGCGCGGCCGGCGCAGTTGACACAGTCGGTGTCGGTGCAGTCGCAGCAGTCGGAGGCTTCTCTTCCTGGAGTAAGCTTAGACTGCCGAAGCTGTCATGCTTACGATCAGAGAATGACGGCAGCGGCGATGTTGGCGGCGTGGTGCTTTGGGAAAAACGATTGTAAGAAGGGGAGGACGGCGCAGCGAGAGTGGTTAACGTCTCCGCATTCGACGTTGTGGTTGACGTCGACGCGCGATAAGACGCGGAAGACTGTCGTGGCTCAGACGGCGCGGGCTTGGTGCCCAGGTGTTCGTACCGAGCCGCCATTCGCTGCACGAACGAACCTCGTTGCGAGTCTGCTCCAGGACTGGCTGAGCGTCCCGAATCTGAAACGGGCGAGGCCAGGCCATCATGACGTGATCCCTGTGCGGATGAGGGCGATAGGATTGGCGAGCGGAGTTGCGACGGCTCGGCCGCGTAGGGGGATTTTCCATAGACGGGAGAGCCTGGGTCCTCGACGATGCGGATGGTCGGACCGCCGGCGACAGAGGTCCTGTTGGAGGCGGGACGGGCAGCGCGGGGCGTCGATGGCGGCGATTGTGAGTGTGTGTCGGACGTAGGCGGGGAAGACATGTCTCTCCCCGGCCTACTATGGAGCGGGTGTAGGGGCAAATGCTCGGGGAACAGGCACAAGACCGGGTCGAAGAGACATTAAATTAGAAGAATCGGGCGGCTGCAAAAATCCGTGGGAAATAAGATATGCAAGAATAGTAATAGGTGCAGAGAGCGACTTGTAGTTAGAAAAGCATTGCAAAGGGGAGGGAATTGGCCGGGTTGGCGCTGGGGGCCGCGTGAGGGAACGAAACGACAACTGAGGTTTTGAAAGTTTGGGGTCGGCGGGAAGCGTCTGGCTGTAAATATTCAGGAGGCCTGAGCAGCGCCGGCGCACTCTGCGACGGACAGCAGGCCTGCACCTGCAGCCTGCTCCGCGGCGCACTAGGGGGGCACGGACGCTGGACGAGGCCGCGAGGCACGGGGCGGCAGAGGCACGCGCAGGACTCGGGGCGGCGCGCGCGAGTGGTGAGCGAGCGAGGGTTGAGATTGCTGATGGCCGGCAGCGCGGGCAGGACGACGATGAGCAGAGGACGACGGCCGGTGCGAGGGAGAGAGCAGAAGATCATCACTTGCTGGCCGGCGACAGCGAAACGCGCCTGCGCGCCCTGGACGCGTGGTGGCCCAGGAGGCGCTGGTGTGCATTGGCGAGATTGGACGGACACGACGGCTGTTATCGATACCACCAGTCGACGGCGGGCCGGCCGCTGGTGCTGCACGTCGACGCCAAATTGGGGGGCGCGGCACGAGTGGCTGGTGGCCAGCTGCCGGGCGGCCGACTTGGCTGAGCCGCGCGCGTTTCCGGCGCGGCTGTCGACGATCGGTTGGCCGTTAACCAGAGGCTGGAGCAGCAGCCTAACGGGCCACGGCGCGCCCAAGCCCCAAGCTTCGTCGGTCGGGGCGTCTCGCTCCGGCACTCGCGCGGGTGTGGATTCGCTGCAAGGGCCAAGCGCCCACCACGGCAATGACGAACGCGGATGCACAAAGAGCGACGAGTGCTCTTCTGCTGCCACCTCCCGCCTGCATTGCCCTCCGAACGGCGTAGCGCCGACCTCCGACCTCTGCGGCGTCCCCCAGTGCCATGGCGCCCATCCGCTTTCTCCAGCGCCTGCGCGTCGGTCGCAGCGAGCCAGGTGCGTTGGCTGTCTGGCCTCTAGCCCACCAGCGGCTCTTCCGCCGCCGCCTTACAGCACGCGTGCCAAAGCTAACCTGCTTCCGTTTCATCAGTAGCCACCGGCCCTGCCATTACCCCAGGTTCCGCGGCCCTGCTCTCTGTGAGTTCCTTACACCGCCCGTTCCGCAATATCTCCACCTGCGGCGAAGCGCCGAGCTTCCAGCCATTGGCCATGCGCCGTTCCGCCCAGCACCGAGCTTCTTCTGACGTCCACCCCAACAGGTGCTGTTCACCGTTATCTACGTCGTGCCCTTCTACCTTTCCAAGTCCACGCGTCCGTCGCAGACCCTCCACCGCGATGCGCCCTCGGTCATCCGCGCGCGCATACGCGCCGTCACCAGCTCATGCATCATATGCACCATGATTACCCTCTACATCCTCGCCCAGTCTGCCCACGATAGCTTTCTGGACGCCTTGCACCACCTTGGCTGGTGGCCCGTCTCGATTCCAGATATAATCAAGGTGCTGCTGCTGCTCTGCGTCCTGTTCGCCGGGCCGCTATTCGAGAACGGCATTGTAGACGGGGACTGGCGCGACTGGATCGTGGGAAGGCACGTCAACGAGACCTTCAGCAGCTGGATCGGCTGGCGCAACTTCGTCGCCGTAAGTTCAAACGAGCCATACAACCAAAAAAACCAACCGCATGGCCCATTCCACATGCGGCGGCTTCACCAGCCACAGCCACCGCCTTAAACCCAACCTCAACTGACCTCCGCCTCCCCCCACACTGCAGGGCCCCACCACGGAAGAGCTGATCTGGCGCTCGCTCATGATCCCGCTGCACCTGTCGGCGCACGTCTCGCCGACCAAGACCGTCTTCGTGACGCCGCTCTACTTCGGCATCGCGCACGTGCACCACTTCTACGAGTTCCGCATCACGCACCCGCACACGCCCGTCGCCGCCGGCGTCGCCCGCTCGCTGTTCCAGTTCGCCTACACGTCGCTCTTCGGCTTCCTCGCCGCCTTCATCTTCGTCCGCACCGCCTCGCTGCCCGCCGTCATCCTCGCCCACGCCTTCTGCAACTGGATGGGCCTGCCCCGCCTCTGGGGCCGCGTCGTCGCCCCCGCCCGCCACCACCACCACCACCACCTCTCCTCGTCTCCAGCCACCCCCGAGGCCGTGCCCATCGGCCCTGCCGGTTTTGGTGCCGAGGGGAAGAGGGCGGATGGCTGGGCGGCGGCGGCTGCGCATGACGATCACATCGGCTGGACGGTGGCGTACTACACGCTTCTGGTGGGTGGCGCGCTCGGCTTCTGGTGGCTGCTGTGGCCGCTGACGGCGAGCGAGAACGCGCTGGCTGGATTCGCCGTGTGAGAGCGAGACCAGGTTTTTCGGCTGTATTAACGGCATGCGGTCTTCTTTCCGCCGAAGGATGCTTCAAGTGCGGTTGCAGGGTTCCTTGCTCTGCCGCGCGTGCGAAACTTGGAACCCGGTGTTTGGGCTATTAATAGAAGAAGAACAAAAAAAAAAGGTAGGGAGTTCTTTCGTCATCGAGAAGGGGGGAAGAAAAAGAAAGGAGATTTAGGAGAGTTCATGGCAGACGCCCACTTTGGCCGATAAGCATTACGTGGGTGTGTTGCAGATTTTATCCCCATGTAACGATTACTCAGAGAGGTGTAGTTGTAATGCGTAATGAGAGAACGACTGATGTTCGGACAAACATTGACCTATCACACTTGCTCAGTAGCTTTCAGTATGCCATTAAGAATATGATAAGCGCGAATACTCTACAGCTGTGTATATATAGCTAAGACATTGCATGGTCGTTACCAGTAGAAAATGAAAAGAAGCATCAGACCCGGCGTAGTATCGTGTGTGCGGAAGGGAGGAATGATGAGTAAATGCGGGTAAGAAATTATCAAGAAGAGTAGAAAACAATCTGAACTCGAAAAAAAAAAAAGAATCATGATATTCGTACATAGATACCCGAGACGGGTCCGAAAAGGTAAACAAGGAGCAATAAACGTTCGTTCACTACCTTTTTTTTCTGAAGGAAAAATCCGTAAAGTCCACGTTGACAAGACGAAAGCAGTATTCATGTTTGCGAGAAGGGGGACAGGAGGTCGCTAATTGATACTTTGAACGCAAACGGGAACGATGTAAAGATGAACTATGATTACATATTAACTTGGTCATCCGCGCCCCCAGTCGTCCCACAAAGAAGGGACGAAGGAGAGACAACGGGTAGATAAGAGAGCAGTAATCGCTATACAATGATGTTATGCTCCTGGCGAAGAATAGAAAAACAAGACGCGCGAAGAAATTTTCCCTACTGAGTTGTGTGACAAGGAGAGTCGTGAATCTTTGGCTCGTAGACCGCTGAGACGTTGGAAAAGAGAAAGAAACGGCCAAAGCAATTGAGCTGGATTGGACAGGGAGAAGAGCGCAAGGGGTTGTTTGCGGGTAACGACGATGTTCCGGAAAACGGCGCTCGTGGTGGGTGTGAAGGAGAGTCCACCAGACGAGAGGAAATATTTGGACGACGAGAAGTCCTAAAACGCCCAACAGATTTGAAAGGAAATGCGCACTTTTTGGATAGGAAAATGGGGAAGTGTATGCGAAGCCAGATATCCTCCGCGTAACTTCGTGGCGGTACGTTATTTTGAAGTCTTCCTTCCGCTCTTTGTCGACATGACAGCGTTTCTGAAGATAGAGAGATTTTGTGCTTGGTCGTCCTGCATGATTGCGTAACGTGCTTACTTGATTTGCTTTTTCGACAAGATATCGCCGCCCTAAGAGAATCGTATTTCCTGGGTCTCATTTCCCGGTGCATCCGCGTGCGACCTGAGGAGTAAATGGGGTTCAAGCGAGGGCAATGGGGTGGGTTTGGTCAGTAACGAGGGTGGTGGTGCGATGTTGGTTCGGGTCCTGCTCTGCGCTGCTGTGCCGTGCTTCTGCTTGCTGGCTCTCGTGATGCTGCTCAAGGTCGTCAAATGCCCACGGTGTCTTTAAACGAATGTGGCGTCGCACGGCGCTTGTGTTCTTCGCTCGCTTCGCGCGGCGTCTCTCTCTCTCGTTCTTCGCCCGGAGACGAAGTTGTCGACACCGCCACGGGCGACCCCTGTGTCAGGAGAGTATCGCGGCGGCCCTCAGGTACCTGCGCTCCCGCCTTGGTTGGCGACGCAAGAACCCCTCCGGCGCTCTCGCTCACCTCCGGGTTGGCCTTGGGAGACACCGGCACGTCGAGGCTTGACTGCCTCTCTCGTACCCTCCCTTCGCGTGCCGCGGCGCTGCCAGACTCACCAAGACCACGTTCGCCTGCTGGTGCCGTCATCATACTGCTCACGGACATCTGCTCACGCTCGGGCCTGATCATTGTGCCAGCGCCGCCAACAGCGCCGCTCACGGGCGTGCCGGGGCTCCTCGTCCCCGCACCCGCTGAGCGCCCAGCGCCTGGAGCTTCCGCTCCCCCACTGCTGCTGCTCAGTGCAGATACCATGGACGCGCGCTTCCCCGTCTTCGGCGGCGGATACGGCTCGCCTCGCGCGGCGGCCTCGGCGGCGCGCGCCTGGGCCTCTGCCTTCGTCGGGCGGCCGCGGCGCTTCTTGCTCGTGCCCTCGGTGCCCAGCGTCGGCGACATTATGTACGCGGGACCCGCGACGGCGCCCTGGTGGTGATGTTGGTGCTGGTGCAGCATGGACGAGGCGGCGGCGGCGGAGGCGGCGGCGGCAGCAGCTGGGTCGGCCGCCGGGTAGGGGTTGGGTGGGCGGGGCTGTAGCAGGCGGCCGGTCTGCGTCGACACGTCGGGGGCCAGCGGCCGCTTGCGCGGTATCTCGACGGGCGGCTGGTGACCGTGGAAGACGGCATGCGGGTGCTGCTGCTGGTGCTGCTGGGGCGACGGTTGGTGCGCGAGGTGGTACTGGACGGGCCCCGCGCTCGCGGTGCCGCCTCCGCGGGAATCGTGGGCGGAGAACTGCGCGATAAGGTCCTGGAATGCCATCTGAGACTGCCGCAGAGAGCGCCCTGGAGCGGATTGACGCGTTAACACAGTCGAGCTCATGAGAGCGGGCGCGATGCGGCGATCTTGGGTGGTCGGTGGGCGCGATTGGCGCAGGGTTGTCAGGTACCTTGTGGCAGCGCGATCTCCGCCCACTTTGGCTGGATGCCGGCGCTCTTGATGATGTGGAACAGCCTCTCCGACGAGACGGGCGCGGCCTTCATTATCTCGGCCAGAAGGTAGACCTGGGAGCGCGCTTAAATCAGCCTGGGAGGGGGCGCCGCGGCGCAGCGGAGGGTGGGCGGGCGGCTCTTCGCACGCACCTTCTCGTGCTCAGCCCAAGGGATGTCCCTTGAAGGCTCCATGGCGAGGAGTTCGGAGTAGTACGGAGGGCGTAGGGAAAGAAAGTCTCGCGTCCATACACGGGGGTCGATGCAGCAGGACTAAATGAGCAAAAAGCGATCACAAGGCCGTCAAGCAGGATGCAGACGCGCGCGCGATACGGCGGCAGCGCGGGCGGGACTGGAAGCAACAGGACCAAACGAGGGTGAGTGAAACGGATGAAGAAACGAGCGTGCGGGAGAGTGGTTGTGGAGATGTACAGAAAAGGAGTATGCTACATGTCTGCATGCGGCGGCCTCAGACGCGCACAGAGCGGCAGATGAAGGAACTGGGAGCACTGCTGCGAGAAGGGACGAGAAGAGAGATGGGAAAGAAAACAGACATGGATGGAGCTGGCTTGCAGCTTCGTGACGTGCATAATTAGCTGCTCGTCAACACCACCGCGCCCGCGCAGCAGCAGCGCCGGCGACGGGCCTGCCGGCTGTGCTCGCCGCCTGCTGCCCGGTGCGCCTTGGTACGACGAGCGTGCTGGGCCTGTTCGGGCAATGCGCGACCGGGCAGGCGTGGGCGGAGGCTGGGAGCAGAGAGCAGAGAGCGAGCGGCTCAAGCGCCGGCCAATCAGCGGCCGCCCTGTCCGGCGCGAAACACTGAAACTTTTTTAAGCTCGTCGCTATCGAGTTTCAAGCCCCTGGCGCGGGCGTCTCACGACTCCTCTCTGCAACACTAGGGCTCGTCGTGCCCCAAGTCCAGCCGCCGCGCCGTGCACGCCCGCGTCCTGCGCAAACAACGTCAGCATCCCGCCCGCGCGCGCCGTTCGCCTGCCCGAACAGGCCTCTCGAGCCGCCGGAGGTGTGTCGAGTCCACGGCTATTGCGGACCGGGTGGCAGATGGCGCCAGACGCCTGGGAGTCGAGTCGCCGCGGTGCCGGCGCCGTTCCGCACACCACCCCCGAGTGCTCTCTTTATACACAGCTCCCGTCCAGCCGGCTCCCCATTTCCCCCTCACCACGCCCAATGGCAACTGCCGAGCCTGCAGAGCCACGTAGCACCATACAGCCAGCCCTCACTCTGGGGAGCCGCCCGTGTACCTTGCAGCATCTCGTGCGCCGCGAACGCCTCTGTCACGGCTGCTGCCGCTGATGCCCAGGGCCGCCTCCGCTGGGCGATCCGTCGCTGGATCGCGCGCACAGATGCTCTCCGCGAGTCGGAGGCTTCGAGGGCGGCTGGTTGGGATCGCCGTGCGTGCGAAGAGATCGTCCCAGGACCAGCGGTGCAACTTGATACGAGACACACGCCACGACCGCCAGAGGTCAGCAATCTTTCGCAACATGTGCGTATTCTTGCGGCAGCGGGATTCGTCGAGTGATTCGTTGGGCATTGCACCATGGCTTTCCAGCACGGAGCGGGAAGCAGTTGTCCGGATCAGGCTTTTGTGGCTGTTGTTGCCCTCTGCACCCGGTTAAATGCTACGGTTACTAGATGCTGCGATTCTGTGCGAGCCTGCAATAGGTCTCCAGACGGCCCTTCGAAAGGAGTCTGTTGTTGCGGAGGGCAGTCTCGCCCTGTTGTAAGGCGAGTACAGCGCGGGGAGGGCGTCTGAGCCACAGTCGTTGGTGGACGATGACCGATTGGACCACAGGGGCAGAGATCCCCAGCCCGCCGTCCATGCAGAGACACCCTTTCATCCATGAACCAGGTTCTGCCCTCGGCTTCTGGAAGTACGGCAGAAGCCGGCACAGACCAGCGTTATCTTATGGTCCGCCGCGACCGCCCCTATCCTTATAGGGAAATATACGTCGGCCTTTTAGTTACATGGCACGACAGGCGCTGCCGCACCCAGCATCTGAAACGACGCGCGGGCAGGCCATTGAGTGGTCATATTTCGCAAATGGTTCCATAACAGGCTGGATGCTGTCCGCCAGTCGACAAATGAGCAAGGAAGTGCATCATGCACGATCTGGCTGTCGGGGTTTTCTAACTCAATGTAGATGAGCAGGCCTGCATCGCCACGTTCTGACTTGGAGCTAAGTGTGAGGTACAGCGAACCGCTTCTCGAAATCTCGCACTGCGGCAGGAGGACGCGTGGAGGCGTTCCGCTGCAAATAGGTTGCCTTAATGCCTTGAGTCGCCAGTGCTCCAATCGCAGACATGATTACATAAGAAGCCGCCAGGACGGTGATACGTGTGCCCCATCGGCAGTTCACGATCTCCTAGGCCTAGTGTAGATCGGGGTTGCAAAGGTCTGTTGGAAGCTGCAGAAGATTCACGTGGGGAGAGCGGCGAGGACTGGATTCTACAGGCGTTGGAACGCATTGTCGGCTTAGGATGCCTCGGGATGCAGCCCGCTGATAATAGGCGAGCGCCGTGTCAACCAGCTAACAACTTGCGCAGTCACAAGCAAGCTTCAATTTGCCGTGACGCGATGTCTCTTGTCGACACACGCGCGTCGCAATGCTGCGCGAGCGAGCTTGCGTTTCACCGCGGCTGAAGTCGAGCCCGTAGAGTCGCTGCCCGAGTCCGGGGTGGTCTAGAGACAGGTAAGGAAGCGAGCAGCAACCTTCCCTCCGCATGCCGGTCTCCGATCCACTCGCGGCCGCCGCCCGCTGCATGGTGAGAACGAAAGATGGAGGGTCGCCTGGGCCGCAAGAAAAGCGCAAAGAGACGCATCATGACTATTCACACATGCCAATCACGGTCCCTGTTTTATCTCTGGAGCGCTGTGGCGTACAGGCCTCACTCCAGACCCCTGCCGCATCGGCGAAGGCAGTGCCGAGATGTCGCTCAAGCTACGGCTGCAGAGCCTCATAGAGGGCCGCGTCTACAGACTTGACGCTTCTGTCTATGCCACAGCCGCATCGGTGACGGTCCGTCTTTGCGGGAGTTATCCGGGCACTGGTACCGCTGCGCCGAACGCGTAACTCGCAGAGCATGCCGTAACGAAGGGTCTTCCTGTCTCCCGCACCGCTCCTTCATTCGCCCTCTCCTCCTCAAGACCACCCACGCTCTCTCTTCCGCCGTTCGCCCGCCGACCGCGCTCTCGCCCGACGCGCCAATTCTGCCTCTCGCGACACCGCTCCCGCCGTCACTCGCCGTCCGCTGTCCTCACCGCCGTCCGCAGACCGAGCCGGCCGGTCGACGCGCATCTCGTCCGCCGCAAGCCCAGCGTCAAGCACCCTCCCAACTGCCCTCGGCGCAGACACCCCCCGACGCGCATGCGCAGGTGCGGAAGAGCGACAGGAGGTCATGCTGCTGCGAGTTTGGGCCCTGAGTAGACACGGAATCGCTTAGTGCTCGACGGGCTTGGAGCGTGGTTTTCTTCCCTTCACTCGCCGCCGCAACCTCCTCCCACCTGCCGGCACCCCACGATCACCACCGCCCCTTGTCGACGCCCATCATGTCGGACAGCGATGCCGACAGCAAGGCGTCCCGCCTGGAGCCCGAGGTCCGCGACATGAAGCTGGAGCCAAACACCCCTGCGGAGGACGGAGATGCGGACGTGAAGCAAAGCGTGGAAGAGGACGGGAAGGGGCGCGCCGCAACAACCGCAACATCAAATGGCCATGCTGCATCACCGGGGCCGGCTGCGGAGTCAAGAACTCAGACGCCGATCAAGACCGAGAGGAGCAGCGGCTCACCCGGAGAGGGCTCGGAGCGCGAGGAAATCCTCGGTGGCGACATCACCGTCAAGATGGAGCCGGGCAAGGCTCCCAAACTCGCCCGCTCGACGTCGCAAAAGGTTGTCGCGAAGCCGCCGCCGCTCTATCTGGACCATGAAGACAAGACCGAGGAATCCAAGGGGACGTTTGATGTTATTGAGAGCTGCACGTATGGCAACAAGTACTTGGGCTCGACCGAGCACGCGCTTGAATGCGACTGTGCCGAGGAGTGGGGTATGTCATCAATCTCCATCGTCATTATTATCTGAGCGGGTGTTCTGACCTTTCTTTACAGATCCAGAGAGCAGGAAGAACGTTGCCTGCGGAGAGGATTCTGATTGCATCAATCGCGCAACCAAAATGGAATGCGTCGGCGATTGTGGATGCGGCCCCGAATGCCAAAACCAGCGTTTCCTCAATAAGCAGTACGCCGACGTCACGGTCTTCAGAACAGAAAAGAAAGGATATGGACTTCGGGCGAACACTGACCTCAAGCCTAATGACTTTGTGTACGAGTATATCGGAGAAGTCATCAACGAACGGGCATTCCGCGGCCGCATGGTCCAGTACGACCACGAGAAGATCAAGCATTTTTATTTCATGTCTCTGAGTAAGGGAGAATTCGTCGATGCGACAAAGAAAGGTAATCTCGGTCGCTTCTGCAACCATTCCTGCAATCCCAACTGCTTTGTGGACAAATGGGTGGTTGGGGAGAAACTGCGCATGGGCATCTTTGCCGAGCGCCACATCAAGGCCGGCGAGGAGCTCGTTTTCAACTACAACGTCGACCGCTATGGCGCAGACCCGCAACCCTGCTACTGCGGCGAGGCAAACTGCACCGGATTCATTGGCGGCAAGACGCAAACAGACAATGCGACGAAGTTGTCGCACGCCACGATCGAGGCGCTTGGCATCGATGATGAGGACAGCTGGGACACCGCTGTCGCCAAGAAGCCCCGCAAGAAGAAGATCTCCGAGGACGATGAGGAATACGTCAACAACGTTCAGCCGAAGTCCCTCGATGAGGGCGGCGTTACTAAGGTTATGGCCACGCTAATGCAATGCAAGGAGAAGTGGATTGGCGTTAAGCTACTGAGCCGCATCCAGAGCAGCGACGACGAAAAGGTCATGAACCGCGTAATCAGGATGCACGGCTACCAGATCCTCAAAACCACCCTGAACACATTCATGGATGATCACAATGTTGCTGCGCAGGTCCTCGACATCCTCGATAAGATGCCTCGCCTTTCCCGCAACAAGATCCAAAACTCGAATATCGAAGAGACGATCGAGAAGTTGCAGTCATGCGAGGATGAGCGGGTATCGAGCAAGGCATCGAGGCTTCTCCATGAATGGAGTCAGCTTAAGATGGAGTACAGGATTCCCAGGGTCAAGCGCGAGCAGAACGGCCCCAGTGCCTACGATTCAAGATGGGCTGAACGTGCCGAACGTGTTTCGAAGGAGCGCTCGGCTTCACCGGACGCACCAAAGGGCCCTTCCAATCGCAACCCTATACCCGCCAGGCCTTTCCCAGCAGGCCCGAGGCAATTTCGCCGTCCGCCTCATTTCAACCCCCTACCTCACGGATGGTTCATGACCACAGATGCGGAAAAGAAAATCTATTACTACAGTGCAAGTGGTGCGACTAGCTGGCAGCGTCCGACCACCCCAGCACCACAGCCGCCTGCCCCATCCAAGGAGAAGACTCATCAGCAAAAGCTCCAGGATATCATTCGCGAGATTACCGACGGTACTCCGAAGACGCAAAGCCCAGGGGGCAGGACTCCTCAGCCAGAGTCGGCAAAGAAAGATAGAACGGCTGGTGAAGAAAAGTGGAGGTCTTATAGCGAGGAGAAGCAGCGGAAGATTTATGAGAACACCGTATGTGTACGCCTTGATAGCGTTTGGGTGCCTGCTAATGTCCCGCACAGATCTTCCCGCATATCAGTTATGTGTTGAACAAATTCAGCAAGAGACTTTCGAAAGAGGACTTGAAGCGCCTTGGAAAAGAGGTCAGTTATTCCTCCCCTTCTGAATCTTATTTCCTGCTCACACTCTATAGCTCTCGAAGAAGATCGTCAACTCGGACTATAAGCGTGGCCGTGTCGAGGACCCGACCAGAATATCGGAGAAGCATGTCAAGGATATGAAGAAGCACGTCCAAGAGACTTTGGAGAAGGCATGTGAAAAGAAAAGGAAGTTCGAGAAGCAGCAACCGGACGCTTCCGGTAGCACAACACCTCCAGGTGATCCAGGTTCTGCGGGCACCCGGGACGACGCTATGCCTGACGCGTCAGCCGATGCGCGCGACAAGGGTGAGACTTCAGAGGATTCTCCTGGAAACTCAACCAAGCGCAAGAGGCAAACAGCGGCTTCGGTCAGCACGCCCATGGAAGGGGAAGGCGAGTCGTCTTTCAAGAGGTTGAAATCGACAGACGTCGACACTCCTCCCCCGCCTCCTCCGCCTCCCCCGCCTGCTGACAGCACAGTGTTCAACGAACAAGGCGAGGCGATCGACGATGGCGACGCGTTCCAACAAGCTGCGCTCAACTCGTTTGAGGACGGGTCGGTTGAAGCGCACATCAGCAACGCAGCGGCTAGTAGTGCGCAAGCAAAGAATGACCTTAGCGTGCAGAGAAACAAGGCTATCCAAGCAGGGCTCGGAGACGTCTCGGGAGCGAATGGGCACCCCAGTCCGATGCAGCTGGCCACCCCATCAACAAGCGACTCGTATGACAACTTCGACGGCATGCATTCGGAACGGCTCCGCCATCTTGGTGTCGCCAACGGCAGGTGATGCAAGGAGCGTTGCCGGCCGTGGAAGTGACTCTTTTCCGGAATTGGAGGCGTTGGCCTATACTTTCTCTGGTTAAAGGCTTTTGATTGACATTATTCCTTCTTTTAATCGGGCGTGCATTGAATTGGTGGATCTGCTTGAGTGGTTCCAAACAAAAGGGCGGCTACGGCCTCGCAGCTATTCGGACGGCGTTGAGGAACTGGTATAGTCTTGCATTTCAGCGGCGGCTACGGGAAAGCACTGGGTTTCAGTCTCGCTCGACGAGACATGTAGGTATCGTCTGGGAGGCACGGCGGGACGCTGGGCGGGGTGGAGATGCAGAGGCGGAAGGCATTTGTCAAGGCTGCATGTCGTGCGGACGGCGGCGAATACATAAGGACAAAATTTGGTAATGTTTTCGGGTGCAAGCAGCGCCGGTAGCGCGTTATCATGTGCTCGGGGTACCGAGGGGCAGTTGGCAGGGCCGCCGTACACGCTCCGCCGCCGGATACGCCGTCGTGGTGGCACCGGGGAAGGGCAGATGGAGCGATCGCGGAGGCCTGCTGGATCTGGCGCCGTTTTAAGGCTCGCGTCGAGTGGCCAAAAGCAGCTACGGCCAGTCAGATTCACCGCGTTGCTCGCAACGGCGTCAAGGGCGCAAGCTCGGCCGGGTTGCACCGCGCCATCCCTGCAATCGATAGCCACGCCCCGCCGCGGCCGGGGGAGCTTTAAAGCTTCACCTCTGCCCTCGCGCCTCCCACTCTTGCTTGCCATTGACTCACTGCACCGCTCGCGTCCTGCCTCCTCTCTCCTCACAGGCAGCCTTCACGCTCAGCCAGCGCGCGTTTTTGCACTAAAATCACCGCGTGACAAGCTCCGAAGCTCGCACCAGCAGCGCATCCGCCCGGCGACACAGCTTGCGGAGAAGAGCGCCACGCATCCGTCCTTCACGGCAATCGGCGGCTTAAACCGAGCTTAAAGCTCTCCCCTCCCGCAGCTCTTCCATTCCAGCTCCAGCATCCCACAATGTCTTCCGTCCTCCGCGCCGCCAACACGCTGAGGCCCTGCGCCCAGCGCGCCATTGCCCGCCCGTCCGCCGTCCTCGCCGCCCGCCAGTATGCCTCTGCGGCGACCGCCTCGGCCCCGGCGTCTTCCAGCCAGGCCTTCTTCCCCGATGAGCCCGCGGGTCCCATCGTCAAGGGTGCCATTCCCGGCCCCGAGAGCAGCAAGGCCATCGAGAGGCTCAGCAAGGTCTTCGACACGAGGAGCTTGAACATGATGGCCGACTACAGGCGCAGCTACGGCAACTACCTTGCCGACCTGGACGGCAACGTCCTCCTGGATGTGTAAGTCACAGAAGCGGAACAATCTCTCCCTACGGACTCTGACGATGCCACAGCTACGCCCAGATCGCCTCCATCCCCGTCGGCTACAACAACGCCGCCCTTCTCCTCGGCGCTAGCTCCCCCGAGATGGCTAGCGCTATCATTAACCGTCCCGCCCTGGGCAACTTCCCCCAGCACGACTGGGCCGACATCCTCGAGACTGGTGTTCTCAAGGTTGCCCCCAAGGGTCTGGATCAGGTCTTCACCGCCCAGTCTGGCTCTGACGCGAACGAGTTGGCATACAAGGCGGCTTTCATGTGGAAGAGGCGCGTCCAGCGCGGTGGTCCCGATGTCGAGTTCACTGCCGAGGAGATGGACACGGCCATGAACAACACCGTTCCCGGCGCTCCCAAGCTGTCCATCATGTCCTTCAAGTCCGGTTTCCACGGCCGTCTCTTCGGTTCGCTCTCCACCACCCGCAGCAAGCCCATCCACAAGCTTGATATCCCTGCCTTCGACTGGCCCCAGGCTCCTTTCCCCAGCCTGAAGTACCCTCTTGACCAGCACGCTGCTGAGAACGCCGCCGAGGAGAAGCGTTGCCTTGAGGAGACCGAGCGTCTCATCAAGGAGTTCCACAGCCCTCCCGCTGCCATTATCATCGAGCCCATCCAGTCTGAGGGCGGTGACAACCACGCCTCCCCCCAGTTCTTCCACGGCCTCCGCGAGATCACCAAGCGTAACGACGTGCTGATGATCGTCGATGAGGTCCAGACTGGTGTCGGTGCCACCGGCAAGTTCTGGGCTCACGAGCACTGGAACCTCCCGTCTCCTCCCGACATGGTCACCTTCTCGAAGAAGGCCCAGACGGCCGGCTACTACTTCGCCCGCGAGGATCTGAAGCCCAACAAGCCCTACCGCCAGTTCAACACCTGGATGGGTGACCCCGCCCGCGCTCTGCTGTTCCGCGGCATCATCAACGAGATTGAGCGCCTCAACCTCGTCGAGAACACGGCCCGCACCGGCGACTACCTGTACGCCGGCCTCGAGCGCCTGGCCCAGCAGTACCCCAACGAGATCCAGAACCTCCGCGGCAAGGGCCAGGGCACCTTCATTGCCTGGGACAGCCCGCGCCGCGATGAGGTGCTCAAGAACGCCAAGGGCGCCGGCATCAACATCGGCGGCAGCGGCGCCGCCGCCGTCCGGTTGAGGCCCATGCTCATCTTCCAGGAGCACCACGCCGACCTCTTCCTCGAGCGCCTCGAGTCGGTCCTCAAGGCATAAATTTCTTGCTCAACTACGTCGTTTGTCCCTGTCTTGAGCGATGGCATCTAATCTTCTCCTCGTTTGGAAAAATTATTGGCGTTGAAGTTTTTTTTTTCCCCGGTCTTCGTGTGTGTTGTATTGTTTCTTTTATCAGAGATACTCTCAGCAGTTGGCAGGCAAATGGCCTGCTTTGCATATGGCGATCACGAAATAAGCTCATGTCGGCATGAGAAAGAAGAAGCATGTAGTACATTAATGATACTACTGAATGGCTGATTGAAGCCTGTCGTTTATATACCTTTCCTCGTGGGGTTCGTGATTGATCTTGCTGAATGTGTTCTGAAATTGCCTGGTGTGCTCGTGGCTATGATAGATGGACCTCTCGCAGCAGGCGTTCGTGAAGGGAAGAGTCAAGTCTTTGCAAAGACGATTTTCGAGTGAACAAGATACGACAAGAGTGTACAAGCGTACAAGCGAGAGGGCCGGGAAAATAGTCTGGGGTCTCCATGCACCACCTGCTTCTGCCTAGATGTCGTCTTCTCTCCTTGTCACACGGTCAGATTGCAACGAAAGATGCTTAGGCACGCAGATTAAAGCATGATGTTGCCCATCATAACGAATCACTGATCAGCGTATTTTTGTTGCAACGCAATTTATATTTATATAGTTCCAGCCATGGCGCCTGTTCTTATACTCTCCAATGCGGAATGCTTTCTTGTTGAGAGTGATGTGTTGTTGTAGTGGATCGAAATATGTGTTCGAGGGGTTAGCACACCCATCGGGTGCTATTGTTATTGGTCTCCCGGTGGGTCTCGTCGAGAGGTGAAGTGGTGATCAACCATGGAGGTTCCATGACACGATGGTAGATTATATAAATGGGATGGAGATGATCAGGGGATGGTGACACACGGACAAGACTGTTAAATAAGGGGCAAGGGGAGGGGAGGATGTGTGGAAATAGCCAACTCTTTTTTTTTTTTCATTTCGTTGCCCGCATGGTTGGTGTTTGATAGATCTGGTGGCTTTTCCAAGTCCCTTGGCAATGGCTGCAAGGAGTCGGCGAGAAATGAGCCCGGGTGCACAGCCACAGCACAGTTCGCTTACGGTGGAGGTGTATGCTTATAGCGGGTCGTCTCCTTGTTCGCTCCCGCAGACACGGTCGGTGGGGCGTGTTCGTGAGGAAGAGGAAACGACGGAGAAGCTTGAATACGAAAAACGAGGGCATCGAAGATACGCACATCCGCACGTCGTTCGGCTAATCAAACTCTGAAGACTTTTTGTTCGGTCGAATCATGTCGTGCACCCCCTAGGTAGCGGACACGCTTGAGAAGAGCGCGACGTGCGTGCGACGGAAAAGTCCCGAGGAATTCAAGAGGCTTTTTCTGTCTTGCTTCGGCCGCGCCAGGGAGACGTTTGGGGATGTGAGACACAGGATGGTGACTGAGGCCAGCTGGGAACGGCGGAGGTGGTTGGTCACACCGACGGCCTGTGCCACAGCCGTTGCGTTTGCGATCTGCTTGTCGATCACTCTTTGCATCTCGAGGAGCAAAGAAAGGGCGTGCGCTGGTGGTTCCTTGCTCTTACTTGCTTGACCTAAGCGTGGGCACCAGCAACAGGCGGGGCAGCGGGTGGGTAGCCCTTGTGTAGCAGTCATGCCGGCACCCGAAATACATGGCTCGATTCATTCAGTGGTTGGACTGCTTGGGTGACTTCTTGTGCTGTCCGGCCTGGATAGAAGGGACGTGCTCGCTGTGAGATCTCCGGGCAACAGGCCAGCGTGCGACTTGCGGGGACGTGAGATGCGCTGCAGGGAAAGGGATGAAGGCTTGATACATATTATCATGGCGCCATTTGCAACACGCATCCTTGCTGTGCTGTTGCTTTTCCCTCCTGTGCTCGAGCGGAAGGGGCCGGATGGCTGGAAGGCCGTGTCCGGCGTGGCTCTGTCTCGCCTCGCGTTCGCCCGCAGTCTTATCTCCGGCATGCCAACAGCTCCGTCGCTGTTGGATTCACCGGCGGTTGCGCTTGGCCTGCCGTGCCGTTGCGCCTCCAGTGCCATTGGGCCACGAGGGGGCGGAAAGCTTGGGAGGAGCAGCACCGCGCTGGGCGCTTCCTTGCGCCGGGAGCGACGCGTGCCAATGGGCTTTGGAAGGAAGTGGACTAAGTGCTTAGTGATGAGTTTCTCCGCACTCTGCGGCGGAGATGGGGGCTTGTGACACCTGGAAATGCGGTGCCGCGCAGGGCAAGAGGTCGCGTGCTTGAGTGGAGCAATCCTGCGCCCCGCCTCGCGCTTCGCCCTCTCGCGCTGCGCTCGCTGCCTGGTGCTGCTTCCCCAAACGCCCCCGGAGCGTGCTTGGCCGAGCTTGGCGCGCTGCCGACTAACCGGAAGGATCGTTGCGGCAGGGCAGTTGCGGCGCTGCCCGCTGCTGCTCCAATCGACTCGCCTGCTGCGCCGCCCAGCTCTCACGCGTTCACGCGAGTGCTTGCCCTGTTTGTACGCCTGCGACTTGCCTACCCGCCCGGGCATCAAACACCGACCTCTCTCCGTCTTCCGCCAGCCGCCGCGCCCATGGAGCCTGACGTACATGTGCTCTCCTCCGAGTACGAATTACGCTCACCCCACAGCCTTATTATGTCCTGGCCCCGGCCTGTTGCGAGCCTCTTCTCTTCCTCCCTTCCTCGCCCTTGGCTCGCTGGAGAGACTCCGAGTTCACGCCGTTGGATCGTGTTGGGAAAAGGCTTCGCTCGCCCGTCCGCGCCTGACTGCACCAGCTGTCTAACACGGCACGCCTTATCAACTTACTTCGTCCACCTCGACCACTGAACCACTGTCCGAGTCCGCCACGTTTTCCCTCTGCTGCCGGCGTCTCAGGCACACTCGGCTCGGAGTGTCCGCACAATCTATTCTCCTACAGGTCGACGTCAGCATCGCCGCGCGTCGTGCCGGTCCCCACTCCATTTTATCCGCATTCCCGTTCCAGCCTCGTGCCGCCGCTCTTCACCGCCCTGAGTGAGGTCGCACACCCCGGCGCCCACGCATTCTCGAGGTGGCCCGGAAGCCAACATATATCCCTGGGTCCCCCCACCGACTCAAATAGGCGCAGATTCCTCTTGGCTTTCGCGTTGCCTTTTTTCTCGCGCGCGTGATTGACGAAGGGGTGTGGGTGCCCACTCGATTATTTCCTGGCCCGCTCCTTCAATATGAGAGTCCTTCGGTATGCGGCTGCAGCTTGTTTGCTGTTCACCCAGCATGTCGCTCTAGCAGCTGCTGTTCCGGCCGCCCAGGAAGAAGTCGCAGATCCGGGGAAACCGGATGACGATCGTCCTAAGGGTGCAGCCGTGGATCCCCTCAAGTATTTTCGTAAGTTCCACTTTTTTTCTTCCATCATATCTGCTCGTCGTAACTGACTGTTTTGTAGATGAGCCTGGGTAAGTTCCACCGTTGCCACTGGCCGCACCGTCTTCTCCGTGTTTTGCTGGCTTTCCCAATTGGATTGGACACCCCATCTTAGACCACGATCTAACCTGCCTGCACAGCGGCGATGATACTCTTGGCCACTACGACGTCCGATACTTTGACGGCATCGTGTCCGACGAGGAGCGCAAGACGACGATTCGCCACATGACGCGCGCCTACCTCACTTGGTTTCGGAAGGAAGGATTGGAGACGTGGATTGCTCACGGTACGCTGTTGGGCTGGTGGTGGAGCGGCCGCATGCTGCCGTGGGACTGGGACGTCGACACGCAGGTCGCCGACCGCACGCTGGCTTTCCTCAGGATGAACCATAACCGCACCCGCGTCCACTACCGGGCTGCCGACGGCAGTGATGTCGAGCGAACGTACCTGCTGGACGTGAACCCGTACTCGGAGGAACGCGTAAAAGGAAACGGAATGAACATTATCGACGCGAGATGGATCGACACAAGCAATGGCTTGTATATCGACATCACTGGCTTGAGCGAGACGGACCCGGAGCAGAATCCCGGTGTATGGACCTGCAAGAACAACCACAAGTACTACACGCATGACCTGTACCCAATGCGAGAGAGCACATACGAGGGCGTTCCTGCGTTGATACCTTACGCGTACGACAAGATCCTTGTCGAGGAATACCAGGAGAAATCCTTGACGGCGACGGAGTATGAAGGGTAAGTCTTGAACCACACAATCTTCCTCCCAACGATTTCCGTCATGCTAACGTGTGACAGGCACCATTGGAATTCCGAACAACGGCTATGGCTCAAGGAACCCGAAGACCCGGAGAGGCCGACATCTTGAACTGGTCGATGATTTCAATGAGTGATGAACCGGGCTCGGACGGTTGCTGTGGTCGATGTTGTTTGTTTAATTATTTGCACTAGCATGCGAGCATCTTAGGCATGATACCCGGGTTTGTTTGGTTGGCGTGGCAGCATTCATTTGCTGGCGTCTTAATTTCTTTGGGATTCTTGGGTCGTCGAGTGGCATAGCGGAACAGCATTAGTATGATATGGATCGTGGTGATGCTTTGGATGTGGCATTTGCCTCTGGAAGCTCCAGGTATAACCAGCGTGATGTGACTCAGTCCCCGCTAGATATTGGCTATAATGACGAAGCTCTAGCGGGACCAAAATTGACGTTTCGAGACGGGGCTGCACGGTTGTGTTGGACGTCATACTCTGTGGCCTCAGACCAAGAGTACCAAGCATACACGGACATTGCGTATCCGGGTCCTCGGAAGGCGCCGAAGCACGAGGGTGGGCCGGTCCGAGCTACTCTCGGGTCGCCGTTGCTTGGCTGTGCAATTCAAGCTCTTGGTAGTCGTTGAGTCGTATAAGGCAAACATGGAGCCATGCGCGGGAAGGACGTTCTCGAAGCATGCCTCATTCGTGACTGTGGCGTTCTCTTCCTCAGGCAGCCAACCGACGGCGGCGGCATCGGTGGTGGTGGTAATCATGATGGATGACAAATGGAGGTTGGATGGCGGGAGGGCGGGAGGCGAAGAGCTCCGAAGCTGGGCGAACCGTGACGCGCCACCCCCCAAGCTTTCCCCCCGCCGGACGTCCTACATAATCATCCACCACCGCGCGCCGACCACGATGCCGCCACCACGCCCGCACAACAGCCCACCGCTCACCAGCAGGCGCAAGCCCGACCTCCACCTCCACCATCATGGCATCGACCGCTGAACACCAAGCCCAGCCGCGCGAAACAACAATTTCCAACGACGACATCGCAAACATCACCCCCGAGGCCGGCGCCGACGTCGTCATGTCCTCCCCCGCCGCCACGGCGGACAACGACGCCGCAATCTCCTCCACACCTCCCCCAGCCGTCGCAACAGCGGCCGCGCCCTCGGACGGTGACAGCGACTGCGACAGCGCCAACGCGGAAAAGAACACGCTCAACATAACCTTCACCCACCACGGCACCGCGCACACCCTCGCCCTCCCCGCCTCCGCCACGCTCACGCACCTCTCCGCCGCCATCGCCACCCATCTCTCCATCCCTCCCGCCCACCAAAAATTCCTCATCACCCCCAAACCGGGCCTCGTCAAGCCGCCCTTCGGCGACCCCGCCCCGCCGCTCGCGCCCCTCGTCGCCGCGCCCCGGCACAAGATCGTCCTCATGGGCAGCACCGCCGCCGAGGTGTCGGCGCTGCAGCACAAGGTGTCGCAGGCGACGGCGCAGCACGCCGCGCGGTCGAACCGACGGTACGCCGTGGCGGCGCCCGCGACCCCCGCGCGCACCATTGGCCGGGGCGTCGCGGGCTCCGCGCGCGCGAGCGCGGAGGCGAAGTACACGTTCCACGCGCTGCGGCCGCTGGCGCACCTGCCGCGGCCGGAACGCAGCTTGGCGTTTTTGGAGCGGCTGCGCGACGATGCGGGGGTGCGGGCGGCGATGCGGAGGCACGGGTTCAGCGTGGGCTTGCTGACGGAGATGGATCCGGCGATGCACACGACGCACGAGAGCAGGACGTTGGGCCTCAATCGCAATAGGGGCGAGGTGATCGAGTTGAGGTTAAGGACGGATGCGTACGATGGCTATCGCGATTACAAGACCATCAGGCGCACGCTGTGCCATGAGTTGGCGCATAACGTGTGGGGCGAGCACGATCGGAATTTCTGGAACCTGTGCAGGGAGATTGAGGGCGAGGTGGAGAGGGCGGATTGGAGGGCCGGCGGGAGGAGGGTCGGGGGTCGAGGTGGCGACGAGGTGTACGAGCCGCCGGATGATCCAGAGGGGAGGGGCGATGCGTTCGATCATGGCGGGTGGACGGGCGGGGAGTTTGTTCTTGGGGGAAGTGGGGCGGCGGTTGTCGGGAGTTCCGGGACGGTGACGGCGGAGGCTGGGGAGGGGTTGAGTCGGAGGGAGGTGCTTGCGAGGGCGGCGGAGGAGAGGGCGAAGAGGGCGAGGCAGGGGAAGAGTGGTGGGGAGGGTGGGGAGGAGAGTAGATGAAGGCGTATATACCCGTTTCGCAACACTATTGATACTGCTTGGAATCATTTGCGCATCGCAGCAGGTGACGGAAGAATTGGGCCCTCCTAAGCTCCATCGATGACGCTACTACACTTCATAGGTAGTTGGTTCCAAGATCTGGATGCATTTGCTCGCATTTAAGACTCGCATCAACGTCCGGATCTTGGGTTCAACTACCTGTACGTATGGTGCAGTGTCTTTGAGAGGAACCGCGTAGGCCCGATTGGTTTGTCACCTGCCGCGGTATGGTGTAGAGTTGTCGGTAGAGTCTGTAGTGCGGAGTGTCCGGTGAGCGGTGGGGGGGGGTTGTTTTGGGGCATATAACGGTAGCCAGTGGCTCTGCCTTTTGCTTGCCGGCAACAACTCTCATCGGAGAGACAAAGAATCTCATCCACTGAGAGGTTCTTTACCAAGGAGTCCTGTCTACCCACCACATTGAAACCCTTAGGTTGATGGTTCGACTCAGGGCTATGCGGGGCTTTTTGCTCCTTTGATATGCGATCCGTGGTCAATATATTTTGGTGGGTACTCACCGGATTTGGCCAGTGGTGAGTGTGTAATAACCTTTTCACCATGACTTGCAATCACTTACACGTAGAGTTACGGACACCAACTTCTTAACTACTCCGTTCCTTATTACAAGCGATGCATTAAGTGACAAGCAAAGAGGATAGGTCAAGAATGTGGTTTAGCAAGTTGAAGGTGGCATGCTTGAGTTTGACTCTATAGAGCGAAAATGGTCACTTAAAGCAAGATACTCTAATCATTAACGCCGACCATCTATATCACAGCAGTGGCATCATTCCAAGGCGACTCCCAATCAACATATACAGAATTTCGATGAGGAGAGGAGAATGAAAAAACCGTGTTCTAGAAAGAAGGGTATTAAGCGCAACCAGGTCAGATGATGAGTAAGAACCGTTCACCATTGCTTATATACAGACAAACTGGACAGGATCATATGTGCAGTAGAACGTTACGAGCAATCTCATGCGGGATGTCCAGTCGGGGGTCCAAGGGATGTCTTCATCCAAGTTGCCCCAACTCAAACGCTGATGTCCGGGTTGGTCGGAGGCCAGGTCTTGCTCTTGCTCGGCGTATTTGCCGTGCGCAGCACCAAGTCCTTCGGCAAATCGGGCAGATTGTTGTTGATGTTGGCCAAGAACGAGACCTTTTTCGGGGACGACGCGGTCGACGGCTTCCTCCGGGGATTGGCTCTCGACGACGAGGACGACGACGACGACGACGACGGCTGATGAGTCGTTGCCGCGGACTCGGACATGGTCCGGGCAATGTGCTCCCTCGGCCTGTGGTCCGGCTTGCACAGGTAGGCGGGGTCGGCCTCGGCCCTTTTGAGGAAGTCGTTCAGGCGCACGCAGAGCCAGGGCGTCTGGATGCGGTCCTTGGCCTCGATGAGGAGCAGGTCCCTCATGACGAGGTCGACGAGGTCGTGGATGAACTCGGAGCACCTGGGGTTGTCGTGCAGCCGCTGCGCCCAGTCGAGCACGCCGTCGCGCACCGTGGCGCCGTGCTCGACGCCGTACTCGTCGCGCACGACCTTGAAGAAGAAGTCGTCGCTGAAGACGGGGTTGATGCTCGACGGGCACGCGCGGTGGTCGGAAAAGGCCTCGATGGCGTCGAAGCCCGCGAGCAGCCAGGTGGCAAACTCCAGATAGAGGCAGCCGAGGCTCCACAGGTCGTACAGGCGCGAGACCGGCCGCCGCAGCTTGCACTCGGGCGGCTCGTACGTCGGCGAGCCGAAGACGCCGTTCGGCTGCTGCTCCGTCTTCGAGTCGCGCCCGTGGAAGCGGCCCAGGCCGAAGTCGGTGATCTGGAGGATGCCGCCTTCGTAGTCGCCGTCGTCGCCGTTGTTGGCCCCTTTGGTGTGCTGGCGCTGGTGCTGGGGTATGCACTTGAACCACAGGATGTTCTCCGGCTTGATGTCGCCATGCCGCCCGTATAGCTCCTCTCCCTTCTTCACCGGGTGTTCTATTTCGCCGGTGAGGGTGCGACCTTTGCCATCAAGAGGCACCGTCACACGGAAGTTGTGGATAGTGTTGAGGGCTGTCGCGATGCCGGCCATTTGCTTCAGTGACCAGAAGAGGGTCTTCTCGCTGAATTCGGGTGTTGGGTTGTCAGACCAGTACCTTCGTAGGTTGCAGTTTGCCCTTGGGAAGATGAAATGGTATTTCTCTTGGAATTCGTATGTTGCGAGGAGTTTGACGAGGTGTGGGCTTCCGTTCTGTTTCTGGCCAAGGGTTACGTGGATGCTTCTCTCTTTCTCAAACTCCTTCCCATCGCCATGGTGGAGCCGTTTGATGGCGACCTTGTGATCTTGATCCTACGGGTTGAGCATTAACGGTCAATGATTCTTGGAAGCCCGCGAGGGTAACTTACTGTTGGTTCCCAATAGCTGTGAAATTTGTGATGTGAGGTGTGGATGCGAGCAGTGAACACATCGCTATACCCACCCTCGCTCTTGTTGATATCTTCTTCTCCATCATCGTCCAGGGGGATGAAAGGAAGTACCGTGTTTTTATGAAGCTTGTAGTGCTTCATCCTACCTTTGAAAACAGGAGCAATCATGTACCACTGCTTCCGGCCTAGTCCCTCGAGCTCAGAAGGCTGCCATTCGTCGAAGGCCTTGATTTTACTTCCGTCCCTTCGCTGCAACGCGAAAATGCACTTTCGGTCTTTTCGTTTGCTTCTCTCGAAAGGCAGGTCGTGATCCGAAATTCCTTCATCCAAGAAGGTACAGATTTCGCTTCCTTTCCTCAAGTATGCCAGGATCGCGAAGAGATTCCTTGCTTGTTTGCAGACCACCTTTGCTTGGTCCCTGGCGCCGCTGCATCCCAAATGAGGCCGTGCCGTGTATATCTCGCTGGCAATGACATCTTCTGTGAGAATGGAAGTTTTCTTGCTCTCGGGAACAAAAAAGCGGAGTGATTCGGCCGGGTACTCGATTCGTGCTTCGTGAAGCTTCATTCGTAGCTCTTCACGGTCGATGGCGCATAGCCCGTCGTGTGGCTCGCTCGCGTATGACCCGCCATTGGAAGAAGTGCCCTGCTCTGGCCTTTGGTCTATCTCTGATCCTTCTGACTCTGCATTAGACTCAGTCCAACTCGGCACGAAGGCGGGGATTCGCAAACCCGAGGGTTTTCAGGGATACATATTGAGGGGTAATGTACCTGGGATGAACCTTGCACCTTGTCTTCGTTCCTGAGTCTCACTCGAATGCTCGTGGTCCGGTAAGAGAGCTGCTGTGGAGTTTTGCTTCGAAAAGAGTCAGATACAGTCAAGTGCAATGTCCCGAGCGTGTCGCCATACGTACTGCCGTCCCAGAGCTGGCCTTACGGTTCCTCCTGAAGATTTTCCCGAACCCAATCATTTTACCAACGTACTTTCTAAAGCTTCGAAAGCATGCGCGGATTCCGACCATGACTGGGCGCCCGGTGAAAGGATTGTGCAACGAGCTATGACGGCGTTGGTCGAGTCAGATCAATATCACACATTGCGCGAACGCCTGAGGGGAGATATTATGGGGCATGGAGGACGCCAACAAGGCTGAGATTGGGGTTTGTATTTGTGGAGCAGTACTGCTGAACCCAGCCCCGATGCAGGTGTTCGATTCGGGAGGATCAGGTCAGCCCCGCAGCCAAAGGCGCTTTACCCGCTTCAGTTTCCCCAACCACGACAAGCCTCCACTCTCGAGGCCAAGTATGCCTTAGCGGGGCTGCGCTTGCATCTGCCGTGCATGATCAAGCCACGGTGGGGGGCCAACGGTGGCAATGGTAGTCAGCGGATAACACCTGTTTGGCAGTTGAGCCGCAACTGATGAAGAGCGCTTCCCTCTGCCTGGCCCAGCTCATTCTACTCTCTTCCAACAAGGCAACGAGGCAGCGAGGCGCATGCATTGCACTGCACGCGATCGGGACCATTATCGATAGAAATAGGAAGTTTCTTTGGCGTTACATGACGGTGGCCAAGGGAACCAGACCGTGCCAACCACAGAGGACCCCTTGCTGCCTTGCATGATCGTGCCCAAGCCTGCATACTGTCCCACGTGAATTGCCCGATGCGACCCTCAACCACCTCTGAGGGTACTCGTTCCTGTAGACCATGTTCTAGCGGTAGGAATAAAGCTTCTGTCCAAATGAACATCTTGCTTCTCGCTGTCTTCGGCCACTACGCGCGGCTCAACCTGACGTTTCCACGGCAGTGCCCAGCCACCACAATCACGTCTCGCGATGTACTTCACGCACAGCCACCAAGTGATGATTGTGAGAATGGTCAGAGGCAGTGCAAAAGCCGCCAGCAACCAGGTATCGGGGTTCACGCTCATGTTCCCGCTTTCGTCTGTTCGCACGAATTCCGTTGAAAAGAAATTCTTGGTTTGAATTAGTTTTTGCAAGCCATAATTGGGGGCTGGGTTCCACTTACGGCCACAAATGTAGTAGGTAGGTATACCAACCCGATGATAGTCAACACCTTGACCGCTTCCGCATCTTTCGTACTTTTTCTCTGGATCTTGTCAGTTGATATTCCTGATCACTAAAAGGCCTTACATACTGTGAACTCATGAGACTGCTTTGTGAGCTCTTTCAGAGCTCTTTGGTCTTCGTAGCGTAGCAGGTCGGAAAGCTGCGCAAAGTCAGCGGATTTCCTTAGGTGTCCACAATCCAGCACTTACCAGTTGCGCAGTAGAAAACACTCTCTCTTTCAGGATACTTGCCCTCTCAAGACAAAGCTCTACTTCCTTGATGTACCCATCGAACTCATCAATAGCACTCGCGCAGATGCAGTTGCCCAAGCCCGTTTTCTGACACGACATCTCACAGCACTTCTGGCAATACTTTCGAATACCCTCAATAGTGCTACGCAAGGTAGTGAGAATTATTTGGAGATCGATGACTTTGTCCTCGGCGGTCTTGAGGCCTTGTCGGTTGTCAACGTTGAAGCTGAAACCGTTGTTGCATTCGTCGTCTTCTTCTGGCTCAAGATCTGCGTAAATTATGGGAGTGGACTGCCACGCATGTTAGCGATTAAATAGCTCAGTTCAGGGTGAAAGGAGAGAGTTACTATGTATTTCATGTGTTTCTCAAGCCAGGAGATATATCCCAACCAGCCCTTGACACTGTCGGCCACAATGAGACTATGCAGAACACATGGATTGGCTGCTTCTTCTTCAGTGAGTGATTTTTCAAGAACCAGGTTGATCTTCCCTTCAATGGGCTTGGATGGTGAGACCAGAAGTGCGGTTGAGGTGGGTCTTGAAGAAGTCGAGGCAACAATAGGGCCATGCGAGTTGTTGTCGTGATTGCAGTAACGATGGTAGACTGCAGTTTCGCGGATGGACCACGGCTCTTGTCCATCACTCAATGCCCGGTGGTTCAACTCGGCGCGTCTGATCACATATGCTGATTCTGAGCTCTTGTTAGCAGTGTTACATATAGCTTTCGAGGAACACGCAAACCAATTGATCGTTTCCCCAATTTACGAGAGGGACCGTGAGACGTGAATCCGGGAAATTCGCATTCATCCTCATTGTTCTTCGTGCCAAAAGTGAACATACACTTCCAAAAAGGAGAGAAGATGGCAAAGATGTCTGCGAAATCTTCAAACAAGTTTCTGGAGATATCGAGCGGTTTCCATGAACGCTCCTGACGGATGACAAAAACTTGCAATAAGTCATTTGGTTCCTGTATATCGTTAGTTTGCGCCAATTCATGAAAGAGGGCACATACCGCTTTGAAGCTTTTGAGCTGTGAGGCATTCTGAACGACTAGATTCTTCTCAAAAGACATTGCTTCAGAAGCTGTAGCAACGCCAGTCCTGAACAACCGACTGAGTTGCAACTGAGGCTCCTGCTCTCTGGGTCTGAAAAGGATTTTCGACCTCCTGTCGACTTCGGCCCGGAGCTCCCAGTCGTCGTCACCAAGATCAAGGGAGGAAGCCATTGCGGGCGGTGGTCCTTGCGTTCTCCTCCAACAAACTGCTGATTGAGGCCCAAGGAGCCTTCGAGTTCAGCTGCCATGGCTCATAAAGGGCCGATCAGGAAACCGCATGAAGCGGGGCTGAAGATGCGATTGGAGTACAGCGGAGCCACCGGTCACTAAGGCAGTGCTGCCTTGCGGAGATGCGTGCCGTAGCTGGTGCGGCTGAGCGTGGTGCGCGAACGCCCTGCACCACGAGCTTTTACGGCACATTTTCTTTGATTGGCAGATAAGGAAATGGCATCCGCTGCATGGTTGTGCAGGGATCAGAGTATGCCTTGCCACCACGAGAGTCTGCCTTCTCGCGTCATTCGAACCCCGCTTCTACCCGTGATGACCTGCAGAAGTGGTCCTATTGGGTTGTACACAGAAGGTGGTGGCGTTGTCTCCATGCAAGCCCCCAGCCGCAGAATCCCCTCTTTGTTTCCGTTCCGGGTCTCCGCATCTTTCGGCACTCAGGCTAGTATCTGCCTGCATTGGCCCCTACCTCGTTTATGCTCTCAAACCAGTTCAGCAGCTTTCTGGCAATCTTGGTTATCACTTATTGCTCGCTTGCGCAGAATGGTATGCGAGAGAGAAAATTGCAAATGCATTCGATCGGAGCAACGCTGCAATACAGAACTGTGCCTACAGGAAACCATAACGCCGAGACGATTCTTTCGTCCTTTTGAGAGTGAGTGAATTGGGATCACCAGCCCCTGCGATGTGCTCGGCACTCTCTAATTTGGTCCTGATTAAAAATCATTCAGTCTCCTTTCTCGCCGAACTTTTTACTTTTGGAGGGTCATACCGCTGTCAACAGCTCGTTCGCTGCATCTTCTGAATGATAGATCTTGTAGCGATTCAGCCTCAACTGTTTTTTGGCGTCTTCGTCAGTAAAACAGGGACGGCCCTCGTCCTGAGGAGACGACTGACCTCGACCTTGAACTTGTCCTGGCCGTAAACATCACTGAGAAGACCAATGAGCTTTCGCGGATCAAGATTCTGGCCTTCAATAATTTGCACAGGTCTTGTGGTGATGGTGGACATTGTTTGAAGGAGTGGCTTCGAGAAGCTTTCTGGAAAAGACGAAGGATTTCGTGGGTAGTATTGTTTGACGAGAGAGCTTGCTGGGTGGACACCAGACCCGCGAACGAGGGGGAAAGCGCCCTTCATGAGCCAAAACCCAGCCAGGCCTCAAGCAAAAAACCAGGCAGCTGGCCCAAAGCAATTCGCCGAGCCGTAGTACAAATTTTTTTGGCCCCACACCCTCCAACACAGCTCGCATATGCACGCAGTCGTTTTCGGAAATCCGTCGCTCACCCCGAAGACAAGTGATGCAAAACTGCGCCCCCCGGTTGCGCAAAAGTGCGCATGTGCGCATCCGCCTCATGGCCCAGCCTGCTCCATCTCGTCCTGTAAAAAGTGAGTGGGCTGACGTACGAACGGCGGAGAGGACCGTGATGGCAGGCAGTCGTCGAGGCTGCAGACGGCACAGTGCGTTGCGGTCTGCAAGGCTCTCTCTTTATACTGCCTGCCTCAAGGTGAGGCGTGAGTCCCTCTCCTGCGTGCGGGTTTACTCACCGGCGTCAGCGCGCGAGGCGCGGTGATGACCCACTGTCCGTTCTTCATCTGTGATAGGAACACGCGCGGGCGACGACGTCAGCTGGGATGGTGGAAGGCAGGAGGGATCGGGAGGGATCTAAGCCTCCTTTCGTGTTGGCGCGCGCGTGCTGCTGCGGCAGCCGGACGGAGTGCGGACGACTCACCTTCGCTGAATACTTCTGCCCTGGGAAGAGGCGCCCCAGCAGCGCCGTCAGCCGGGCTGCGTTGATGTACCTCGGGTTTGCGGTCGTGGTTTGCATGTTATTGCTTTTCGCCCTCGGACGTGAGAGATCTCAGGAGGCGGCTTTGCGGCGTCGAAAGAGCTTCAGGTGGAGAGCTGAAAGGCTGAAGGCACGGGGAGGCGGCCCCCCTTTATGTGCAACGGCGTGGTGGTTGTTGGGTAGCGACTGCCACATGTTGCCGCAATTTGGGCGAATGTGCTGTTGCGTTTTTGCGCGATTGCGTGTTGTGGATGCGCGTGACTTTTGAGCCTCATTGCTGACATGGGCCATGGAATTTCTGGACCATCGGAATGATTAACCAATGGCTTTTTTACTTAGGTCAGCGAACCTCGTGGGCCAATCGTTTCAATGTTCTCCCTTGGCAATCCACCCAATACTGCTTACCGCACACCTCGTCCACTTCTCTCACAAAGGCACCGCCTCTCAAGAAGTAACGTCTTTCAAATATGCAGTTTCAGGCTAACTGGACGCAATAATAAGTTGCTAGTTGCGAAGACATAGAGGAAGGTTCCTGTTTGCCAAGCAAATTCAAGAAAGAAATGCATCTGATCAAAACTCTTTTGCGCTACACAGCCAAGCTGTGGTCTTTTTGCTCAAATGGTTCTTTGCCGCAATTAATTTTGACCGCCCAGATAGAAAGTACATACAAAAGGAATTTACCAATGAGGTCTATCACTGTCAAGTACTGGAGCATCCGGGTTGATACAAGTCGGAGAAAACCAAGCATTGATGAAGCAAACCGACACACCCGTCACGCCGTGAGTTATTTCAGACTGGTTTTTACTGTAGATCCAACCCAAAATGAGACCATGATGCAATTACTAGCCAAATCAATGTGACCATTTGGCTTATCAATCAGACTTGGAGAGTCCTGGAACGGACAATTGCAGGGCGTGGCTACATTAAAGAGCCTCTTCCGCGGGAGAAAGACTGTAATTTGTCGTTGAGTAAACGGCACTGTGGGAAATTGCTGTGGAGGAAATGTTCGAGCGGTGGCTGCTGTATACTTGGCCCGCTGGCAGCCATGTTCGGCTGGATAGCAGCGTTAGGCCTTGCGTACCCCCGGGGAGGGCGTAAGAGCGTATCCATGATCGTTTTGAGCGTTAATAAGCAGGCTGTTCAGGTTCACATTGAGCATCGATGCATCGACGCGGTTCCTGGGCATGACGCAAAGCAGATCGTTCATGATGAGGTTGAGCAGGTCGTGGATGAGCAGCGAGCAATGTGGGTCTTCGCGGAGAAATCGGACCCATCTCTCGACTCCATCCCGCACTCGTGCGTCTCGTTTGTTTCCTTGGATGAGGAGGCTCCAGAAGTAGTCGTCGCTGACGTTGCCTTCGTTGTCCAGGATAAATGACTTTTCTAAACGATTCTGCGAGAATGCGTCGATTGCCTCCCATCCTTTAAGCATCCAGCTCACCCATTCGAGGTATATGCAACCGAGGCTCCACAAGTCGTAAGCGCGGGATACAGGCAGGAAGAGGTGGCACTCGGGGGGCTCGTAGGTCGGAGAGCTGAAGATGGTATACGGCGCTGCCTTTGTCCTTGTTTCCCGGCCATGGAATCTCCCCAGACCGAAATCCGTGATCTGGCAGATGCCCCCAGCGTTGTTGGGGAAGTAGAGGATATTCTCTGGTTTCAGGTCGCCATGGCGACCGAACTTCTCCTCCCCTGGCCTGACGCTCATCACAGCCTTTCCTTGCGGCGTCGTCATCTCGGTTTGCTGCGTCGATTGTGGTATTGAGAGAGTGAAGTTGTGGACCACATGCAGCCCACGTGCGATGCCCCGCATTTGGTTCAGCGACCAGAGCACGGTTGCTAATTCAAAGTGCGGCGCAGGATGTTGTTCCCAGTAGTCTCTCAGATTGCCGGCCGCACGCATGAACACTAAGTGGTAGTTGCCTTTGTAGTCGTAGGAGAACAATAGTCTGACGAGATGACTGTTGCGTTTGGCCTCGAGGTCGACCAGGATTGACCGCTCCCTGTCGAATTCGGTTTTGTCATGGTAACGAAGCTTCTTGATGGCTACAGAAAGCTCCTTGTGGCCAATTTACGTTAGTGCATGACATTTGAACCATTGAGTACCACTTACGGAAGAGCGCGACACCCCGTTCATTATGTGATGCGCGCGATGGATCCTGGCCTCGCATACATCACTGTAAGCCCCTCTACTAACAAGCTTCTCATGGACGAATGGAAGAATGGTGTTCTCGTGGAACTCATAATGCTGCTGGCCGGAAAACACAGGCACGAGAATGCCCCACTGATACTTGGCGATATCAATCCGCTTGGGAATCCGCCAGCGGTTCAAAGATTGTATCGAGTTGCCACGCGCGCCCGTCAAGATGCCGGTCATGTGGTAGGTGAATGGAAGGTCCAAGTCCGACAAACCTTCGTCAATGAAAGCACAGATCTCACGTTCTCTTCCCATATATGCGAGAATGGTGAACAGCTTTCTCGCTTCGTTGTACACTTTCCCGACAAGCCCATGGGCTCGTTGGGGAGGGGGAATCTGTTTTTCTATGACCGATGGTGTGATGATGTTCAGTTGCCGGTCCTCTGGGACATAGGTGACGAGTGTTCCGGGCCGCTGCTCGATCTGCGCTCCGAAAAGACGCGACTGGAGATCCCTGGTAGCATTCCTGGCAGCCCTCATCGTGTCTGTCTTATCGAAGGTAATCGAACCTGAGCTAGCATAGAGGGAGATGTCTGTATGTAACCGCAGAAAAGTCAGTACATGCATCGCAAGCAAGGTCACCAAAGCTTCTCGCTCCAGTTGGAGGCATTGTTGGGTTCGTGCGTACCTGCGTCGCGACTTGGTTTCTCAGGCCCACTTTCAGGAGCCTGTTCCGGAGCACTATCCGAAATACTTTCCTTTTCACTGTTTGGAATAAAAAATTTGAAGCCCTCAAGTGGATTCTTTATCGGTTCACGTGATAGTTCCATCCGAAGCTTTTCTGGGTCGGAATGTTGCTCTCCGATCATTTGGGGTGGCTCAAGCTCTGTCAGGCTGTGACCTGAGGGAACTCTCCGGGCGTGTGCTGAGCTCCTGCCATTACCGCTGGTATTGACATCCTGGTTTCCAAAGAAGTAATTCTTGTCAACCCCGGTGACTCGTTGGACCCAGGACATTATCGCGTCATTCGATGCCGAAGGTAACGATTCCAGGGAGAATGCATGCACATGGTGCGCTATGTGGTTCCAAAGGGATGCAGTATCCACGTGCGTGAGACCGGTTGTTTGAGGACAAAGGGGGCAGGATCGAAGTTGGGCCGGGAAAACCTGACGACATACTGATATGAGATAGTGCATATCATCATCGGCCGAGAGTGATTCAGAATGTATCATCTGCAAGTGAAAGACAAAGTCTGATTCTGTCTCAAACTCTGTGTCGTCTTCGCAGGAGTTGTCGGGGCATGTCCAGCACTGTAAGCTTTCGTGCTCGGCTTTCATGTGGCTCATCCATGCCTTCCGACTGTCGAAAAAATTCCAAGGATTTGGACAATCCTTCAAAACGCAGGTGAACGGCTGAATGTCCTCAGAGAGATGCTTTCTGGATCAACTTGATCAGTAGAAAGTACGAAATATCAATGCAAAGCTGGTGAGCAAACCTCCACTTCCTTGCGTGCGTATGTTCCATCCCAAGAGCTTTGCAACAACAGGGGCACTTGAAGTCCTCCCCTGGCGTCAATTGAGCCGTCTCGGGCCCGCCATCATTAGCCATTTGCCACAAGAAACGGTTGTAACGCCTCAAGTTCGCTTCGATCAACCGCATTTGGATTTCGTTGAGCCGCGGCGGTTTCACCTGTTGTGACTCGGTTTCAATCCCAGAGCTTCTCGCCGTGAGGATATCCTGAAGCCTTTCACTGAGCTTTTGGTGAGCTATAGGGTCAAATTGGTCATCTGCTTGCTGGAATCTGGAAGTAGTCCCCGTCTTTCGGATCGCAACCGTCACTTTGACTACCTCTTTTAAAATGACTTCAACATCGTCCAGATTTTGTTTCAGAACAGTCCTTTGTTCTGCGAAGACATCATGGGTGCTTGAAATTAATCGCGAGGCTGGAGGTCGCGCATGCATCACTAGAGATACTTGTTGGAATTTAAATAAATAAGAATGTATTTATATACCTATTAGAGGTAAGACATAAGAAGCGATAGAAAGCTATTCTAGAGATCGCTTATATATTCTACTTCTCGCTAACTAAGCTATCTACTACTATAAACGCTTATATTCTAATATACCCCCTTCGCGCTATTACGAACCCTAGAATATAAGGGCTTTATAACTCTAAGGGCTAAAAGCCCGTACGGAAGAAAAGCACCGTAAGAACTAATAAGCCTTATAAGCGGTAGAGCCGCACGGTTAGAAATCCCGCACGAAAAGAACGGGCGTAGAGAAATATAGCGCCTACGAAACTAAGCTTAGATAGTAGCTAAAGCCCGTACGAAAAGAACGCCTATAAGAAAACTAGATAGAGTAGAAGACTATACGTAATAAGAAGATCATACGAAAAGTAAAACTATAGAGACTTAATAATCTAGTTAAATTATAGTTTCGTAAGAAATACGGGATCTAGAAAGTAGAAAATAGACGCGAGAGTACGAACGTAAGTAAGATAGTAGTTACGTTTATTTAGTACGTTAGAAGTCGAAATCTTAAAAGCTATCTAAAGCGCCGATATTACGAGACGAAGACCTACTTAATAGATTAAAAGGCTTAGCACTAATCTAAACTTCTAAATAATCTAAATATACGGCTAATCTAATCTTAGCTATAATCTAGATTATAACTAGCTTTTCTATAGTATATAGATATACTTTCTTAGCTAGTATCTTAACCCTTCGTAGTTAACTTAAAGTTCTAATTTAAATTCTATTAATTTAAAGATAATCGGCTTACTATATATCGTATAATTACGTAATATCTTTTTATCTAATTATTATTATTTCTCTCTTATCTCTTTAAGATAAACCTCTTAGTTTAATTCACCTACTAAGCGACTTCGAAGCTTAGTAAAAGAAGTCTACCGTTATATACGCCTTATCTAATAGAGAAGTACGCGATACTAGCTATAGTATTTAAGTAGTAAAATAGAAGATATATAAAATAATTAAGAGTTAAACTTATAAATAGTAAAAAGAAAGAAAAGATAGTATTAAAGTCTTCTATAAGAACTAATAATAGTATTAAAGACTTCTACGAGAGTAGAAATTAAATTTACTCTCTAATTACTAGATATAGTAGTAGGGCGCCTTACTATCTAGCGATAGTAGTATATACGTAGTTAGTATAAAATAAATATTACTATACTAGTAATTCTTATAATTAGATAAAAGAGAAGTTACGAAGTTAACTAATAAAGTACTAGTAAGCGGGCCTATATAGCTAGTTATTCGATTAAGAAGCTAGTATTAAGAAAGAAATAAGTAAATAAATATATACGTAATTATTACGTAATTATAATTTACGATAATAGAAATAAAAGTATAAAACTAAATACGAAAGATAATATAATTTAGATATTAATACGCTTATTATTTCTTAAGAGAAACGAGCTCTAAGTAATAAATAAACGTCTAATACTTCTACTTAGATAATATCTTTATTAATTCGTCTACTATTATATCTATAGTAGGCGTTTATCTAAAGTAAACGTTATCGGTCTATACTTTCTAGCGAAGCTAGTAGTAGTAAATATTAATATAGCAAAGCTTAGTATTAAGTTTTATAGCGTTCTATTCTATTAGAAGAAGTATCTACTTATTATCGTATTAAATATTAATATAATATCTAGAGTTAAAGAAGATATCTCTAAAGAATTATTTCTACTAGTAGTATTACTTTATTATTTTAGAGAGAACTAGTAGCTCTACTTTTATAGAAGAGATAGTAACGATAGATTATTTAAACGCTTTCTAATCTATAGAAGTATCGAATAAAATTATTATTAAGCTCTAATAGCTACGTCTAGTAATAACGTCGCTAGCGTATAAGACGTTACTATTAATTATAAATACTTTATAATCGTCGTCTTAGTACTCTCTATAGTATAACGAGAGCTTACTAGTCTTACTAAGATAGATAAGAAGACGATCTACTAGCTATAAATATTATATAGAGAGATTAGTAAGATAGATAAATAGTATTAAATAGATATAAGCGACGTTAGCGCGCGTACTAATAGCTATAAATTAGACTAAATCTATTCGACTTTAATATATATATATTTACTTAGAAGTCGCGTATTTATCTAGATTAGACTCTAGCTACTTCTACTCTACTAGTAGAATAGTAGTACGCCCTATAAGAATAAGATTATATCGCGTAATAAGATTATCTATATATATATTAAAATATAGTTACTCTTAGCGCCCGAGGTTTTATTTATTTTTACTATATATTAAAATTAGCCCTCTAGTCTTCGTACCGCGATATATCTTTAACGCTTCGAGTAATCTCTTAACTTTATATATAAAAGTTATAGAGCTCGTAATTCTCTATAATTTAGTCTAGAAATTATAAGAATCTATTATAATTTAATCGAGAAATCATATAAGAAGGCGAAAGATACGTAATTTTAATTATCTCTCTAGCCTTCGTACCGCGATGTATCTTTAACGCTTCGAGTAATCTCTTAACTTTATATATAAAAGTTATAGAGCTCGCGATTCTCTATAATTTAGTCTAGAAATTATAAGAATTTGTTATAGTTTAATCGAGAAATTTCTTTATTTCTATTATTATTATCGCGTGTAAGACGACTTCGTTTATACGACTAATAGTACTAGATTATAGTTAGCCCGGCTTATAACTATAATAATAAACGCGTCGCGTCGCGTTAACTTTATACTTATAATATCTTTCTCTTATTAGCTATATTATTCTTTCTAGCTATATTATTCTCTCTAGTTATATCGTCGTCTATAGATCTTTATAAGTATTTTTATAGTAACTACTTACTTTTAAAGCCTTCTTCTAACTTTCGTAAGCTAAATAGCATTTACTTTAAAAACTATATATTCTATCGCGTAAAAGTAAGCGTCTTTACTTCTATCTTTATAATACTCTTTAATCTCTTCTTTAGACTACTTCTTTACGTAAATTCTTCTTATCGATATTATCGTTTTCTTCTTCGTTATCTTCTACCTCTAGTCGTTACCGCCGCCGTCTACTAGCGAAGCTCGATTTAAACGCGCCTTCGTAGTATTATAAGCGCCGCCGACTTAATAACGCGTTAAATAACGTGTACGCTAATATATCGCCTAATAAATCTTCTTTATTAAAGCCGAGAATACGTATATCTATAACGAGTAATAATTTTTAAATTAATACTAGTTACGCCGTAAACGTCTTCTTATATATATCTCGAAGCGTTAAAAGATAGAATTCGCGTAAAATAATATCTTCGCCTTAGTTAGATATAATACGGCCTAAAAGAATAAAAGATATCTTTAAGAAAAACTCGCGTTAGCCTAACTAACGCGTTTAATAATTAGACGAACGCGTCTAATAATATAACTTCTTATATAGTTTATTTAGCTAATATTTTCTTTATTTACTCTATAGTAATTTTTATCGCGCTTAAGACGCTATATCTCTTTCTTATCTTCGCGCGCTTTTTATATCTTAAAATATAATATCTCTTTCTTATCTTCTTCGCGCGCTACTCGCGCTTTAAGACGTAATATCTATTTCTTATCTTCTTCGCGCGCTACTCGCGTCTATAACGTAATATCTAGCGCGTTATCTTTTAGCTTATCTTTATCTAGTCTTTCGAGTCTTTTACCGCGCGATTTATATTTATATATTACTCGGCTTTAGTTCGTCTAGCTAATATCGCCGAAGTAACGCGCGTCTATATAGAGTTTTATATAAAGTTATATATAGATAGAGAAGATCTTAGAACCTAAATATATCGATTAGCTTATATTTATTATATCGTTGCCTCGCTTTACTTTTAAGAATAAGCTAGAGAAGTCTATCTCGATCTTACGCCCTTTAAAATCTAACTTAAATTATATAGCGGACGAGAATAGCGAGAAGTTTTAGCGGTCTTTCTTTATATCTCGCGCGTTAGATACGTAGAAGCTCGATATTCTTAGATAGACGTAGCGGCTACCGCCGCGCGTTTAAATAATATTATTTCGAGTATATCGCTTCTAGATACGCCGTTAGCCCCCTAAGCTATATTAGTTAAGTAAATACGAAGAATCTATTTATCGATATTATTAAGCGAAGTACTAGATCGAGAAGAGAAGCACGTACTTCTCTATATTTAATTTAGTTTATTAAAGTTACTATTAGAGCGGTACTATATAATTACCTTCGTCTAAAGAACTACTAGATTTTATATAGTAGCTTCTAACTTCGAATAACTAGCGTAGTAAAGATTTTCGAAGTAAAATTTAAAAATATAACTTCGTCTTTACTTTTACGTGTTTTAGATACGAGGCCGATAATCGAACTTCTAGTAAATACTAGGCTTTTTCTATTAGTAGCGAGGTCTTTTATTTAATAGGGCTTCTCGGTTCTAACTAAGAGAATTCGAAGCCTCTATTTACGTAATTATATTTTTACGACGATTTTATATAGAATAATATTCGCGTTATTCGTTATTTACTTAATTCTACTTTAGTAGTAGATATTCGTTCTCTTCTTTAAGATATTAATCTCTACGTGTCTCGATTCGCTACTACTTATAAGACGCTATAGATCTATCGAATAAACGAAGCTATCGCCTTAATTTTAAACCTATAGATGCGACTTCTTCTAGAGTATAATATTAATTAATAGCGTAAGAATCTTTCTATTACTAACGAGATCGACGCCCTACTATCTAATAAGTAGACTAGCGATATTCGCGACGTACTTCTCTATTAGCGAAACGACGATAAAAGTCTCTTAAATTATTACGTTAGAATTAATTATACTTATTCGACGTATCTTTCTCTTTACTACGTTCTTCTCTTTTCGTACGATACGCCCGATTAGTACTATAAGATAACTAGAGCTATTTCTAAATCTTATATAAACGATATTAAAGACGAGCCTAGTAGAGAGAATCTTACGCTATTTAAGAAGATAAATTATAACGACGATAATAAGAATAACCGCTAGAGTAATTATAATAAGTATTAGCTTACGATACGAAAGTAATACTACTTACGCTCTTAGTATTATAATCTCTAGACTATCGACCTCGAAGTCGAGCTTATTAGAGTCGATATAGACGCTAATAAGTTAGTACGATACTAAAGTTAAGATAAAGAATAGCTTACGACTTTAGTAAAGCTTTATTATTAGTTAGACCGTCGTCTTTATTATTACTATCGATACGCGAGTCGCGTTATTTAGATAAACGCCGCTATTTCTTCTTAGACGATAGTATTAATACGTCGTAAGACGGTTACGAGTTTATTATCTCTACTATCTAGTCTATACTAGCTTCGGTTTACGATACGCGTCGTTTAGAAGGTAAGCTAGATAATATTATAACGACGCGAACGCGACGGCGCGAACGCAACGGCTAAAGCGCTATAGTATTATAGAGTAAAGATTATATACGACTAGCGAAGAGATCTTTTATATAAATAGCGATATTACGTAATTAGTACGTATTAAGTAGTAAGATTCTATATTCGAATCTTAGAGTATTTCTAGTATTAGATACTAATAGTCTTTCTAGCTAGTTAATATATAACTTCTAAGAGAGCTATAGTAGTTTAAACTATTTATTATAAATAACGCGTAGAGCGAGAAACTATTAGATCTTATCTATTACTTATATCTTATAGCGCTTAAATAGATCTTCTTAGAATACGTTTACGAAGGCCTTATCGCGTACGTAAAACGCGAGAATAACGTTATCTATAAAAAAGAATATAAATAGATAACTATTTATATAAAGATATAAAGTATTTAGTACTATCTCTAGTCTAAGATTCTTTAGAGTCTAGTAGAAGTACTTTTATTATAAGATAAATAACTTCTTTAGACTATATAGTACTCGATTAAGCTTAAGAATAAGGTCTAAAGATAATCTTATTTCTTTAGAGAGTTTAATAAAGATAGTATTAGATAGTAATATATAAGAAAAGATATTAACGACGTTATATTATCTTATTTTAAGATTAAATATATAGATTATCGTAATAAGTATTCTAAAGATTCTAAAGGCTAGCGTTACCGCGAAGATATTATAATATAAGAATTAAAGATTATCTTATATATAGATACGCGTCTTTATCTTTACTAAATATTTATACTCGTTAAACTTATATTTAAAGATCTACTATAGAGATATAATCTTTTTATTAAGTCTTCGTATCTTAGTTATAGATATAATATTTTATATTCTCTTATCTTCTAGTTTATTTAATTCTTACTTAATCGTCTAGTAAAGAAATAGGGCGAGAGAATACTTATAAATATTATTATACTAGCGAGATTCTAATAGAAGATTATCGTAATAAATACGCGATAACTACTACTTTAAATAGTACTTTAGATAAAGCTCTTCTTCTATAAGACTTTCTAGCTAAAGATCTAGTATTATTATATAGTAGTTAGTAATAAGAACTACTAGTAAGTATTTTATATTATTTATTAGTAAGTTCTACTAGAGGCTATAACTATTATAATAAAGCTTCGCGAAGCCTTCTACTTATATTAAGAGAATTATTATTTCTTTTAAATTTAGTTTAGTTTTAATATAGACTACGTTAAATTTAATAAAATTAGATTTAGCGTTAGTACTTAGTACTATATTCTTTCGTTTCTAGACATTCTTATATTTTCTTAGTATTACGAACTCTAGAGTATAAGGGCTTTATAACTCTAAGAGCTAAAAGCCCGCACAAAAGAAAGTATTATAAGGGCTAACGAGTCTTATAGACGATAGAGCCGCACGACTAGAAATTCTATACGAGAAAACTAGGCGTAGAAGAATCTAACGCCTACGAGAGCTAGCTTAGATAGTAGCTAAAGCCCGCATAAAAAGAACGTCTATAAGAAATCTAGAAAGAATAGAAGACTATACGTAATAGAAAGCCTATAGAAAAAGTAGAACTATAAAAATACGATAGTCTAGTTAAATTATAGTTTCGTAAGAAAGACGAAATCTAGAAAGTAGAAAAAGAACGTAGAAGCGCGAACGTAAGTAAGTTAGTAATTACGCCCGCTTAGTAGCGATAAAGATTAAAAGTCGAAATTCTAGAAGCTACTTAAAGTATCGATATTATATACGATCTACTAGTATTCTCTATTAAGGGCACGCCTTATAATACTCTTAATAAACGATATTAAATAATAATACTCTTAGAAAAGAGTACGTTAGATTATAACTAGCTTTTCTATAGTATATAAATATACTCTCTTAGTTAGTATCTTAACTCTTCGTAGTTAACTTAAAGTTCTAATTTAAAGACTTTATCTTCGAATTTAACCCTTAAGAATTACGCTAAGACTAGTACCGTTCGAAAGTCCTTAATTCTCTAAGCTAGAATCTTAATTCTTAGCTTCGTAGACGTACGCGCTATTATATAATACGTAGAAAAAGAGGTGCTCTAGATAGTACTAGACTAGCTAGAACTTCGTAGCCCCTTCTATTCTTAAAAACTACTTAAATTCGCCCTAAAACTTTATATAGAGAATTATACGATACTAAGAAATTCGTTTTCGAAGTTATATTTTAATAGCTCTTTTCTATGCCCGAAAATTCTACTTTAAAGCCTACTAGAAGTCTCTTTCTTAGGCCTTACTAAAGAGTTTTACGTATATAAACGCTTCGTACGGTTTAAGCTTAACGCTAAGACGTTACTCGATTCTTCGAAATCTTTAACATTCGCGCTAGCTCTATCGGCCCCTTCGTTTACTTCTAGAAAGTAAGTAATTAAGAAAAGCCCTCGTCTTAGCCTAGGTTTCTTTTATTTACGGCTTAGTTTAGACGAAATTAAAGCCGATAATTTACTTCTAGTCTATTTCTCGTCTATTTCTATTATTTCTATACGTTTTTCTTATAGAAAGAGCTTAGAAATCCTCTTTCGAATCTAGAATATCTTCTTTAAAGTAGAATTTATCTTCTTCGAGCCCTATTCTACCTCTTCTAACGTAGAATATAGACTTTAAGGCTATAGATATAGCTATAAAAAACTTCGAGAACCCTCTAGCTACGCCTACGTCTCTTTTAATAGTAGCTACGCTAGATCTCTCGGCCTCTAAACCCGCGAAAAATCTCTTTTCGTAAGAGAATCTACGTAAGAAACGATTCTTTTTAAGAATTATACTAATTCTTTCCGCGAAGAGAGAAATATCGAACTCTTAATTCGTCTTTAAATCTCGTATTAACTTAAATATCGAGAACGTACGATAACTCGAAATAAATCTATAGTCGTCGAAAGAGGCTATAGAATACGTACTCGGCCTTCTAGTTAAGACCGCGGATCTTATTCTCTTTAGAAAAAAATAGAGGTCTATTCTAGACCTAATTAAGATCGTGCGATAGTATACTAAGACGGGTAAAACTATAGATAAGGCCGACGCGGTTCTTACTACGTAAGTTTAAGCCCTTAAAAAGACCGCGGTAGACCTCGCGAAGAAAACGAAGAACTTATCTAAGTTCGCTATCGCTATCTTCTTAAACTAGGCCTCGTAAAGAGCTATTTCTTTAACTCTATAACGTTCGAAGTCTACGTAGTAGCCGATCGTAGTATCTAGCTAATCTACGTATATCTTAATAGCTACTACCGCCGCGTTAAAAGAAGGGCTATAGATTATCTCTTCTTTAAAGAAGAAGTCGAAGACTTCTATATCTAAGAAAGTTACGCGGTAGATTATTCTTATATTAGCTATAAAAATCGCGGACTTCTCGTTCTTTAGACTACGAAACGCCTTTAATAAGACGTTTTTAGACTAGCTTAAGAGAACGAGACTTATAATCGTAACGGTCTCTTTCTTATCGAAAAAGAATATTATACTTATTATATATAAGAACTTCTTCGCCGAATTTCTTTTAAAGAATAAGACGATAATTAATTAGATTATCTCTACTCGATTAATTATAAAAAACCGTACGTAGTATAAGATAACCGTATACGGCGTGTCTACGCGAGACCTTTTAACCCTCTTTCGCGAGAACTTTAGCGAGGCTATTCGAATAGAAATTAAGATTTATAACGACGGTCTAAAGATTATTAGTGTCTTCTACTAGCTTACGCTAGAGGCTAGAAGAGTAAAGTAGTCTATAAGCTCGCTAGTTCTCGCGTTTAAGACTAAAGAGAAGGCTTAAAAGACTATCTCTAAACGTCTTTACGTTTATAGCGTTTTCGTTAAGACGAAGAAGCTAAGAGGACTAAGAAATACTTTAAAGAACTCTAAATAAACTCGTTTTAAATAAGTTCTTTATAAGTTCTATAAGCTAACTTAAATAGAAGTATTTCGATAACGAAATTTATTCTAGATATCGTAGTAGAGTTAAAGATAGACCTCGTTCTTTATTAAGAACCGTATATCTTATTCTATAAGAACTTAGACTTTCGGTCGATTAATTATTTCTTATTTATTTAAATTCTATCGGTCTATTCTTTTAATCTAAGACCTCGAATACTAATCTACGTCTTCCGCTTTCTTAGAAGAACGAAGGTAAATTTAGAGGCCGAATTCTAGTAAAGTCTTAATCTAATAGTTCTAAGTATAGAGTAGCGAAAGTTAAAGTTTAAGCTACTTAACTTATATAACTAGAAGAATTAAACGGGTAATAATTCTCGGCTTACTCTAGAACGCGTTCTATAATAGTAATTTCTTAGAATGTAGGCTATAGTAGCCGAGGATTTTAACGTTTATTATTTCTAGTAGAATCTAGAATCTTCCCCCTTATCTAGCGCTAATCGGCTAGTAAAATAGTTAGAAGAAAACGATCTATCTCTCTTAAATAAAGAGAGCGAGAGTATCTTTTATTATCTCTATCTAGAAAGAGAGACGATTATTAATCTTATACTTACTACGTCGGTCTTAGCTAATAGAATTATCGACTAGTAAACGATCGCGGACTTTAATTTCGATTATAAGATAATTCTATTTAGTCTAGAACCGGCTAGCTATATAAGACCTTCTACGATAGCTACTACCGCTAGATTTAATACGAAAAAGACTAACTAGTCTAAGTTTTAGAAAATCTTTAAATAATAGATAAAGACGATAGTATTTAAGACTTTAAAAAGCTTAGAATTAAATCTCTTATTAAAAGATATCTCTAAAGACTTAATAGAAGGCTTAATCCGCTAAATACCCGCGCTAGATACTCTAGAGATAAGCCTTAACTAGGCTATATCTATCGCGGCGGACCTTTCTATTTCTCGATTAAAACTAGAAGCTCGATCTAAACCGTAGTAGTTAAACGAGCTTTTAGAAGAACGAAGACGACTATAAAGAGAGGCTAACGCTTTTAAATCTCTACGCACGAAAGAGAATAAGCGAAGATACTTAAATAGCTAAAATATCTACTTCGAAGCGATTAAGAGGGCTAAACGCGAATATTAGAATTCTTTTCTAGAAAAAGAAACCCTCGAGACTATCTTTAAGACTATAGCTTATACTAAGCCTAGAACGCATACTAGAATTTCTAAGATTAGCTACGATACGTATACGAGAAAACGTCTAGAAGATAGTTTTAAGAGAAAGTATTTAGTTCTTAAAAAGAGACTCTTCTCGCCGTCTTCTTCTATCGTTTCTTTTAACTAGTAAAGCTACGTTTCTAAACGCTAGAACTAGCCGAAGCTTAGTTTAAGAAAAATCGAGAATGCGTACTCTACGTAAATTAAAGAGAAAACGTCGAGACTAAACGCTATTACGTAAGAGATTATTACTTATACGTTTAGAGCGAAGTCTAACGCCTTTAATAAGATTCTTTTTACGCTATTCGCCTACGAATATTATTCTACGGGCTAGCGTACGACTACCAAGATAATTCTAAGTAAGAGAAAGAGCGATATCGTAGACTCGAAGTTCTATCGTATTATTTCTCTTCTTAATTATCTTAAAAAAGTACTAGAACGAATTACGGCTAAAAGACTAAACTATTTAGCGAAGACCTTCGATCTTCTTTACTATATCTAAATTAGAAAAAGATTAAAGAAATTCGTAATCGATACTATAATACTTTTATCGAATAAAGTAGAGAAGAACTACTATCTTAAACGTAAAACCTTCGTACTTTTTCTCGATATTAAAAGCGTCTTTAACCACGTAGCTAAAGAATAACTTCTAGCTATAATAACTTAAATCGATATACTAATTAATCTACTTACGTAGATAAAATCGTTTATATCTATACGAATACTAAGCCTCGCGTTTAACGAAGAGAAGAAAGAGTTTAGCCTAATAAAGATAAGTATTTTATAAGAAAGCTTAGTCTCGTCTATTCTCTTTCTAATCTATCTTTAAGAGCTATTTTTCGCCTCTAAAGCTTCGTTTCTCTCTTATATTAACGATATTACGCTTATAGCTAGCTTCGGTAGCTAGAAACGTAATAAGGCGATTCTAGAGAAAAAGATAAGTAAACTCTATACGCGGAAATAGAAAAACCATATCGAATTCGATCTAAAAAAGACGAAGCTTATTTACTTCGCCTATTTTTTTAAGAAAGACTTAAAACTCTATTCTATTTTAATTACACTTTCTACGAGAAACGTAATAGAATCTAAAGAATAAATTAAATAGCTAGAAATTTACTTTAACTACGGGTTTATCTTTAAGACGTACGTGTCTAAAAGAATTAGCTAGACCCGTTCGACCTTCTATCGCCTCTTTAGGCTAGCTAACGTTAAGAGAGGGCTTTTTCTTTACACGGTTCGTTAGCTATATCTAGCTTACGTTACTATAGTTATAGACTACGGCTCCGAAATCTACTAGAAAAATTAGAGGTAGTTTATCCGCTAATTTAGAGTTCTTTAGAATCTTACTTTACGAAAGATTCTAGAGGTTTTTAAGACTACCTCTATAATTTCCCTAGAAATAGAGAGTGAAATCCTACTAGCGAATATTTATTTAAATAAGCGATTACGAAAATATACTCTTAGAACGAATTTACTTAAAGAATTTCACTCTATTCGAATCGAACTAGAGAAGATTAATCTAGATCGACGGGTTTTAGATAGACCTACGTAGTTAGAGAAGATTAAACTTCTTTTAAAAACGTAACTCGCGTCTTTAGAAGTAGTTAAACCCTTCTACTTTTCGTTATAGTTACTTAAACTACTCTATTCGACTACGATTAGCCCCTTAAATAAAGAGAAGTAGACTAAGGCCTACGCGCTCGAAGTTAAGAGAGTATTCTCTAATTAAATAGCTATCTATTCTAACGCCTTCGTTCTATCTATAGATAGAAACGTAGGGGTCGAGGTAGTAGCCTTCGACTTTAGCTAATCTAAAGAGAATCTAGCGCGCTAGATTTATAAGAACCTCGGTTTCGAGAATCTAATATATAACGACGAGATAGAGAAGCTAGTAATAGTTCTAAAACTCGTCGTTAGAGCCGGGCACGCCTCTAAAGATATAAGAATCTATACGAATAACTAGACCGCGATTCTTAGACTAAGTAAGCCCGCTAATACGCCTAAGTAAGCATAGTAAATTCGGGCTATTAGATTAGCTAAAACGCTAAGAGCTAAAGAAAATACCGTCTCTCTAGAATAGTACCCCGGCTACGAGAACGTTCTAGATAATAAGTATATTAATCGACTCGCGAAAAGAGCTACGAAGTACTCTTTAAGTAAAGCCTCTACTTCTCTAAGCTTCTATTAAAGTAAAGTTAAGTAGAAGACCTATAAGAAGTAGAAAACGAAGCTTAAATTAACGTTAGACTCGTTCTATAAACGTATCTTTAAGTTAGAGATAGAGTAGCGGCTTAAATCTTCTACGAAAGTTAGAGAAACGGCCTTCGTCTTCTATTAACTAAAGATCGAATACGGCTACTTTAAGTCTTATCTTTATCGTCTTAACTACGCCGAAAACGACTAGTATAAATATAGCCGTACGACTAGATAGATATTACGTTATCTACTTCTCTCTTACTCTCTTTATAGAGATTCTTAAATTCTCTTAAAAGATAAGCTTAAGAAGTATTAACTCGACCTTTTAAATCTCTTTTTCTCGACTCTAGAAACTAGCCTAACGGCTAAGTTCTTAGAATAAATAAAGATTACTACTAGACGATAGTAATTAAACGACTTATCTTAAGAATATACCTTTAAATTCGACCCTTAAGAATTACGCTAAGACTAGTACTATTCGAAAGCCCTTAATTCTCTAAGCTAGAATCTCGATTCTTAGCTTCGTAGACGTACGCGCTATTACGTAGTATATAAAAAAAGAGGTGCCCTAGATAGTACTAGACTAGCTAGGGCTTTATAGCCCTTCTTATTCTTAAAAACCACTTAAATTCGCCCTAAGACTTCGCATAGAGAACCGTACGGCACTAAGAAATTCGTTCTCGAAGTTATATTTCGATAGCTCTTTTCTACGCCCGGAAATTCTACTCTAAAGCCTACTAGAAGTCTCTTTCTTAGGCCTTACTAAAGAGTTTTACATATATAGACGCTTCGTATAATTCGAGCTTAACGCTAAGACGCTACTCGGTTTCTTAAAATCTTCGACATCCGCGCCGGCCTTATCGGCCCCTTCGTTCACTTCTAGAGAGTAAGTAATTAAGAAAAGCCCTCGTCTTAACCCGAGTTTCTTTTATTTACGGCTTAGTTTAGACGAAACTAAAGCTAGTAATTTACTTCTAGTCTATTTCTCGTCTATTTCTATTATTTCTACACGTTTTTCTTATAGAAAGAGCTTAGAAATCCCCTTTCGAATCTAGAATATCTTCTTTAAAGTAGAATTTATCTTCTTCGAGCCCTACTCTATCTTCTCTAACGTAGAATATAGACTTCGAGGCTATAAATACGGCTATAGAAAACTCTAAGAACCCTTCGGCTACGCCTACGCCCCTTTCGATAGTAGCTACGCTAGACCTCTCGACCTCTAAACCCGCGGAAAATCTCTTTTCGTAAGAGAACCTACGTAAGAAACGGCCCTTTCTAAGAGTTATACTAACCCCCTTCGCGAAGAAAGAAATATCGAACTCTCGATTCGTCTTTAAACCTTATATTAACCCGAATATCGAGAACGTACGATAACTTAGAATAAATCTACGGTCGTCGAAAGAGGCCGTAAAATACGTACTCGGCCTTCTAGTTAAGGCCGCGGATCTCGCCCCCTTCGAAGAAAAATAGAGGTCTATTCTAAATCTAATCGAGATCGTACGATAGTATACTAAAACGAGTAAAACCGAAGATAAGACCGGCGTAGTTCTTACTATATAAGTTCGAGCCCTTAAAAAGACCGCGGTAGACCTCGCGAAGAAAACGAAGAACTTATCTAAGTTTACTATCGCTATTTTCTTAAACTAGGCCTCGTAAAGAACTATTTTCTTAACCTCGTAACGTTCGAAGTCTACGTAGTAGCTAATTATAGTATCTAGCTAATCTACGTATATCTCGATAGCTACTACCGCCGCGTCGAAAGAAGAACTATAAATTACCCCTTCTTTAAAGAAGAAGTCGAAGGCCTCTACGTTTAAGAAAGTTACGCGGTAGATCGTTTTTACGCCGGCTACGAAAATCGCGGACTTCTCGTTCTTTAGACTACGAAACGCCTTTAATAAGACGTTTTCGAACTAGCTTAAGAGAACGAGACCTACGATCGTAACGGTCTCTCTCTCGTCGAAAAAGAATATCGTGCTTATCGTATATAAGAACTTCTTTATCGAATTTCTTTTAAAAAATAAGGCGATAATTAATCGGGTTATCTCTATTAGATTAATTACGAAAAACCGTACGTAGTATAAGATAGCCGTATACGACGTGCCTACGCGAGACCTTTTAACTCTCTTCCGCGAGAACTTTAGCGAGGCTATTCGAATAGAAATTAAGATCTATAATAACGGTCTAAAGATTATTAATACCCTCTACTAGCTTACGCTAGAGGCTAGAAGAGCGAAGTAGTCTACGAACTCGCTAGTTCTCGCGTTCGAGACTAAAGAGAAGGCTCGAAAGGCTATCTCTAAACGTCTCTACGTTTACGGCGTTTCTATTAAGACGAAGAAGCTAAGAGGGCCGAGAAATACTCTAAAGAACTCTAAATAAACCCGTTTTAAATAAGTTCTTTACGAGTTCTATAAGCTAACTTAAATAGAAGTATTTCGATAACGAAATTTATTCTAGACATCGTAGTAGAGTTAAAGATAGACCTTATTCTTTATTAAGAACCGTATATCTTATTCTATAAGAACTTAGACTTTCGATTAATTAATTACCTCTTATTCGTTTAAATTCTATCGATCTATTCTTTTAATCTAAGGCCTCGAATACTAATCTACGTCTTCCGCTTTCTTAGAAAAACGAAGGTGAATTTAGAGGCCGAATTCTAGTAAAGTTCTAATCTAATAGTTCTAAGTATAGAGTAGCGAAAGTTAAAGTTTAAGCTACTTAACTTATATAACTAGAAGAATTAAACGGGTAACGATTCTCGGCTTACTCTAGAACGCGTTCTATAATAATAATTCCTTAGAACGTAGGCTATAGTAGCCGGGGATTTTAACGTTTATTATCTCTAGTAGAATCTAGAATCTTTCTTCTTATCTAGCGCTAATCGACTAGTAGAATAGTTAGAAGAAAACGATCTATCTCTCTTAAATAAAGAGAGCGAGAGTATCTTTTACCGCCCTTATCTAGAAAGAGAGACGATTATTAATCTTATACTTACTACGCCGGCCTTAGCTAATAGAATTACCGACTAGTAAACAATCGCGGACTTCGATTTCGATTATAAGATAATTCTATTTAGTCTAGAACCGGCCGGCTATACGGAACCTTCTACGATAGCTACTACCACTAGATTTAATATAGAAAAGGCCGACTAGTCTAAGTTTTAGAAAATCTTTAAATAATAGATAGAGACGATAGTATTCGAGGCTCTAAAAAGCTTAGAATTAAATCTCTTATCGAAAGATATCTCTAAAGACTTAATAGAAGGCTCGATCCGCTAAATACTCGCGCTAGATGCTCTAGAGATAAGCCTTAACTAGACTATATCTATCGCGGCGGACCTTTCTATTCTCTAATTAAAACTAGAAGCTCGATCTAAACCGTAGTAGTCGAACGAGCTTTTAGAAGAATAAAGACGACTATAAAGAGAGACCGATACTTTTAAATCTCTACGTATAGAAGAGAATAAGTAAAGATACTTAAATAGTCGAAATATCTACTTTAAAGCGGTTAAGAGGGCTAAACGCGAATACTAGAATTCTTTTTTAGAAAAAGAAACCTTCGAGACTATCTTTAAGACTATAGCTTATACTAAGCCTAGAACGCATGCTAGAATTCCTAAGATTAGCCACGACACGTATGCGAGAAAACGCCTAAAAGATAGTTTTAAGAGAAAGTATTTAGCCCTTAGAAAGAGGCTCTTCTCGCCGTCTTCTTCTACCGCTTCTTTTAACTAGTAAAGCTACGTCTCTAAACGCTAGAACTAGCCGAAGCTTAGTTTAAGAGAAATCGAGAATGCGTGCTTTACGTAAATTAAAGAGAAAACGCCGGAACTAGACGCTATTACGTAAGAGATTATTACTTATACGTTTAGAGCGAAGCCTAGCGCCTTTAATAAGGTTCTTTCTACGCTATTCGCCTACGGATATTATTCTACGGGCTGGCGTACGACTACCGAGGTAATTCTAAGTAAGAAAAAGAGCGATACCGCGAATCTAAAGTTCTATCGTATTATTTCTCTTCTTAATTATCTTAAAAAAGTATTAGAACGAATTACGGCTAAAAGACTAGACTATCTAGCGAAGACCTCCGACCTTCTTTACTATACTTAAATTAAGAAAAGATTAAAGAAATCCGTAATTAATATCGTAATACTTTTATCGAATAAAGTAGAGAAGAATCGCCGTCTTAAATATAAGATCTTTATACTTTTTCTTAATATTAAAAGCGTCTTTAATTACGTAGCCGAAGAATAACTTCTAGCTATAATAGCTCGAATCGATATACTAATTAATCTACTCGCGTAGGTAAAATCGTTTATATCTATACGAACACTAAGCCTCGCGTTTAACGAAGAGAAGAAAGAGTTTAGTTCGATAAAGACAAATATTTCGTAAGAAAGCTTAATCTTATCTATTCTCTTTCTAATCTATCTTCGAGAGCTATTTTTCGTCTCTAAAGCTTCGTTTCTCTCTTATATCGACGATATTACGCTTATAGCTAGCTTCGGTAGCTAGAAACGTAATAAGGCGATTCTAGAGAAGAAGACGAGTAAACTCTATACGCGGAAATAGAAAAACCATATCGAATTCGATCTAAAAAAGACGAAGCTTATTTACTTCGTTCGTTCTTTTAAGAAAGACTCGAAACTCTATTCTATTTTAATTACGCTCTCTACGAAGAACGTGATAGAATCTAAAGAATAAGTTAAATAGCTAGAAATTTACTTCGATTACGAGTTTATCTTTAAGACGCACGTATCTAAAAGAATTAGCTAGGCCTATTCGGCCTTCTATCGTCTCTCTAGACTAGCTAACGTCGAGAGAAGGCTTTCTTTCTACGCGATTCGCTAGTTATATCTAGCTTACGTTACTATAGTTATAGACTACGACTCCGAAATCTACTAGAAAAATTAGAGGTAGTTTACCCGCTAATTTAGAGTTCTTTAGAATCTTACTCTACAAAAGATTCTAGAAGTTTTTAAGACTACCTCTATAATTCTTCTAGAAATAGAGAGTGAAATCCTACTAGCGAATATTTATTTAAACGAGCGGTTACGAAAATATACTCTTAGAACGAATTTACTCGAAGAATTCTACTCTATTCGAATCGAACTAGAGAAGATTAATCTAGATCGATAGATTTTAGATAGACCTACGTAGTTAGAGAAGATTAAACTTCTTTTAAAAACGTAACCCGCGTCTTTAGAAGTAGTTAAACCCTTCTACTTTCCGCCGTAGTTACTCGAACTACTCTATTTAACTACGATTAGCCCCTTAAATAAAGAGAAGTAGGCTAAGGCCTACGCGCTCGAAGTTAAGAGGGCATTCTCTAATTAAATAGCTATCTATTCTAACGTCTTCGTTCTATCTACGGGTAAAAACGTAGAAGTCGAGATAGTAGCCTTCGACTTTAGCTAATCTAAAGAGAACCTAGCGCGTTAGATTTATAAGAACCTTAATTTCGAGAATCTAGTATATAACGGCGAGATAGAGGGGCTAGTAATAGTCCTAAAACTCGCCGTTAGAGCCGGGCACGCCTTTAAAGATATAAGAATCTACGCGGATAACTAGACCGCGATTCTTAGACTAAGCAAGCCCGCTAATACGCTCGAGTAAGCATAGTAAATTCGGGCTATTAGATTAGCTAAAACGCTAAGGGCTAGAGAAAATACCGTCTCTCTAGAATAGTACCCCGGCCACGAGAACGTTCTAGATAATAAGTACGCCGATCGACTCGCGAAAAGAGCTACGAAGTACTCTTTAAGTAGAGCCTCTACTTCTCTAAGCTTCTATCGAAGTAAAGTTAAGTAGAAGACCTATAAGAAGTAGAAAATAAAGCTTAAATTAACGTTAAACTCGCTCTATAAACGTATCTTCGAGTTAGAGGTAGGGTAGCGGCTTAAATCTTCTACGAAAGTTAGAGAAACGGCCTCCGCCTTCTATTAACTAAAGATCGAATACGACTACTTTAAGTTTTATCTTTATCGCCTTAACTACGCCGAAAACGACTAGTATAGATATAGTCGTACGGCTAGATAGATACTACGCTATCTACTTCTCTCTTACTCTCTTTATAGAGGCCCTCGAGTTCTCTTAAAAGACGGGCTTAAGAAGTATCGACTTAATCTTTCGAATCTCTTTTTCTTAACTCTAGAGACTAGCCTAACGGCTAAGTTCTTAGAACAAATAAAGATTACTACTAAACGATAATAATTAAACGACTTATCTAATAAGATCTAAATACGTATCGCTAGACGCTTATTTATACTTATTTCTTTCTTCTATTCTCTTCTTCTACTTCTTCTCGTTCTCGGCGCCCTCGCCGCTTTCGATTTAGAGCAGAAACGGGCGAGAACTAAAGAAAAACGATTAAATAGCGGGTATTTAAGCTTAAGTAGCCGTTTCTACTAGTATCTACGGCTGTCTAGTGTAGTTAATAACTAAGCTAACGGGACTAAAAAGCTAAAATTTAATTTCCGATCGAGTAACCTCTATTTAGAGCTCTTTTTTAGATTTCTAAATTTAGAAGTAGGGTTATATAGCTAGTTCGCTAGTAGTAATACTCCGGCTAGTTATAATAAATAGTAAGTAAGTATCGGTCTTAGATAGAAGAAAGCTAAACGAATCTAACTAGCCGAAAAGGCCCTCTCTAAGAAGAGGGCTTACTTACTTTACTTTTATCTCTATTTTCGCCGGTTTCTAAGCTCTCGCTTTATTTTATTTTATCTTTTCTTTATCTTATCTACGCTCTCTACTATTCTTTAAGCTTTTAAGTATACCGTTTCTAGTATTCTTCTAGAACCCCCCTCCGGCACGCATATATTTAGATATATAGATAGAAGCGGGCCCTCTTAAGAGACCTCGTCTCTAATAGTTCTAGACTCTAGAGGGACGTTAAACTAAATAAATAAAATAAATAAATAAACGACTTATCTAATAAGGTCTAAATACGTATCGCTAAACGCTTATTTATACTTATTTCTTTCTTCTATTCTCTTCTTCTACTTCTTCTCGTTCTCGGCGTCCTCGCCGCTTTCGATTTAGAGTAGAAACGGGCGAGAATCGAAGAAAAACGACTAAATAATAAATATTTAAGCTTAAGTAGCCGTTTCTACTAGTATCTACGGCTATCTAATGTAGTTAGTAACTAAGCTAACGGGACTAAAAAGCCGGGATTTAATTTCTAGTCGAGTAATCTCTATTTAGAGCTCTTTTTTAGATTTCTAAATTTAGAAGTAGAATTATATAGCTAGTTCGCTAGTAGTAATACTTCGGCTAGTTATAATAAATAGTAAGTAAGTATCGATCTTAGATAGAAGAAAGCTAAATAAATCTAACTAGTCGAGAAGGCCCTCTCTAAGAAGAGGACTTACTTACTTTACTTTTATCTCTATTTTCGTTAGTTTTTAAGCTCTTACTTTATTTTATTTATCTTCTCTTTATCTTATCTACGCTCTTTACTATTCTTTAAGCTTTTAAGTATATCGTTTCTAGTACCCTTCTAGAACCCCCCTCCGACACGTATATATTTAGATATATAGATAGAAGCGGGTTCTTTTAAGAGACCTCGTCTCTAATAGTTCTAGACTTTAGAGAGACGTTAAACTAAATAAATAAATAAATAAAGTTCTAATTTAAACCTTATTAATTTAGAGATAATCGACTTACTATATATCGTATAATTACGTAATACTTTCTTATCTAATTATTATTATTTCTCTCTTATCTCTTTAAGATAAACCCTTCGATTTAATCTATCTACTAAGCGACTTCGAAGCTTAGTAGAAGAAGCCTATCGTTATACTTAATAGCTATAGCGTAGCTACGCGAAGCTACTATAGAATATATCTAATTAGATTAATAGTTATCGTAAATAAGAAGTAGTAGTTAACGTTATATTTAGCGCTATTATTTACTATTATAATATATATTTAGCGACGTCTTCTTATTCTTTTATCTTTAATAACGTTCGCTTTATTAACGTTCGCGTTTATAATATCTACGCGCGAAGTTCTATTACCGCGCGCGGCTTCTAGTATAGGTTTAATATTATATTAGATAGATAGTAGACGGCTTTAATAATCTAGTAAGACTACGAGATTCTACTATTACTACTAGTATTATTATTAGACGAATAACTATAGTACTAAAGTAAAGTTCTTTTAGTAGTCGAATTTAAAAGTTCTTATTAAAGATATTAACGTAGATAGATTCTACTCTATATCTACTTTCTTATTAAAAGACGTAGAGGGTTCTTCTTTAGATACTTAGTAAAGCGTATAAGAAGTAGAGATTTAGTTAGTATTAAGATTCTTATTTATATAAGACTAGTAAATAGACTTTTTATTACTACTTATAAGATTCTTAGAGTCTAAATAAATATATAATATAATTTTATTTAGTTTCTCGTCGATGTCTATAAGATACTAGAAGATATTAAAATTATTCTAAAAGTATCTAATAAATTTATTAAAAGTAACGTCTCTCGTACGAATAACCTTTAAATCTAGTAGATACTAGATATAATAGATATTAGTAGAATTATAGTCTATAAAATAGCTAATAAGAATACGCTCTTATAGCTTATTACTATAAGAAATAAGCTTATTAAGCGCGTAGATCTTATAGTTATAAATATATAAATAAGCGACGTTAGACTTCTTTATATAAACTAGTTTAAAAGAGATAATCTAATTATATCGCTTTATAGAGATTCTATTTAAGATATACGCCGCCGCTTTAAATACTTTAGACTAGAGCGGGTTAAATAGATTTATTATAACGCGAAGCGCGCGCGCTTTTATAATAAGTAAATGCTCTAATTACTCTATATAGTCGTTTTAGACTAGCGTATACGATAAAATAATCTTTTAGATAATATCTCGTTATTAAAGATTCTCTCTAAATAGATTATTAAATATTCTCTTATTATTAGATTATAGAAAGACGATTCTTTAATTTAAGCGGTTACGAATAAGTAATAGTATATTTAGTATAATACGATTATACTTATACTTATTTAGATAAGTCTTTATAAATACGTAGTTAGTAGCTACGTACTTTAGATAGATAATCTACTAGTACTAGTTATATATAGAATTTATTTAAATAAGATTTACTAATACTTTAAAGAATAGTTCGATCGACTTCTTCTCGTATCTAGAGAATCGCGTAATTAGCTAGTAAGTCTTACTATAAGCGTAAACGTTATAGTATATAAATATTAGATTCTTAATAAGTACTACTTCTTTAACTATATTCGATAAGGTCTAAATAACGTTATTATTTATATAGACGAAGATATCGTGCTATTATAAAGAAGATAGATTACGAATAGTAATACTAGTCGTAATTACTATTAATTATACTTTTATATATTTAACGAAGAATTAATCTTCTATATAGATAAGATTATATATAGAGCTATTATTCTTCTTATTATATAAGTAGTACTTACTTATATTAATATAAACGTTCTTCTCTTCTATCTTAGTAATAGAGAGAAGGTTCGCTATAAATATTAGAATATAGACGGCGTTTCTAAAAATAATAATCTTTAGCTTCTTATCTCTTTTTATATTAATAATAACGTTACTAAACGACTCGATTAGAAGTCTATTATTATTATAAATTATAAAGTTATTTAGGCTAACGTTTCTCTTCTTCGTATATCGCTTCTTTATAAAGCGATTATATACGTAATACGTAGATCTAGTATTAATAAGCTAGAAGCGTTCTAAGATAATAGAACTTTTATATCTAGTAGCGAATAAGATTAGAAGTTCTTTAATAGCGTTTACTATCGTAGTAACGAATAAAGTAATAGACGTATAATTATTATTATTATACTACTTATTATCTCTTTTCTTATTCTTATTCTTATTATTATTATTATACTTCTTATTATACTTATTAATAGTATCTTTAAGCGTCTTCTTTAGTAAGAGGTTCTCTTTTAACTACTTATTAACGCGCTTCTAAATCTTCTTATTAGAGGTCTAGTTAAGAGGCTTATTTAATATCTTAGAGTTTAGATACTAATAGATCGCTAGATTTTTATAATTTTTATTATAAATATACGAGAGTAACTTCTTCTAGTATTAATCGCGAAGTAATATAAAGAAGATATTACGTTTCTTATCTCTTAGAGTATCTTATAAGACTATAAAGTTAATAGTAAAGTAATAACTATAAAAGTTACTTACAACGTTATTAATTATTATCTTATTATCGCCGCGGCGAATCTTCTTAAGAATTATAGTACTATACGCTAGATCGTAATCTCTAAGAGGTTATAAAAATATTTAAATATCTCTTACTTCTTAAATATTAGATAGATTAATCGCTTTAGTCTTTATAATAAAGAACTTCTAGCTTTCTATTTATTTAAAGATATTACGATTATAAGAAGACTTAAGAAGATTCTTAAAATTATTTAAAAGAATCTTTTACTACGTTATATTATTAGATTTTATACGCGTTTAAAGCGCGCGTAGAAGTATATATAAGTAAAAATTACTAAGACGTTTTAATAGAGATAATAGATATCTTAATACTAAATTTTTAATAAGCGATAAGAGATTATTTATTTTCTTTTCTAGTTATTTATACTTCTTTCTAGTATACTTATACTTTTTATAATATTATTCTAGATTCTTCTCGTTCTTATCTTCTTATAGACGAGGCTATTTAGATATCTAGAGTTATTTAGAGCGACTCTCTTTAAATAAGTTAATATACTAGAAGATCGCCGTCTTCTTCGCTTATAAGTAAATAATATATTACTAGCTATTCTAGTCTTCTCTCGTCTTAAGTACTATAACGGGCTTAGATAACGTACTACTAGACGATATAATAAGTAGTACTAGACGATAATTAGCCCTACTAGAATTAGTATTACGGCGAACCGTCTCGTCGAATTAAAGAATTAATAGATTATAGATAAACTAGAGCGTACTAGTAGATAGTATAATACTACTATAGCGTATAGATAGTATTACGCTAGCTAGAAGCGGCTTCTCTAAATATATAGATCTATAAGTAGATGCTTTAAGCGCTATAATTAATAAATTAGTATTATAAAAGATATTAAGATCTAAAACGTAGTAACTTTACTTCGCGACTATATATCGTCTAGATATCTTTAGAACGATAATAATAGTATAAATAGTATCTTAGAAGAATACGCTAAATAATAAAAAGTATTTACTATACGACCGAGCTTATAACTATTAGAATTTAAATAAATAAGAATATATTTATATATCTATTAGAGATAAGATATAAGAAGCGATAGAGAACTATCTTAAGAGTTACTTATATATTCTACTTTTTACTAATTAAGCTATCTACTACTATAAACGCTTATATTTTAATAATACTTCGTCTAAATTATCTATTATTCTATCGTTATTACTTAAAAGCTCGAGAGAGTATTCGTTTACTATACGTTAAGCTAATTAAATAATAGCTATTAGAATATATATTATACTATCTATCTAAGTTAAACTTACTAGTTACGTAGTATCTTTTAAGAAGAACTATTAGTATTTATAAAAGATCGATAATTATACTCTTTATATTAGACTAGAACTTAAGTCTATAGTTAAGTAAGCTTTACTTTTTTAAAGAAGTACTCGCTCTCTTTAATTAGAGGTTAAAGTCTATAAGTCTATTCTCGGCCTACTCTTATACTATTAAGTACGATAAAGTAAGATACTTTTTAAGTAATTAATAATAAGTAGTTATAGTAATATAAATAGTAAGATATTCTTTTAATATATCTATAGCGTAGCTTCGTTAACTAAGATAGTATTAAGAAATATTAGATCTATAGATAGTAATATAGCTTTTAAAGTTAGATATATATATATATTAGTAATAGAAGTTTTAGCGTACGAGGCTATCTATATTATATAAAGCTTACTCTATATAAAGAGCGAAGTAGATATAAATTAAGTTATTCTTTAAGATAAATCTATTCTCTTTATCTATAATTCTCTTTTTTTTCTATATCTATTATATACTACGCGCTTTTATAATATTTCGTACGCTTTATTTTCTCTTATAAAATATAAACTTCTACTTATCGCTAAGAAAGCTTTACTTACTATAGTTATAACTATAGTTAAACTTAGTATCGATCTTATTAATACTCGTCTTAGTAAGCTCGATAGACGTCTAGCTAAGCTATTTATCTTAAGAAGAGTCTTTAAAAGAGATAACTAAAGACTTTATAAGGGTCTATAGCTACGTAAGATACTCGAAGAGGTTAAGAAAGTCTATAATATAAATATTAGAGTATAAAGATATATTAGTCTACTATATCTAAATAAACTCTAATTAGATTTATTCTAGTATCTCTTTTAGCCTCTAAAGGGCCTATATACGTATAGTATAGTAGATAAGAATATACTTCTTATATTATAAATCTAATTTAGAAAAGACTAGTAAAAAGCTAAAGACTAGATCGTAAGTTTAATTTAAGATATTACTCGAATAATAATATATATTATCTTACTAGCTAGAAAGACTATTAATATCTAATACTAGAAATACTCTAAGATTCGAATATAGAATCTTACTACTTAATATATACTAATTACGTAATATCGCTATTTACGTAAAAGGTCTCTTCGCTAGTTATATATAATCTTTACTTTATAATACTATAGCGCTTTAGCCGTCGCGTTTACGCCGTCGCGTTCGCGCTATTATAATATTATCTAGCTTACCTTCTAAACGACGCGTATCGTAAACTAAAGCTAGTATAGACTAGATAGTAGAAACGACGAACTTATAATCGTCTTATAACGTATCGATACTATCGTCTAAGAAGAAATAGCGGCGTTTATCTAAATAACGCGGCTCGCGTATTAATAGTAATAATAAAGACGGCGATTTAACTAATAATAAAGCTCTACTAAAGCCGTAAGTTATTCTTTATCTTAACTTTAGTATTATACTAACTTATTAGCGTTTATATCGATTCTAATAAGCTCGACTTCGAGGTCGATAGCCTAGAAATTATAATACTAAGAGCGTAAGTAGTACTACTTTCGTATCGTAAGTTAATACTTATTACGATTACTCTAGTAGTTATTCTCGTTATCGTTATTATAATTTATCTTCTTAAATAGCGTAAGATTCTCTTTACTAGACTCGTCTCTAATATCGTTTATATAAGACTTAGAAATGGCTCTAGTTATCTTATAATACTAACTAGACGTGCCGTGCGGAAAGAGAAGAACGTAGTAAAGAGAAAGATACGTTAAATAAGTATAATTAATTCTAACGTAATAATCTAAGAGACTTTCGTCGTTATTTCGCTAATAGAGAAGTACGTCGTAAATACCGCTAGTTTATTTATCGAATAGTAGAGTGCTAATCTTATTAGTAACGAGAAGATTCTTACGCCGTTAATTAGCGCTATACTCTAGAAGAAGTCGTATCTATAGATTTAAAATTAAGACGATAGCTTCGTTCGTTCGATAGATCTATAGCGTCTTATAAGTAGTAGCGAATCGAGACACGTAGAAGTTAATATCTTAAAAAAGAGAATAAATATCTACTACTAAAGTAGAATTAAATAAATAATAGATAACGCGAATATTATTCTATATAAAATCGTTATAAAAATATAATTACGTAAATAGAGGCTTCGAATTCTCTTAACTAAAACTAAGAAGCCTTATTAAATAAAAGACCTCGCTACTAATAGAAAAAGTCTAGTATTTATTAGAAGTTCGATTATCGGCTTCGTATCTAAAATATATAAAAGTAAAGGCGTAGTTATATTTTTAAATTTTACTTTAAAAATCTTTACTACGCTAGTTATTCGAAGTTAGAAGCTATTATATAAAATCTAGTAGTTCTTTAGACGAAGATAATTATATAGTATCGTCTTAATAGTAACTTTAATAAACTAAATTAAATATAAAGAAGTACGCGCTTCTCTTCTTAATCTAGTGCTTCGCTTAATAATATTAATAAATAGATTCTTCGTATCTACTTAACTAATATAGCTTAGAGGGCTAACGATATATCTAAAAGCGATACGCTCGAGATAATATTATTTAAACGCGCGGCGATAGCCGCTATATCTATTTAAGAATATCGAGCTTCTACGTATCTAACGCGCGAGATATAAAGAGAGGCCGCTAAAACTTCTCGCTATTCTTATCTACTACGTAATTTAAGTTAGATTTTAAAGAATATAAGACTAAGATAAACTTCTCTAGCTTATTCTTAAAAGTAAAGCGAGGCGACGGTATAATAAATATAAGTCGATTAATATATTTAGATTCTAAGGCCTTCTCTATCTATATATAACTTTATATAAGACTCTATATAGGCGCGCGTTACTTTAGCGATATCGGCTAGACGAACTAAAGCCGAGCAACATATAAACGTAAATCGCGCGGTAAAAGACTTAAGAAACTAAATAAAGATAAGCTAAAAGATAACGCGCTAAATATTACGTCGTAGATACGAGTAGCGCGTAAAGAAGATAAGAAATAGATATTATATCTTAAAGCGCGAGTAGCGCGCGAAGAAGATAAGAAAGAGATATTACGTCTTAAAATATAAGAAGCGCGCGAAGATAAGAAAGAGATATAGCGTCTTAAGCGTAATAAAAATTACTATAGAATAAATAAAGAAAATATTAGCTAAATAAACTATATAAGAGATTATATTATTAAACGCGTTCGTCTAGCTATTAAACGCGTTAATTAGACTAATATAAGTTTTTTTTAAAGATATCTCTTACTCTTTTAGGCCGTATTATATCTAACTAAGGCGAAGATATTATTTTACGCGAATTCTATCTTTTAACGCTTCGAGATATATATAAGAAGACATTTACGACGTAACTAGTATTAATTTAAAAATTATTACTCGTTATAGATATACGTATTCTCGGCTTTAATAAAGAAGATTTATTAGGCGATACGTTAGCGTACGCGTTATTTAACGCGTTATTAAGCCGGTAGCGCTTATAATACTACGAAGGCGCGTTTAGATTAAGCTTCGCTAGTAGATAGCGGCGACGACGGCTAGAGATAGAAGACGATAAAGAAGAAGACGATAATATTAATAAGAAGAATTTATATAAAGAAGTAGTTTAAAGAAGAGATTAAAGAGTATTATAAAGATAGAAGTAAAGACGCTTACTTTTACGTAATAGAATATATAGTTTTTAAAGTAGATACTATTTAGCTTACGAAAGTTAGAAGAAGGCTTTAAAAGTAAGTAGTTACTATAAAAACGCTTATAAAGATCTATAGACGACGGTATAACTAGAGAGAACGATATAGCTAAAGAGAACGATATAGCTAATAAGAGAAAGATATTATAAGTATAAAGTTAACGCGACGCGACGCGTTTATTATTATAGTTATAAGCCGGGCTAACTATAATCTAGTACCGTCGATCGTATAAACGAAGTCGTCTTACACGCGACGATAATAATAGAAATAAAGAAATTTCTTAGTTAAACTACGACGAATTCTTATAATTTCTAGACTAAATTATAGAGAATCGCGAGCTCTATAACTTTTATATATAAAGTTAAGAGATTACTCGAAGCGTTAGAGATATATTATAGTACGAAGACTAGAGAGATAATTAAAATTATATATCTTTTACCTTCTTATATAATTTCTCGATTAAATTACGACGGATTCTTACGATTTCTAGACTAAATTATAGAGAATTACGAGCTCTATAACTTTTATATATAAAGTTAAGAGATTACTCGAAGCGTTAAAGATATATCGCGATACGAAGACTAGAGGGCTAATTTTAATATATAGTAAAAATAGATAAAACCTCGAACGCTAAGAGTAACTATATTTTAATATATTATCTTATTTAGTAGCGAGAGTTCTAGTAAAAGTAGTAGCTTCTAGCGCGGCTAGTATATTAGAGGCATTACGTAATATATATTTACTTAAGAACGAGCGATCTAAAGAAGAAGAATAATATTAGAATATAAAGATATATTAGTCTATTATATTTAAATAAACTCTAATTAGGTTTATTCTAGTATCTCTTTTAGCCCCCGGAGGGCCTACATACGTATGGTATAGTAGGTAAGGGTATACTTCTTATAGTAGGTCCCCATTCCCCATAAGATTTGCTACAGCGGGTAGACCGATTGATTAAATCCCTATATATAAATAAAGTGGCCGAAGAGTACGCAAACCTTTAATCTTAGTACTTTAAAAGCTTTGGCGAAGTGTAAAAAGCGACCCAACGACCGCATTCGCGTGTGCTTAGAAAGTTACGCTTCAAGTCTAGAAGGGATTAAGAATCTGCTGAGAGTCATCGAAAACCCTCCTGAGGACGAGGAAACCGAGCCGTGGGGTGAATTCTCTGTTGATAAAGGTGAAGGATCTTCGGCTTACCTCTAGGAAGATGGAGAAGAGTTTTCGGATCATCTCGTGGACGAGGGTAAAGCTTTGGACATCCCCCCAGAACTGAATACAGAACTCCACGACGTCTTAAGCGTATACGTACCCACATGCGATTGTCGACATTTGACAAGACTACGACTCGGCCTACGCGACCATTTTCGTGAGAGAGATGCTATTCGCTTCGAAGTGCTCTTCTCTATTCAACCAGGGCCCCCTCCTTGTTTGCTATGGCAGGAAACGAGAATGCTTGTACAAAGGTATAACATTATCCTTTTGTTTGATTATTTGAATAGGGCTGACAGTCAACAGAAACAATCCAGATGAACCCCAATCTGCTGTGGATAAAGATATCGATCCTGAGCAATTTTGCGCGGACTTGAACTGCCCGGATGGCGCTTTTTTGTCTTTCCGAGTCGCCCATCCAAACCTGTTCAAGACAGACAGCACAGGTTCTCTTGTCCGTGAAGTGAAGGCTCTGCGCAGTATTCCACTTTCGGAGGCTTTCACGACGCACACAATGACTAGAAAGACGCAATGTATCCTTGCATACATACTTGCCAAGTCAGTATGGCAATACTACGGCTCGGATTGGATGAGGTGGCCTTGGACTACGGAGAACATACACATCTTGGACGATCAACCGATCCAACAAGGTATGAACACGTCTTCGTATTCTTGCAGGCCGTGCTTTGGACCAGACTTCCAGGACGACGAAAAGGGCATCACGGATTATTACACGGGAACAAGTCTCTTCCACCATTACCCAAAGGCCCTGGCTCTCGGCATCTTGTTGATTGAGATAGCCAAGGGAAACCCTCTCGAAAAATCTGCTCTTGATTACACCCAAGGTTCCATCAAAAGCCACATCAAATCCGCATGGAGAGTGTTGAAGACGGAGGGGGTTTTTGGAAAAGGAGAGGACGAAGTTGGCCTATACCACAATGCTGTAAGAAGCTGCCTGAGATTCGGCTGCAACAAAAGAAGTGAGATGAGTGTGTGTGAGCAGCGAGCTATCATCTATCAAGACGTTGTTTGTCCATTGAAAGAGCTTCTTGAGGGTACACAGCGGTGGTTGCCAAGGGTCGGCAAGATGAAGCGGCAGCTTGATCCTGAGCCTGCAACACCCAGTCCTAGCTCACCTCGACCAACCCACAACTGGAAGAGCGAAGAAAGCACAGCCATCGAGAGGATCAAACTAGTGCCTCCACCAGAACTTGGTGGGCGACCATCAAGCTTTCGCTCCACCAACCATGCAACACATTCCGTGCCCGCCGGAACTTCTCACGAACAGACCACTACGCAGATATGCATCGACGGCGGCATAGATCTTTTGGGTGAACGGGGCCCAAAGTCAAGCCTTCTCGGCCAGACTAGAACGTGAGATATCCCCAATATTTCCCATTGTGTTTCATTATGTCTGACTAAAGACAAGGTCTTCATCAGAAGCATGGTTGAAGAGGTTTCAAAAAATCAGTGGCTTCGTGAAGTCCAATGCGAAAGGCCGACGCCCTATCAAGATTGCGGTTCTAGACACAGGGTGTGACCTGGACGCATCAGTATTCAAGGTCCCAGGATTTCGAGAAGAGGTCATCAGCCGTTGGAAAGACATGGTTAATGGCGAGGCAATGCCGCTTGATGAAGACCCGGGGAAGCATGGCACCCGAATTGTTTCCGTGCTGCTGCGGATAGCTCCAATTGCCGAGATATTTGTCGCCCGAGTTGCCTCGAATCCAAAAATGCTTCGGAAATCCCACGAAACAATAGCCGATGTAAGTACTATGGAAAGCGTTGATTCTGCAATGATGAGCTGACAAATACATAGGCGATTGTGCATTCCGCGAGAAACTGGGACGTCGATGTGGTTTCCATGTCTTTCGGGTTCGAAAACGAAATCACTGTGATCAAGAATGCGATCGAAGAGGCGCACCGCATCAAAAACCAATCAATAGTATTTTTGGCAGCGGCTGGAAATGACGGTTACAATTCTTCAGAACTGTTCCCAGCCTACCTGGACTCCGTCATATCCATACGAGGAACAGACTACACTGGCAATTTCGTCGCCTCTTTGAACCCACGACAGCAACCTTTCAACAAAGGAGAGTTAGCTTACGGAACCCTTGGGAAGGACGTCCCTTATGCTTGGCCCGACGAGGATGCCTGCAAAACTATATCCGGTTGCTCCATAGCTACGCCGGTAGCTGCGGCAGTTGTAGCTCTGATCCTGAACTGCGCCATCGCGGAGGTCTTTGATGACAATGACCGAAAGCTGCTACGAACACGGAGAGCAATTTTGGGCGTCTTCAAGCATATTTCAGAGAGCCAGGACGGACTATGCTACCTTGCGCCATGGGAACTGTTCAGTACAAGTGACGAGGGGTACCGGGTTTCAATATTGACGATTGCAATCCGAAAATTGCCCGTCATTGCTTGAATACCTGGGGTCTCAAACTTGGATTGAATGAGTGCCGACGGATGGTTCAATCAGCTCATACCTAGATTTTACGGTGGTTCAACCATTTCATTGATAGTTTGTGCTTTGGAAAAAAAACCATATATCCTCTTGCGATCAGGTGCTCTTGAATACAACGCCAAAATCACCTTCTTCGTCATCAATTTCGACGTGCGTCACAGATACGTCTCCTCCCACGGCGTTTGAAATGTCAAACGACGTGGCAGCACTCACATCAGCCTCCAAAGCCTCCTCTTCCTCGTCCGAGCTGTCACTGAGAAGAGCTGCTTTATGCTTGAACTCATCCAGTTCAATGGTCTTCTCCTTCCAGCCCTTCAAGCCAATCTTCAACAGCTGGTAAGCAAACACAACGTCGACACCAGCTTGGAAAGAAGTGGTTTGGCCTCGGCCCTGCGAAATGTCCACATTCGCTCCCACAGATATCCCTCCCGGGGATGGAACCGTTGCTCCGATGTCCCCTCCCTTCGTGTAGGCGTTTTGAGCAGTGGACTGCAAGCCTTTTGCAACTTTGATGCCGGTGATCATGTAGACAGGACGGCAGAAAGCGCTGTTGTACTGCATGATGTTGCGTACGAGCGGACTCTTGAGTCGTTCGTTGACCATTTCCTCCGTGGGCTCCGTCTTGAACATGATTGTCTCGAGCGTGTCCATTTTGTACTCCGTGTTGGTCTCCTTGCCTCTCCGTGCACCGATATTGCCTCCCACAATGTCGAGAAATTGCGCCCAGACCCCCGCGTTGATGTCGCGGCTGGACTCCCGGTTGATTGTGTAGTTGTGGTCTGGCTTGGATATGATTTCGGGATGAGGCTTGCTGGCGTCGAGAGTGGTCAACGGTCTGTGCGGTTCGAAAGGATCCGCGATGATGTTGCCCAGTGCTATTGCGCCATCCGGGGCAAAGTCGAAGTTGGGAGCAAGTAGATAGGTCTTTCTGGCCGCCATGTTCGTGGTGGGATAGCGCTTAGCGCGGATGAAGAAAGCGATGGCGTAGTAAGGATTTGATAAGATGGGGCATCGAGAAAAGGTAAGGAAGGCTCTGCGGAAGTAGGAAAACGAGATAATCTTATGCGGAGGCACCTTCAGCTGCCATTGCATCATCAGGCAAATGGGTGCGATGTAAGCAGCCATCGCCAAGAAGTTACACGGTTCATGCATACGCACTCGTTCGACAGCCTTGAGAACACCCCTGTACATCGCTGGCTTACCTTGCATGCATGATACGTGTACAGCCCCAACGAGGCTGAGGGCTTAATCAACCGGACCCCACATCGCCTGGTGCTTGTTCAAGCCACTATTCAAGCTGAAGGGATGCCCTTCCTCGTAGCAGCGAAAATCAACAGAACTTCTCCAGAATGAACCTTTCCAAAGCACGAGGTTCCAGCAGCATTGCAGCAGAAGCGCCAGATTTCTCTAATGGTCGGGATACTCGTTAAACAAAAGGCTTCAGGACCCAGATAAATTTTCCAAAAGCCCACGACAAGGTGCGTGATGCAGCACTTCTGACTATTCCTGTATATTCTTCTGGAAATGGCGAATAGGGTCTGTTAAGAAAAACCACACCCGTTTATTCTACAATCAGGCTACACTATTTAATGCTCGAATCTCGACGAATGCATGTTAAGAGAGCATCCGACTCTGTTCAGATGTCGAGAACGAGCAATTCTGCTTCATCGTCCGCCCATGCCACCGCTTCACCAAACATGATGCCCTTAGCCAAGCAGTCCCCGACAATCTTGCACTTCTTACTCTCCACCAGTTGCAGAAGAACGGATATCCTATACCCACGAAGAACAGCGACCACAAACCTACCCTCCTCATCCCGCTGGACCTGCATCCTCAGCGTCGGAACAATCCCGAGTTTGCCCCCGCCCACTCCTCATAAACAGCCTCCCCCTTTCGATACACAAACATAGCCCGAGCGCCTGATTAGCCAATTTCCACCACCTTCAGCAGCATCGGCTCCCCACTGATCGACAGCTCCTCCGCCGTCTTCTCCAGCGACCTCCCCTTCCGACAAACGACATCAAGAAACTCCATCTTCACATTTGCCCAGCCCCGCACCATCTCCTACCTCTCATTACCGGGTCGATGCCCGGGTGAGAAAAGGAGTTTCGGCCGACAAAGAGGTCCCGCACATCGCTCGGCGAACACACCGTTCAACTCACAAGGACACGATCATCACAACGGTTGCAATTCCGACCTTGCTATCAACCCCACCCTCACGGGAACGTCTTCGCGTTGAACTCATCCACAATCGCCCTCGCAGCCTTGACAATCTCCATGCAGCCCGGCGAGTCTGAATGGCAGCACAACGAGACCTCATGCTCGCCCAACGGCAGATCGATCTTCTCGCCCGTCACCGCCGTCACCGCGCCCTCGTAGACCTGCTCGGTGACATGCTTGCGCGTCTCCTCGGGCGTCCACGGTCTGCAAGAAGCCAGCCAGCCCAGCGTCAGTACATCTCTCCATCACAAAAGGAAAAGGGGAGAAGAACAAGAAGAAGAGAAAAAAAAGAGGGGGACAACCCACTTCTTCACCCGATCAATAACCAGCCTCCCATCCCGCGACCACTTAACATCCCCATACACCTCCGCCACAAACCCCACCCCCATCTCCCTCGCCACCTCCTCATGCAGCGTGCCCGGGAGCCCAAACACCGGCACCCCCGGCGGCACAGCCTTGTACACGGCGCGGCACGTGTCGCGGTCGCGATACATCATGCCGTACAGCACGCCGTGCGGCTTGACGTGGTGCAGCGGCAGGCCCTCGGCGTCGAGGAAGGCCTTGAGCGCGCCGATCTGGTAGCGCGTCATGGCCGTCAGCTCCGCCGGCGTCATCGCGATCTCGCGCCGCCCGAAGCCTTGGATGTCCGGGAGTCCTGGGTGCGCGCCGATGGCGATCGAGTGCTGGGCGCAGAGCGCCACCGTGTTGGACATTATGAGCGGGTCGCTGGGGGGGTGCGTGGGCACGCGCGGGTGTTAGTGGGTGGGGTTTCGTTTTGATTCCTCCTTTTTTTCTTCTTCTTTCCCTTGGTGGTGGTGGTGGTGGTGGTGGTGGGATTGTGGTCTTTGAGGGGGAGGGGAGGGGGGAGGACGTTTGGGCATCTTGCCGCCGCGCCCGCGGGACTGAGGGAAGTGTGCCCGGAATTATGTTGTGTAGGTTTTGGGTGGGACAAAAGTGCGGATGCTTGGATTTGACTATTCGTGGGACGTGGCCGACATGCTCGCAATGGTATTGTTCCCCAGGCATTGTAGGGCGATGACTCAGTTCAAACGGAAAAGGGCAGAAGGATCAGGAGAAGGGAAAAAGAAAAGAAAAAACGGAAGAAGCCCAAAAACAAAAAGAGTGCTTGAGGTGCTTGGAATGGGATATCGGAGCTGCATCACTCACCCGGCGTGGAAACCGCATGCTACATTGGCGTGGTCAATGAGCGGGATGAGCTCTTCGTCCGGACCGCACTTGAAGTTTCCGTAGCCCTCGCCCAGATCGACATTGATCTTGATCTTGTGCTTCGAAGGCGCCATGGTGTTGTTGTTCTGCGACTGCCAAAGTCGAGGGAAGCTAACCGATCATCCCAAAAATATGAGGGAGACACAGAGGTAAGCAAAAAGCAGATAAGCTTCGAGCAGTGAGATGCTATCCAAAAGTGGGAGAGGCGCCGCAAGTTTTGGTCCTGTCTGGCGATAGATAGGGAGATGTGGAGCTACCCCGCGTTGATATGGAGCTTTATCAGTGGTCAATGAGGGAGCTACCCCTCCACCGCACGACATCACCATGTCGATCCTCTGCTTGTCATTTGCCCACCCGGCAGACATGGGGCCACGATCCGAGTCCATGGAATGACATGTGTACGATCATCCCCGGCGAGAGGGGCTTGGTGCCGCCGCCCATAGCGCCCGGATCGTGATAAAGCTGTGCTCCGCGTGCCCGACACCCCCAGGCCGATCGGCAGCACGTCGCGCGGTCGCCGGAGAACAAGCCTTCCTGGAGTCGGTAACCCGATTATCACTACTGCGGGATCTGCACATCTGCCATTTGCGTCGAAGAGTGGTGGTGTGTCAGTGTTATATATCCCGTCAGATGCTTGCCGCGTGAGCCCACATCGCGAGCTCCTGCAGCTCACTGTCATGCAAGCGAGATGGAGTCCATCAAGACACTGTTGATCGCCAACCGTGGCGAGATCGCTGTACGCAACACCGTTCTCCCCAGTCCGAACACAACACCCCCCGGCCGCAACCAACATCGCCCGTTCTCCATACAACACCACCACCACCAACTAACCCACCACCACCACACCAACAGACCCGCATCATCACCACCGCCCACGCCCTCTCCATCCGCACCATCGCCATCTACACCCCCGCCGACGCCTCCTCCCCGCACGTGCGCCTCGCCACCCACGCCGTCCCCCTCCCCGCCCCCTCCACCTACACCTCCGGCGCCGCCATCCTCGCCATCGCCGCCGCGCACGCCGCCGACGCCGTGATCCCGGGGTACGGCTTCCTATCCGAATCGCCCTCCTTCGCCACCGCCGTCGCCGGCGCCGGGCTCACATGGGTCGGGCCCTCGGCGACCTGCATCGCCGCATTCGGCGTCAAGCACACCGCGCGAGCCCTCGCCGCGTCGGCCGGAGTCCCCGTGGTGCCGGGGTCGATGGGGCTGGTCGGGGACGCGGAGCAGGCGGTCGGCGCGGCCGACGCGGTCGGGTACCCCGTGATGCTGAAGGCGACGAGCGGCGGCGGCGGGATGGGGTTGGCGACGTGTCGGGATGCGGACGGGGTGCGCGAAGCGTTTGCGGGGGTGGCGGGGAGGGGCGAGGCGCTGTTTGGGGACGCGGGCGTGTTTGTCGAGAGGTGCGTCGAGAGGGCGCGGCATGTCGAGGTGCAGGTGTTTGGGAATGGGCAAGGCGCGGCGGTGCATTTTGGGGAGAGGGAGTGCTCGGTGCAGAGGCGGCATCAGAAGGTTGTTGAGGAGTGTCCGAGTCCGTTTGTGGAGGGGAGAGGAGACGGGTTGAGGGAGAGGTTGGTGGAGAAGGCGGTGGCGTTGGCGGAGGGGGTAAGGTATGGGAGTGCGGGGACGGTGGAGTTTTTGGTGGATGATGAGACGGGCGAGTTTTTCTTTCTGGAGATGAATACGCGGTTGCAGGTGGAGCATGGGATTACGGAGCTGTGTTATGGGGTTGATTTGGTGGAGATGATGTTGAGGCAGGCGGATGCGGAGCGCGCTGGGAAGGGCGGGCTGGATGGCGAGTATTTGAAGTCGTTGCAGCCGAAGGGCCCGAAGGGAGCGGCCATCGAGGTCAGGGTGTATGCGGAAAACCCGGTTCGAGACTTTGCACCTTCACCGGGTCTGCTGCAGCATGTTGAGTGGAACAAGCTTCCGGGAACGCGGATTGATACCTGGGTGTTCACCGGCTCGACCATAACCCCAAACTACGGTAAGACAGTTCCTTTTTCCAAACCTCAGGGGCAAACGATGGGTCTACACGTCCTACCCAATCCCCCGATGGGAGACGCCGTTGGCAGGCGCGACCGACCAGGGGGCTTTTACTGCTTCTTCCGCTCACCGATACTACACCTCCTCACCTCACCATCAATCGGACCCGCACATCAACGCAGAAGAGACCCAACATTCCAAACCTACCTTACTCACCTGAACCTCCCTCGCTAACTCACCTCCTCCCAGACCCCCTCCTCGCCAAAATCATGCACCACGCACCCACCCGCGCCGCCGCCATCTCGGGCCTGCACACCGTCCTCACCACCTCCCACCTCCACGGGCCACCCACCAACCTCGCCATCCTCGCCGCCATCCTCTCCAGCCCGGCCTTCGCCGCCGGCCGCACCCTCACCACCTTCCTCACCAGCACCTTCCCGGCCTTCCAGCCCGCCGCCATCGACGTCGTCGCCGGCGGCGCCTACACGCTGATCCAAGACCTGCCGGGGCGGCCCGGGGTCGGCAAGGGCATCCCGCACGCGGGGCCGATGGACCCGCTGACGTTCCAGCTGGCCAACGCGCTGGCGGGCAACGCGCGGGCCGAGGCGGCGCTGGAGATGACGCTCGCCGGGCCCGAGCTGCGCTTCCTGGGGGACGCCGTGGTGGCGCTGTGCGGGCCGCGCGTGGGCGAGGCGACGCTGGACGGCGCCGCGTTCCCGGCGTGGACGCGCGTGCGCGTGCGCGCCGGGCAGCGGCTGAAGGTGGGGAGGATAGGCGGGGGGGAGGATGGCGGCGGCGGGTGTCGCGCGTACCTCGCGCTGTACGGCGGCCTGCCCGGCGTGGCGGGCTACTTTGGCAGCAAGAGCACGTCGCCGGCCGTCGGCATCGGCGGCTACCAGGGGCGGCAGCTGGCGGCGGGCGACCTGCTGGAGATCGCGAGCGAGGTGCCCGAGGAGCTGACGGCGGAGGTGATGGTCGGCATCCCCGAGCGCCTGCGCCCCGCGTACGCGCGCGACTGGAGGATCAAAGCCATGCCCGGCCCGCACGAGGACGGCTACCTGCTGCCCGAGGACGTCGACATGATCTACGGCACGACGTGGACCGTCAGCCACAACGCCAGCCGCAGCGGCATCCGGCTGCTGGGGCCGGTGCCCAGGTGGGCGCGCGAGGACGGCGGCGAGGGCGGCGCCCATCCGAGCAACCTGGTCGAGTACGGCTACCCGGTCGGCGCGCTCAACTGGACGGGTGACGACCCGTGCATCTTCCCGGTCGACTGCCCCAATTTCGGCGGCTTTGTGAGCTCGACCACCGTCATCCGCGCCGAGTGGTGGAAGATGGGGCAGGTCAAGGCGGGGGATGCGTTGCGGTACGAGCGCGTGTCGTTGGAAGATGCGTTGGATGCGAGGGCGAGGCTGGAAGCGTTTTTGAGCGCGGTGGAGATGGCTGTGAAGGGCACTATGGGGTGGGAGCTGGTCGAGCCGCTGGACACGCAGTCGAAGGCGCCGTCGACACTGAAGGGCGAGTGGGGGAAGGCGGTGCTTTGGCAGAGGCCGGAGCAGGATAACCAGCCGGCAGTGACTTACAGACAGGTATGTGCTCCTCTTCTGAAACTTACCTCTGCAGCACAGCGGGTGATAAAGGAGATGAGTCCACTCGCATGTGCCTCTCGGACTACTTGTGCAGGTAGTCGAACCCAACATCTGGACGGATTTGCGCGCGTTCAAGGCTCGCATCTACGTCCGGATCTTGGATTCAACTACCAATGTAAAAGAGCGCAGCATCCTTTGCGGATTTCAAAGAGCTCAAAACCTCTCATCATCTGCTGTCACCTGCAGGCCTCAGCAACAACAAGACTGACTCTCCCAGGGCGGCGACGACCACCTACTCATCGAATACGGCCACGAGCAATTCGACCTCAACCACCGCTGCCGCGTCACGGCGCTCGAGTCGCAAATCCGCTCCGCCTCGACGTCGCCCGCCTGGCTGCGCGACCACCTCACCAGCACGATGGGCTGCTGCACCTCGCTCCTGCTCACCTACGACGGCAGCGCCATCCCGCGGGCCCGCCTGCTCTCGCACCTGCAGGGCCTGGAAGCGCAGCTGGGCGACCTGCGCGGCGCCAAGCTGGCGTGCCGGCGGTTCCGGCTGCCCATCAGCTTCGAGAGCGCGGCGCAGCGCGCCGCCGTCGCGCGGTACATGGAGACGCAGCGGCCGCACGCGCCGTACCTGCCGGACAACCTGGCGTTCGTGGCGCGCAACAACGGCATCACCCCCGCGGAGCTGCGGCGCATCTACCTCGCGGGCACGCACGTGGCCGTCGCCGTGGGCTTCTTCTGCGGCAATACGGTGTGCCTGCCGGCGGACCCGCGCATGCGGCTCAACTGCCCCAAGCAGAACCCGTCGCGCGTGCACACGCCGGCCGGCACCGTGAGCTGGGGCGGCAGCTGCATGTCGCTGTACCCCGTCGACTCGCCCGGCGGCTACCAGATGACGGGCCGGACGGTGCCGTGCTTCGACGCGCTGGGGTGGAGGAGGGGCTTCGAGACGGCGCGGCCGTGGCTGTACCGCGACTTCGACCTGCTGACGTACTACGAGGTGGGCGAGGCCGAGATGGAGGAGGTGCTGCGGCGGTGGGAGGCCGGGCTGTACGAGTGGGAGTGGGACGAGGTGACGTTCGACATGGCGGAGCACAATGCGTTGTTGGCGGAGACGGCGGAGGAGGTGAGGGGGATCCGGGCGAGGCAGGCTGTGGCGCAGGAGGAGATGGTGAGGGCGGAGCGGGAGAGCTTGGCGAGGTGGAGGGAGGAGAAGAAGAGTCAGCAGGTGGATGAGAGTACGGTGGAGAGCTTGTTAGATGGTAAGTGTCTCTCGTGTTTGTTTTCCCCAAATTTTGTTGCCTTTTCCTACCGTAATTTGCTGCGGGGGTATCCTTGCTGACAATCTGGGGTTTATTGATAGATCCTGCCATCACGGCTATTGAAGCACCGGTCGATGCCAACGTCTGGAAGGTCGAGGTCGCAGACGGTGACGTGCTAAAGGCAAACCACTTGGTAAGTCATCGGCACGGTGGAGATCCGAGCGTATCAAGGTTTCTACAAAACGCAGTACGGACGAACAAGATTGCTAACGGTGCGGATGTTGCCAGATCTCTATCCTCGAAGCGATGAAGCTGGAAATCTCCGTTCGGTTGCCGGAAGACATGGTCACGACGGGCGGCCTACCGGTGAGGGTGGAGAAGGTGCTGGTACGGCCGGGAGACACGGTCAGAGCGGGCGGGAGGATGGCTCTCGTGAGGAGGGGCTAAACGGGCGACGAAGGTTTCAATAGCGCCGCGGGTTGGCCGGACGTTAGACTCGGTTAAAAGGCTATGCGTCAATGCCGGTGTTTGACTACCTTGTCCGTCGCGACTACCTTGTGCCAGCCGGCTTATCTGGATGCATTGTACACACCCCTCTGTTGTTGCGTGCGGCGTCACGGCCATGGTCCGCATAGTGTTGCGCTGTGTGAGGAAGACGTTGAAAGTCTTGGCCGGGGGCACACGTGCATCTGACGGACAAAACCCTATCAACTGCTGCAACACTGAGTGAGCCGGCCTCTCATGGGGTGAGTTTGGCGTTATCAACGGTTGGGTGGTCGCTTCCACGCAGTCCCCGAAGCGAAAGCTTCGCCCAAACGGCGCTTGCAGGGCCGTGTAGCAGGTCGACGTCCGGTCAGTCAGGAGCAACGAAGCGGAGCATTGAGCATGCCGTGACATCAACACCCGATAAGCCCTACGTAAATTGAAAATGCCCATTGCTCTTCGCGCTGTCCACCCAGGACCCCTCTCTGCATCCCCTTGCCACCGCTGAGCGGCGGTTCCAACGCCCTGGCTGTGGGACGAGGGGCAACCGGCCTGCACGCTCTGGCCGCGCGCGCACACATGCGTTACTGTGACGTTTCCGGAGGCTGTGTGTGCTGAGACCCGTGGATTTGCCCCCCCTCACCGCCTGGGGAATCACTGCACTGCGCGCCGATCGAGTGGTCTGTGGGGGGCTGCGTAGGGAGGGGGAGAGTCAGTCATGCCTCGGCGTCACTACTGCCTGCTAACAGCCTGAGACATTGATACGTGGTGCGGCAGACGTCAGCGTTGGCCGGGCGGCACACGGACGGCGTTGGATGTGCTGGACGGGGATCTGGCGTTTTGGACCCGGAGCGGTGAAAGCCTTGCCGTGATCTTTGCTGCTCTGTTTGCGTCGGCGGCCGTTGCTCCTGCTTGCTTTTCCTGCTTGTTTCGGCCCGTCGCCATGGATTCTTCACGGCACCTGATGAAGATACGAACACGTCGGGCGGCAGATAGAGTGCGGTGCGAGCTCGTCCAGAACGGGCCGCTGCCCATGTCAAGGAGATGATGTGGCTGCGGCCCCGGGCAGCGGAGAAAATGAAGCAGCGCAGACGGGGACGGCAGCTGCTGCTTCTGGCAATCCTCATCTCGAATGAGTCGCAGGACGCGGCTCCGCAACCGCCACGGATTGTCGGGCTGGACATTGCAAGGGGAGAGCAACGTGGGGAAGGGCGGATGAGGGTCGGCAGCGGCCAGGATACGTTTTGCGTCGTTCCCATCACTCGCGCCGTTGGTGTTGCTGCTGGGCCAAGAAGTGCTCTCGGCTCAATAAAGCACGCTCCTCGGGGCCGCGCTGAAACGTTGACAGCAGTTGACGGGCGTGTGGAAACGCCGAAGAGGCCGGCGGGTGCTCTCAGCGTTCAATAAAAAGCACGAGCACGACTGGCTGCCGGCTTGAGACGACTGGAACACCTCTTGTTTCCCGAACAGGAGCCCGGCGACGATCAGCTCCGCCCAATGCGGCGTCCCTGGCGCCGGCGGCAGCCACAGGCCGCGAGGCACGCTTCTGCGGCAGCGTGCGTGACATGGCAAACAACGGCGGCCCTCGTGCGACGGCGACCCTGCCATGTGACGCTTAGGCAGAGAGGTTAATCAAAGCTCCCTGTGAGCGGCAGGAGCGCGGTGGAGGCAAACCTTGACGGGCAGCCGATCGCACTTGCGGATCGGCACCTCTGCCTCCTTTGCGTGACGGGCTCCCGGGACTCGGGTCTCGCTGGTGAGGCGCTGGCCGTTGAGCGCCTCTCAATAATCTCCGCCGTCTCCCCACCGCGACTGCATCTGGCAAGTCCTGCCACGCGTAACCAGAGTGCGTGGAGCGGTGGGACACAAGGGCCAACCGCGCGGCCGGTTACGCTGCTCTTCTGCTCCAACAGCCTGAAACGATGTGCGAATTGCGACATCTCGGCAGCCGTTTGCTCGCCGTCAGTGCGCGCCGTATTGGCGGCCGCCGCGGCAGCGAGCCGGTGGAGCGTCCACTTCTCCCGGCCTCCCCAGAAATTATGCCCCGTCGCCCGTCCATTTGCGGCTCTTGCCTGCGCTGCGCTGCGCTGCGCGGTGCCGGCGCAGTGCCCGCGACTGGCCGGCCAGCCCGTGGCGTTGTGCTGTCTTCGGACGCCCTCCGAGCGGCGCGCCGCGTGAAACACGCTGGCCTTTATCTTCAATCCGCCAGACGCACCCGTCCCCGGGATGTTGACGAGCGCTGTTCACCGCGCCCCTCGCGAGCTGCGACGGCGGGCAGCAGTCCAGAGCAGATCCTTCATGTGAAGGCGGAGCTGGCCAAGGTGAAACGCCGCTTGCTCCATTGCCATCCAACCGAGCATCGTCCCGCGCGCAGATGCGATGCGGCTGACCGCGACAATCTGCGCAGCCCCCGCCCCGCCCGCTCGCTCGCCCCCAGTCCCGGTGCCGGCTCTGCGTGGGCTGGCGCTTTTGGGCAGGTCGTCCGGCAGATGCTTTCGAGACCCTTATCGCGTGCGGCTGAGGGCGCCCAGCTCACCAGACACCTCGTGGCCGGCCAGCAGCTGCCGTGGGAGCCTTGACACGGCGAGGGGTTTCGTGCGGCTGCAGCTAAAGATAGACGCCTGGCCCGTCCGCTTGAGCCTCTGTGGGAACCGCTTTCAGGAGGGTCGACGGCTGGCCCGGGATACCCAGCGCTGCAGCGTCCTGGAGACTGCGATGATGCGCGGTAAATTGACGATCATGCCCTGCCGTCGCGCCAAAAATGGCATATCGCGTCAATACGAAATTGAGTCTGGAGCCTGCAATCCGGCAGCGGCGCCCGTCGGCCAGGAGAGAGAGAGCGGCAGCGCGCCCGAACAACCCCGCCCTGCGTGCCGCGGAGATCGCAGGCGTGCGTGCCCACCGCGAAATAAGCTGGGCGGAGCGGGCGTCGCGGTGGTGTTTGATGGCCTTGGGGGACGAGGGCGAGGAGGGGCAGGCAGAAGCCGCGCCGGCGATCCCCAATCCGGTTCGGGCAATGCGGCGCCGGGTCGCTGTTTCGGCGCGTTGATTGGGCGTGTGCTGCCTGGGGCTACGGCTGGGCTAGGGCTCCAATAATCTTGTCGCCGCGGGCGAGCCGCTGCACAGCATCACCCACGCTCTCGCCGGCCGCCGCCCGCACCCTTTCGGTCTCCAGCGCTGCGCTGCCTTAGCTTCGCCCGCGCCGCACGCGGTGCTCGTACGCAGTGGGCCCGCCGGCGCCTCGAGGCGCGCTCCTCAGGCCGGCCGTCCAGCGCCTGTGCTGGCCGCCGCTCGCTTCCCTCAGCTTGAAACACCGAGCCCGGGCCCTGGTCTATTGGCATCAAATAGAGTGGTCGCACAGCTGGAGTCCGTGGGCCCATGGCGACTCTGTCTGAAATCCAGTTTCACTAAACCGCATCCGAGCCTAGCACGGCCCCATCCCCCAGCGCAACCCTGTCGGCCTGCCCTTCGCTCTCGTGTCCGTGCCAATCCATATTATCGTCGCCAGCGCCCTCCCGCCCAAGCCTGCTGCTTCTTCACCACCCTGTCCTGTCCTCAGCACCGCGCCCGTAGCCTCTCCCCCACACCACCTCTCCGCGCGCCCGCAACCCTCGTGAGTGGCACACGCCTGCCGCCCGTCGCCCATTGTCGCAGCCTACCCGCTGCTATCTCCGCCGCCGCCTCGGATTCGCTCTCGCTGACCGGGCCGAGCAACCACCATGACTACCGCTGTCGCTGCTCCGCCGGTCACCGCGCCTCACGCGCCCTCGCCCTCCGACCAGGGCGCCACCAGCTCCAGATATGCTCCAATTGCGCCGTCTAACGGGAACACTCCTAGCGGAAAGTCCGCCCGGTCCTCGAGCAACCACGGCTCGCCTGTCTCGACTCACAGCGACGGATCTCACAGAGAGACGAAGCGCTCCCCCAACTCGTATGTCTCCGCTCTCCCGAGTGTCGCGCGACCGCTGCTAACTCGACACCAGCTCCCGGAACTCGCACGCCCCCAAGATTGTCGTCAAGAAGGAACCCGACTCGCCCGAAATGCCCCAGGTCTCGCGCCACCGCCCCCGCCGCCTCGACCTCTCTCACAACGTGCACTCCTCCGGTGCCATGACCGCGCGCCCGGCCGGTCCTATGACCGCCAAGGAAGGCGGCTTGGCGGCCATGCACGACGTCGGACTCGCATGTCTGTCTCCAGGATTTCAGACTCAAGACCCTGCCATGAGGGAGCAACTTCAGAGGAGCATGGATGTTAGGGACAGACAAAGACAGATCATCGAGGCGAGACAAAAGGGAAAGACCGTTCAGATCCACGACGGCGACAGCTCTAGGCTCGCTGAGGTGAACCCGTTTAAGAGTGGTGGCAGAACCCCCGCGTCATCGCGGAGAAAGGGTCCTCCCCCGGGTCTTTCTATTGCGACCCCCTCGGCAAATCAATTCGCCAACGAGCGCGTCATCCAGTCTGCGCCTCTCAACCAATCCTTCACTGGCATGAGGGGATCGGCCTTCTCGTCCCTCTCCCGACAGGTCGCCAACCAGCCTTCCAATCTCTCCCAGACTTCTCACATCCACCACATGCCTGCGCAGCAGACCAGCAACCGCCTCCCCCCGATCTCGGACGTGTTCGCAGGTGAGAACATCTCTGCGCCGAGGGAATCGAGCCGTTACAACGGCAGCCCCAGCCACTCTGCGCACTCCAACTCCAACCCCAACCAGCCTCTCCCCTCTCCCGGCTTCCCGCCCAGCTCTCACAACCAGTCTGCCCAAGCTCCCCGCCGACGGGAGTACAAGTCGGCTGAGGAGGCGGTTCAGTCAATGTCGGGTGGCCGCGAGGATCTCCTTCCTCGCATTGTCCACTACGGCGGCCACCAGCCCCCGACCCCTCCTTCGCCTATGCCCTCGAAGAACCAGGCGGCACAGGCTGAGGTGCTCCGGCAAGGCACCTCGCGTCGCCGGACACGTGAGGAGTACGAGAGAGATATGGGGACTCCCCCTCTTGGTCGCCAGGAGAGGCGGCCCGGGCCCTTCGGTGAAGGCCGGGATAGCCCCGAGACCCAGAGGAGAAAGAAGGAGGAGTTCATCGCGCTCTGCGCACGGGCGTGGGATCTGTTCCACTCTTGATTGCTGGCGCAATAGCTTGCGCATTGTTCTTCGGATTCCCACACGGACGCGTTGTTTCTTGACCAGGCGTTACGGAACCACCCTGGTCTTTGATATCTTTTCCTTTTCCCGCTTGGGCTGGTCTACTGCTTTATATCTCGTCTTTTCCAGAGTCGTTCCTCTCCAAAGCGTACCGGCTTCTCTCTTTCTTTTTAAAGCCCGGCAACGTCTCGTCCCTACACCGTTCGTTTAATCACTCATTTGGCAACAAGCCCGCGGGATCTTGCCTGTTGGGACTTGTCCTTCTACTTGCAAAAGTCGACATGGAGTACGAAGCTTCGGACTCAGCATGACTACCTTTTTCTCGCACCTGAACGCTACCCACGAGATTGAATGCCTGGTATGATGCACGCATCATGCACGGGTCTGTTCTTACGTTGGGAGTTCTACTGTATCCGCTTCACAACCTTGGCACGCTGGGTCGTCATTTTGGGGACAAGTTGGGACCAGCACAGATGATGTGCGGCCCGTCCATCCATGTCTGGAGAGGAGATTCCATTACTCTGTCACAATCTCTTTGGCGTTTTGTCCATCTTCTCTCCGTTTCTTCTCCGCCGGCTTCTTAATTGTTTTTATCTCGTGCTACAAGAAGCCGGGCGCCTTCAAAAGGGCGTTAGGGTAGCACATGCGTTGGACTTGTTTTGGTTGCGGGTTTTGTTCATACTCGGATGCAAGCCTTGTTGGAAGATTTTTGGCTGGCCCTTCACGGCCTTGTTCTCGCGTTGGCAAAAAGAAGAATACGGATTATACCAAAGGGATATTGGGTGGGGGAGGTAGTTAGTCTCGGTCGAATGGAAAGTCGACATTGGAAGCCACATGACATGAGCTGCGATGCAAATGCAACTGCTGTGACAGTGATGCTACAGCTTGTGTTCAGCTGCTGCCCCCGGCGCGCAAGCAATTGGCTGGCGCATGACTTGAATTGCAGACATCCCTTAGCACACAATAACGGAATGGAGCAGGAGGCGTAGTGGGGAACATTCAGCCACAAAATGGTTGGCCGGACCCGACCGGTGACTCCCTACTGCTGCTCCTCTCCTGGTTTTTTGCTTTTTCACTTACTTCTTCAAACAAGCCAGGAAGCAAAAGGGGACGAAGAGGGTTTGGATGGATGGACCCCGGGACCCTGCCCGGTCTGCAACACGAAGGGATGTGCCCTTGTTCATTTGTTATTGGCAAGGCATGCAACGAACGTTTTGGGACGACGCACGATGGATTTGGAATCTCTCATTTCTCGCGCCGGCGCGTAGCAGGGGGCCAGGACGCTCTCCAATGGAAACACGCGCCTTGTGTGACTTTTTTTCTCTGATTTTTGATTATTTATTTTTTGCCTTCGCGCACACACACATCCTTTGGAAGTAGGCAGTGCACGGCATGTCACGTTATTAAGGGTCGATCCGCGCAGGCGCCCACTACCAGGTTTAGTTAGTGGTGGTGGTGATGAGCGACACGGATGCCAGGAAGGCTGGCCGGCGTGAAGCCTGATCGCCCGAATTGAGATCTGCCATCGCGCGTCTCAACGTAAAACACCAGGCGCTCGGGTTTCCCGCGCCGCTCTTCGGGGGCGCGAGGGAGGGAAAGAGCTGGGCTGATGGGCGCTGACATCATTGGGGGAGAAGAAAGTGTGGGCGCTTTGTGAGCTGCGGTCCATCACATACTATCTCGGCATGAGTCAGGGCGTCAGGGTCCTAGGTAGCAGTGGGGCGCTTCCCGTCTTCTTCATCGTGGGAAAGTGGTGGGCATGGCATGGGTCCCGGGGCATCGTTTCGCCGTTTTTTGTAGCGCGGGTTACCTAGCTCCCGCCGCCATCTGCCCTCTCACCGCCCTGGCGTAAGGCTGCCCAATTTTGGGAAGTTTGTGCATGTTGCTGCTGCTGCCTTGCGGGCGCCCAAATGCTGCCCTTTAGAAGAAGCGTCCGCAGCCTTCCTGTGCTGCCTCCTCACCTGAAGCGCTCACCTGCTGCTGCATTCCCAATCCCCCGTTGCTACTACTCGACCGCTTCCAGCCTCTTCGCCGTCCATGGAAACCTCGACTCGATTTCCTACTGCACGGTACTGCACCTCAACCTCCGCAAACACCTCCGCCAGCCTTGCTGCTCCACACCTTGCACCCCACCACAACCTCTGCACTACTCACCTCAGCTCCGCCAACTCTTCCACTGAAACTAACCAGCATCTTGACGCGCAGATGGGGAAGAAAAAGAACGCGAAGAAGCTGAAGCAACAGCAACAGCAACAGCAACAACAGGCAACCCCCGCCACCGCCGGCGGCCAACCACCGTTCATCCGATCAATCGCTCCCTCCTCGACCCAAGCGCCTTTCCCTCCTCCGCAAGCGCCCGTCCCTTCCGCCTCCGCGCCACAACAGCAACAGCAGAATGGCCAGAGCAGGAGAAACAAGAAACAGCAGAGGGCGTACGAGCGCCGTGTCGCGAAGAAGCAGCAGCTAAAGCAGCAGGCGGCATTGGACGGAAACAATGATGGTGGTGGAAATGCGCCGCGCAACTTCGCCGAGGGAACCGAAGACGTCACCATCACCGAGCACTTCACCGCCGCCGCCAATGCGGGACATGGACACCTGTTGCTACATGGTGAGGAGGAGGATCACGTGCCGCTGAGCCAACGCGGCCATGGCGGCGACGGCAATTTCGTAGGACAGCCGCTGCTGGACGTACTCGATGGGGTTCACCTACAGCAGAGCGGAAGTGAGGCGGAAGCTGCGCATCATGCGCGTGCGGGAGGGCCCGGTGGTAATAGTAGGAGGGCATCGCTGGCACGGCGACCCGCCGCGGCGCAGCAGCAGCAAGGCGGTGTTGCTCTTCAGGACGGCAATGGTGGTGGCCCTCCGCCTGGCGCGCCGACGCAGCCTAGAGCGGCGAGGATGAATGCCCCGCCGTTGGGAGCGCCGACCGGTCCTAAGGCTATGACGTCGGCGTCTTCGTGGCCGCAGCCTCAGCCCCATCCGCCGGCGGCGCCGAGGGGCGGTGATGCTCCACCGTCGCAGCCGCCGCAGTATTGGGGACAGACGGGCGGTAGTGGTGCGCCTGGTCATGCTGCTGTATCTGGAGCCGACAACCCGTTCGGATACAACCTGCAGAATGCCACGTGGGATTGGAACACGTTCAACGGTGCAGCCGATGGAGCCGCGGACTACTCGGTGGACCAGAGCAACGAGGCTGACGGTGGTTTGAACGGTAGCGGGTCACATGCTTATGCCTCTAATGATCGCATAGCAGCAGGTACAGATTCGTCGGCAGCATGGCCCGGCGCGTGCGGCGACACCACGAGCGCCTACCTGCAGCAGCAGCAAAACTACTTCCACAGCCAGCCGTTCGACCAATTCCCCGCTTGGAACCCATATCTGCTGCAACAACAGCAGCCAAACATCGGCTACCAGCCGGGCTACTACAACCCAGCTTTCCAAAGCTCGAGCGGCCTGCGCTACATCCACGGCCACACCAACAGCTTCACTCCGTTCGCGCCTATGGCGTCAGTACAGCACTATTATCAAGGTCACAGTTGGCATGTTGACAAACGTTACAGTGCCCCGAACCGCGGCTATGCCTCCAAGGCTGGAAACCACGGCGGCGGTCGGGCAGGCCCGGAGGATGTGAGTGACAACAGCGACGGAGGGGTGAAGGTAGGTGGTAGCGAGCCCACACGCCGCTCTAATAGGCTCGCTGCGAAGGGCACTGGTGAGGCGGCGGCGATGGCATTCGGAGATGCCATGAGCAACAGCCAGCAACAGCAGATGAAGTCCCCGTCGCCCAACACCGGCCGGCGGTCACGGTCGGGCTCCCCGTTCAAGAAGAGGCTAGGCCCACTCAAGCCGAAACCCACGCCGGAGTACATCAACCAGGCGTCTCAAGAGCCAACACGGCTCGTCAAGAAACCGCAAACGTTGCTCGTCATCATCGACCTCAACGGCACGCTCGTCCACCGGCCCAACCGCAAGCGCTCCTCCAAGATCGTCTGCCGGCCCTACGTCCAAGCGTTCCTCGACTACCTCCTCGCCAACCACCGCGTCATGGTCTGGTCGTCGGCGCGGCCGGAGAACGTCAGCAAGATGTGCGCGCAGCTCTTCGCGCCGACGACACGCGAGTGCCTCGCGGCGGAGTGGGGCCGGGACACGCTGGGGCTGACGGCGCGGGAGTACAACGAGAAGGTGCAGGTGTACAAGACGCTGGACAAGGTGTGGGCGCGGGCGGAGGCGGAGCGGTGGCACCCGCGGCACAACTACAGCCGCACGTACGAGACGAACCGGTTCGGGCAGCACAACACGGTGCTCATCGACGACAGCGCGCTCAAGGCGGCGAGCGAGCCGCACAACCTCGTCCAGGTCGAGGAGTTCGAGGGCAGGCCGGCGCAGATGGAGACGGACGTGCTGCGCCAGGTCGTCGGCTACCTCGAGGAGGCCAAGTGGTGGGCCGACGTCAGCGCGTGGGTCAAGACGGGCGGCAACCGCTTCGCCGCCGGCGCCGGCTGGGATCACGAGTGGCCCGACGGCACCCGCCCCGACGCCGTCCCCGACGGCATCGTGCCCGAGGCCGATCTGACCGGCGCCGGCTTCGACTGGTGGAGGAGCGGGTCCAAGGAGGAGGCGGCGGCGGCGGCAGAGGGAGCGGCGGGCCTGGGGGGCGGTGGAGAGGGAGATGGGAACTTGTCGGCGGGATGGTGGAGGGGGTGATGGCGAAGGGAGGGAATGGGGGCTATTTTTTCTTGCTTGGACCGTTTTTTTCTTCAGGCCCGCGGCTTTCGGTTCCGTCGGGGGATCGGAATGCCGTACGGGGCGTCGTCCTCTCCGGTCTATACACGGTCGTGGCACCGCGTTTCGCGGTTGGTTGGTTGGTTGGCTGGATAGGTGGCTCCGCTTGCTTGCTCGCCTTCTTGCTTGCTTGCACGCGCGAAAAGGGGTTGCGCGCGGTTGGTAAATTTGGTGCGCGGATATTATACGTGGCTGGCATGGCTTGATATGGCATGGCATGGCATGGCATGGTATGGTATGGTGGTTTTCGGGAGCGCTCGCGTCATAGCCCGGGTGCTGCGGTTTCCTTTTTTCATTTTACACAAGAGACCACCGATAGAGATGGAATTCGTGGCTCTCTTTTTTGGGGGGGCTACTGCCGATACTACCTACCTACCAGTTGGGAATATGGACACAGTGCGGGCGCGGGTGCGGTCACTCCGGAGATGTTGTTGTACGCTGCTTACGTAGGTGGTCGGATCGAAAATCCAATCGGCGGAGGTGAATGCGGGTCGCGAATTCGTCCGCCGGTTGGATTTGGCTGCATACGTAGGAAGGGTGTGTGTGTGTGTGGTATGCTCGGCGGGGCTTGGATTTGCGGTTATGTATCGGCCGTAGAGGAGAGCTTTGATGAGGCTGTGGTTGTTGGTGGGCTTGCTGCCTTTTGGTTTCTTCCTTTGCTTGTTTGTGCCTTCTTGGTAGATGCGGTTTATGCAATGGCATTTTCACCGGCATGGGTCATTTGTATCCCGTCATTGCTTGATATTGCTAGGGTGTCTTTCTTGGCTGTTCATCTCTCGGTGGTTGTTGCTCGCAGCTGTTAAGCTTGGACAAGGTCATCGTGTTGTCGCAGAGTCCCTTTGAAGATACCGTTGTTTATAGATGGCTGTGTACGTATTGATATACCGGTCTAAATGTACAGCTGATTGGTGTGGAGCCTTGGGAGTGGGTTATATAAGGGTGTTGGAAGGTCAAGATACGATATAGAAACATATTTATGACTGTATACAAGGTGGCCAACAAGTGACCAAAGACAGAGATGAGGTCTGATCTTTGGTTGATTGCTTTAGCGGTAGCCTAGATCTTTGCCTGTTTGCTTGGCGTATATACATGGCCCACTATCGTGAGATTCTTATGGTGTTTTGCTCCGATTGGGTAATACCCACCTTCCCCCCCCCACCGCAAGCACCCCAAAAACATCCTTCCTCCGCCTGCTCAGC